>JANCMC010046906.1:3928-23447 GCA_024363005.1 Charaxes varanes | reverse complement strand
ATTAGTGAAGACGTCATGTTATGAGTAACGATATTAAATGGAGTGTAACAAAAATCTGTCGGTATTAATGAATACTACATTAACACAGCTCTCGTAAATTATTTGTAACGTACCAAGCAAAGAAATCAACAGTGCGTAGCTGAAACAGAATAGAACTGCTTTTACTTATGAGAACGTAGATGTTCAGAAAGTTTCCGTTTGATTTTATTTTAACAGGATATACTGGTAAAGATCTAAGGAAGAAGGCTGTACTTAAAACATAGATAGTTTATCTGTATGTTTTACCGTAAATTCATTTATTGCAAACTAAATGTTTAATACAATAAACGCATATATTCAGTAGTAAGCATATAGATTGAGAGCTATTGACAGACATCCGGGAAGGTCTGTTTGGAAAGTTACAATTGCGAAATTATAGTGATTTGTGAATAGATGAAATGGAAATCATGAGTTGTCCGGGGCGAAACAACAACAAAATATTTAATATTAAATCCATCACCGATCTTATTGTAAACGATTTTAAAAGAAATAAATGCTCTTCCAAGGCTTTAAGTAAGAAACTGTATTTGGACTATCAAGGGATCACAATAATTTATAACCGGATTTTTTTTATTCGTAACGTTTATAGCAGAGGTTTCCTTTTTATTCTCATTGAACACTTTCAAAATTTAGCTGGTTCCAGTGGAACCCCTGCTAACTGTGGGTCCACAATTTCTATCTTATTCCCAAAACTACACATAATTGTGAAGATTAGATCTAACAATAGAAATTTGCGTTACGGCTGAGTTCCAGCCACGAATGATTGATGATCGTGCTGTGAGTGGATGTCAAAAATGTAAAGTTGGCTAATCAAAAAAGTGATTCCTTCCAACTTTCCTTTTACCTAACTATTTTATATGTAAAGCCTATATTTATATTTATATACACTATGTTTTTGTACCGGCGACCCTAAAAAAGCGCCAACGCTGAGATTTAACGCAACGCTTTTTTAACTCCCGAATTTCACTCGAATGACGGCTAATCCTTTGAAATAACTCTATACATATAAATAAAATTGAAGAGTCTGTTTGTAGCCACGCAATTATTTTTTTTCCTAATTGCATATGACTATATACGATTCCTATAGCAAAAACGCAAGTTAGAACATTTTTGCTAGTCTGTTCTGTCTATTTGTTCCGGTTAAATTCCGAAACGTCTGGACCGATTTGGATGGGACTTTCACTGGTAGGTAGCTGATTTTACAAGGATTAAATCGGCTCCTTTGCTTTTAGCTGAATAATGAGGGTTCCGCATAAAAAATAAAAGCCTAAACCTTCAGAATTTAACAAAGTGACTGAATTCACGCGGACGTTGATATAAAACTATACGTTGTACGCGAATGCTATTACACTATACGTTTACGTAGACGTAAAAGGATTAGTACTGGCATATCAGACGGAAACCTTGTAATCCGGCACGTTTTTATGTCAAGGTCGGTCTTTCTGTCTGGCGGAAAGGAAAATATGTAAATAGCCAAAGTACTATATTTGATTCATGTATCGTTTCGTGAAGACATGTCATATATTATATCACGTCTGAAAGTACCATGAGAACCTATATTTTGAATACTTACACAACTGACACGAATGAATTGTGATCGCGTGGACGGTTGGATAAATTGTAGCTAAAAATATAATGTTCTCGTTAATTAAGGGAATGTGTTATAACTTTTGTTTTCGTTGCTTAAATATATAATACTAGCTGTGCATACACCAATTTGGTGAGATATAATTACAGTAAATATTTAATAATATTTACGTAGTATCAGTGGATACTACACCAAGTACGCAATAAATAAATTTGAATTTGACAAAGTTGGTTATAAATCCTATCGTAGTATCTTTATCCAATAAATACCCTCGTCATCAAGGAAATTTTCGTAAAAGTAAAATCGTGTCTTTTTAATCATTCTAATCGGACATTTTGTTTAGAACTTATCGCGAGTGTAAAATTGATAAAGTAACGAGTGCAAGTTCGAGGACGCTGTACGTTGCCAAACAGTCTAGTCAACAAGTGCCTTTTAGGTTAATTTTTTTTCACATTCTCCTAAAAATATGGTTTAGGCGTCATTCGATTCAATCGTGTGTAGATATTTTTTGAAAAAAATGTAGATGCGCTGGCAAAAATTCCAAATGATATAAACCATTAACCGAAACAAAAAATAAAGTAACAAAAAATGAAAATTTCGGAGAACATTGGTGTTAGTTTAAAAAAATATTTTTGTCATCGTCCCCATAAAGGGATTGACGAGCGGAGCTCTATTTTCAATATAATAAATATTAAATTATGACTAGAAAAAATGAAGACAGAGTTCCTAGAAGCAGAGCGTCTTTTTTAGAAAATTTCCTTCTCTTTTTTAATCAACAACAACAACAAACGATAACACCAAAGTTTGTTAAAATGGGAGCGATTTCGACACTTAATTGTTCAGTTTAGTTTAAGTTGTATAAAAAAAATATTTTCAATGTTATTAGGAAACGCACTTACAGAATAGGTACAACTCTTGCTCCGGATTTTTCAACATCTTTCACATATGACGACGCTATGTAACTTGTGTAGTTTTCTTTCGGAAACTTTGAGTGCAAGTAAAGAGATTGCTCTTGAGACAACACGCCAATTATTGGACGATCATTGAGTTCTTCACTTTGAATTACTACAGCACCCTTGCAGTGTAAAAAATACACAGCAGTTAAGACTAACACACTTTTCAACATGGCGAAGTCAAACCAATTAATCACCGACAATCTTAGACACCTGAAATATATAGAGTTTGGTTGAACTTATCAGCTATATATCTAAATTAATCAACGGAAATTTAATAAAGACCCAGTTCCATATGAAATATTGCGTGATTTCTACCTCATGATTTTCTAAAAAGATTACTTATCAATAGATTTTCAAGATAAAATTAATTATTGGTTAAGCGAATATACTCAGGACGGGAAACGATTTGACTACAGGAATTTTAAAAAATGGGGGACGTGGTGACAGAGATTGAACGAAAAAGGTGAAAATAGAAAAACGTGTCACCTGTTTTTAGGGTTCCTTAGTCCTATAAGAAACCTTTATAGTTTCGCTCTGTCCGTCCGTCCGTCCATCTGTCTGTCCTACCATGTCCAACTTCTACAATTATGAACAGAAATGCACGCAATTTGGCACAGTTGTGTATTGCGTATAGATTTTATTTTTGGCATCATAGAGTAATAATAATTTTACTCTTTAGACGTGACCGCATACTTGTGAAATATGATTTCTTTTTTCATTCAACTCCATTGTTTGTGGTATCATTGAATAGCTTTTAAAAATAATGACAAGTCTGTAGAAAAATACACAGCTTTTTATTATAGGTACCATTTTCGAGAGCCTTCGAAGTGTTTTACACGGCCCCCCCCCCCCCCCCCCCCCCCCCTGCCCCCACCCACACCCACTCAGTCAACACAATATACAGCGCCATCTAGTTTGCTTTGGTGTAACCTTTTCCACTTGACATCATTGCCACCTTGCTATGTAGCTGCCGCTACAGTGGGGTCGATTTTCGCCTCGAGTCGAGTCGAGTGTATCCATATAATACATAGCGAAATCGCAAGTTAAAACATTTTTGTCTGTCTATCTATCTATCGGCATATTTGATCCGGGTAATCTCCGAAACGGGTTGACC
Organism: Charaxes varanes; assembly: GCA_024363005.1. Lineage (NCBI taxonomy): Eukaryota > Metazoa > Arthropoda > Insecta > Lepidoptera > Nymphalidae > Charaxes > Charaxes varanes. The sequence continues at coordinate 19,750 of JANCMC010046906.1, read as the reverse complement.
GATTTGGATTTCATTGGTAGATAGTTTATTTTACAAGGAATAACATAGGCTAATTTGCTTTTAGCTAAATAGTTAAGGTTCCGCACAAGAAAAATAAAAACCCTCCGCACAAGAAAAGTGAACATATAAATTTTGACTTCAACTTAGCATAGAACAAGCCAATAAAAAAGTACATACCTCCATAGTCGCATATATCAAAGCGAGTTCTCTAGCATATTAAACCTTAGGCCACTTTAAGTGAACAAAGCAATACGTATCTCGGATAGATATAAAGTTCGGTACATTCGAGTTTTATTAGATGTAAAGAATCCAGTTTTATTGGATTCGTAACGTTCGCCCGCCGGCGATGGCCCGGCATCGAATAAAATATCACGATTCGCCCACTTTTATACGAATATCCATTTTCCACGCACTTGTATGTACACTGCCGTGCAAAAAAAGTACCAAGCCAAGGAAATATATGCGCAAATAAATATGAGAAAGATTTGGTGAAATTTTGTTACTTGAATACTAGAAAGAAAGAAAGAAAGAAAAGACGTTTATCCAGAAAAGATGGCACAGACAGTAGGTTCTAGGGTTTCAGAGTATAGATATGAAAAAACACTACACCACAGACTTGGCATTTGAGGCACACGAGACACACGAGAGAAAGAGACGGGAGAGGGAGAGAGGAGGAGAGGTAGGAAGAGAGGGAGAGAGAAACAGAGGTAGGAAGAGAGGGAGAGAGAAAGAGAGTTAATAAGATCCCAATTCTTGCATTTCCTTTCCTCGTCTTTGAGCTCATAGAGCAAAATTGAATGAAATTCATTCAGTACCTCAAGAAGGTATGTGAATGCGGGTTCTGGCACCCTAATGTGGATGAAAAGGGCTCTGCAGGGTTTGGATATTCAAGCAAGCAAGCGAGACACACACTCCCGTTTACAATATTGGAATATTTTTGATTATCGCGTCTATTTACAAGCATAAAGCATCTTCCAGCGAAAAAGAGTGGCACTCCGGAAGTGTCGACAGAAGTGAACATGAGTTGTCAGAGGTGTCGGTAACGGTGTAAAAGTGTCGAACTATTGACTAAGCAATAAGTATTATTAAGTGCTCCGTAAATTTAATTCTGAATTAACAGTTTTCAGTGCAGTGTTTTTTGTATATTATTGTTTTACTTTGAATATAGACACTTTTTTAATACATACCAAGTTTTTATCGAGTTTAGTTGATTAATTAAAGTGATAATACTAAAAAAAAAGATTTGTTTATAATAAACTTAGTGTAACGGACAAGTGTAAGTGTATTTTACTAAAACGTGTAGTTACGGTAACAGTATCGAGTTCAATGGTTTTTTCCCATCTTAAAAACCTAAAAACTTTTCACTTAAAAAAGAGATACTCGTTGTCAAAATACAATAGATAAGTTTGCTTATCTGCCATTAAAAAGCGTAGCCGTTAATATGTAAGGCGATGTACGAACACCCTATATTAGTTTGTTGTTGTGTAAGTGCGGACTTGAGCTGATGTCGCGGAATGTTCGGGGATTCCGGGTCAAGACCCTCAACATCACCAAAATTACAGCCCAGGTTGCGAATTCGGTCAGTTTTTATTATACCTACTATTGATGTGTTCCATGGCAAATTGGTCGTCGATCAATCGGTTATCCAAGATATACCATCTTGACGCCGCGATCGTCTCCCATTGTTTCGACATGGCCGAGCCAGCTTAGACGGTGTACTTTTGTCTCCCCAATAATTTTGAGGTCGTCAAAAAGTTCTTTGGTTTCTGATAATTTCAGATTCAGAAGCTACCATCTTCCTCTTTATAGGATCCATTACCTCAGCTTAACCTATAAGCTTATGCATGTCATCGAGTCGTGAAAAGTAACGCCTAATTCTATCCTTTATTATAAACAGTTAAAAGAAGAACAGGCGCGTAGGAAACAGATGAATCTGCAGAGTGAGCTGGACTGTTCCCGTTGCCTCACCCTGGAAGCCGAACGCGCGATGAGAGCTGAGCTTTCCGCTTTAAAGAACCAAGTTGAAGAGGTATCGCAGAAGCTACTGGAAGAGGAAGACATCAATAATAATGTTAAGGTTGAGGTTAGTCTACTTTAAATTTTGAGGGAGGGGACAAGAGCGTCTGCCAGTGATCCAGGGGAGGAGGATTGGAGGGCGGGGGGATTCCAAGATAGAGGATGGAAAAGTATGAATTATAAATATTGCTTAGACTGCAGCGCGTAGGAAATGCTGGGAATTGAATAGAACAAGCATATTTATGGAGCTACTTACAAAATTTGCTTAATCGGTCAAACGTGTTATGTGAGTAGACTTAGGACTTTGATTCCTTCGGATTGGATTAGATTGTTTGGATTTTTAAGGGGTAGGGGGCATTTGCAATTCCCTGATGGTACATCAAGCGCTAGGAACAAAGACTTCTCGACAGCTTGCATTCGTTACTTCTCGAAGCCTACATAAATATAAAAGTTCCTGCACAAAACACTCTTAATAGAGTTTTATACAGAGATTATTTATAGAGTTCAAATAACGCATCCTCTTATAGACAGTAGTGAATTAAGTAGATGATTTCGGACCTGATCTACAAGAATAGTGTAAAAAATGAAGGATCGTGCTACCGTTTTATACGACTCGTCTAAAAAAATTTTGTTTCTATTTTCGTTGTTTTATAAATATTAAATGAACTAAATTGTTCTCAAATTTAAATTTAAATCTGTTGGGTAGAAACTAGCCTACATGTAATATTAATGCAATATTACAAATAGAACGATGAATCTCATGAATATTTAATACAATACATAATTTGCAATATCATATGAATTGATTGCATAAATAATGCTCTGGACAAAGTATCCAGTATTCGAATCATATATAATATCTACATATGTGATTCTTTTGTGCGTTTTTATGATAACAAACCTTCCATATGCGTGTAGACCGATTTTGATAACATTTTGTGTGCATTTAATGGACCTGTCTTAGATGTTCAGAGTCGGTATGTACTACAAATTAGATGTCAGGTTCTTTTCATTTTCGAAAAAGATCTTTGGCATTTGCAAAGTATTTGTATGGAATCGACTGCCATCTTCAATTTTTACAAAGCAATTTGACCTTCATGAAACGGCATACTTTTTAGTAGCCGCAACATATGTAATAATAATAATAATATAGTATAGAGAAGAATTTCTCGGTATTACTTGGGGGCACCGGGTCCATCGCGTTACAGAGGAAGGAATAAAGCAGTGCCTCAGTGCCTGGGACATGTGACTCAGGGCGACTGCCCAACGTGCTAAAACAGCACCTGGGAAACCAGAGAGGTGTTTAATTTCTTTTTTACAAAAAGAATCATTTAAATAAATGCGTCTTAATTTTTTAAGAAGCTTTTTCTAGTGCCTCATAGCTCAAAGTGTTTGTACACATTTGTCCTTGAAAATTACAAAGTTCTACAAAACTTTTCGCACCAAACTAGGTGATTATTCAAATGAAGCTGTCTGGCTCCGGCATAAATCCCACTATCGTTTTATTTAAACTAGAGATCGCTTGATATTTGAAATTCGGCTACAAATCCTTAGATTTGCGCACTTTATTCTTTTGTAATCCTTTCTTTCATTTTTTCTTTTAATATATGACATTTAATATTTTTAGTATCGCGTCGCCGTCATGACTACACGCTATGCTTTGACACCAGCTTATAGCCGCTGCACACGTGTCGATAAATCGTTGCGTTTTAGCTGTGTAGTTAAGAAAAAACAATCGACACGATTCAATCGACCACGATTTTTCATACATAAGTATCGATAAATCGCAATGACTTATCGATTCGTGTGTAGCGGGCACTATAGTAAAATGTATACATGTGTGTGTAGACGTGTAATCCTTTGACATTGGTGTGCGTGCGGTTTTAATGTAATTATAACTGTGCCAAATCTCAAACTCCTCCGTCCTCGCAATTTTCGTAAAATGATATGTTTATGTTATATGTTATAGCAAAAATATAGTATAATTTTGAACATACTAACGGACGACTTGCAGACGAGATTTTTCGCAAGGTTTGTAATAAATATGAAACACCTGGCCAGTTGGACCTGAGCAGTCTAGAAAAAACCGTCACTATGTTCTAATTTAAAAAAAAAATTAACAACTATGACTAGCCAATACGTACGCTTAAAGTTTCTCCATGAAGTGGGTCGATCGGGCGTTTCAAAAACGACATCTTCAACTTTGTACGAGGGCCTTGGTGTTTGAAGGGTTGTGGTTGGTGACGTCAGTGGTTCAGACACGCTCGCCGGTGGCGACACGAGTGGTACGGGTGCTGTAGCCGTCGGGGAATACACGGGATTTGCGAAGCTGAATGCATTATCCGTTTCGCCTAAAAAAATATATAGTAATCTTTTCCAATTGCACTTCATAAGGGTATCTTAAAAACCTCAGTATATAAACCTGATAATTTGTGAAAAAAAGGGCGCCACATCTTAGAATCCAAAGTATCTTTACATCTAACAAGATTGAAGTCAAGGTTTACGTCAAATCATATTAAGAAAAAGAATCTTTGTGGACTACTTTATACATTTTCATCACACCTGTTAAAATACTTTATTTGGTATAAGAGGATAGCAGGGGCAAAATAAATCTTTTTTTCCCATAGGATTTCCTGTTTCTCCTTTGTGATTGGTCCGCGTTTATAACAGATTTGTTAGTTTGGAGTCGCTCGCTTGAAGATTGAATTTAAAAAGTACGTAACACTGTCCCCCCCCCCCAACTACGGGTGACGCTGTCGAGGCCGATAGGGCAGAAAGCAGAAACCACACAAAAAAAAGAAAAAGTATTAAATTGTCTTGTCAAACAAATTGTAGTTGCTAACGTACGCTACAATCATATTCAAGTACAGTTGTTTGTTGGCAAGACGTTACGTCATAAAAGACGCTAGAGCGTTTTGGCGCTAAAATTTATTTGCATTTATAAAAATGCAATATTAATCTGGTGAAAGTTTATTTTCCCCTTGAAATATTTATATTAATGTGCTAATCTTAGGAACTTAGACTGGCCCGTTGGCGCAGTGGGCAGTGACCTTACTTCCGCTCCGGGGGTCGCGGGTTCGATTCCCACCTCGAGTCTGGGTGTATATTTATATGTACGTATTTATATATTTCAAAAAAATATATATTTGTGTATAGCAGGCGGCTGTCACCTATGACACAGGCATTAAGTTGTCTACCTTAGGAACAGACATCCGTGTGTCATATAGTCCTATATATTTATTTAACTACTGGTTCGATTTGAAAAAATTTTTCAGTGTTAGATAGCCCATTTACCGAGGAAGGCTATATATATCACGCTAAAATTGAATCTATATTTTTTACCTAATATTACGCGTATGAAGTCGCGGGCACAATTAAGTACCAAATAATAAAGTACCATTATTTCTCCTCATTCAGTGAAGAGTGAATAATGTGAATCGTCAATAATCTACAGAAAATAGTCGCGTAGAACAGTTTAAAACGCCAGTTCAAGACCACTTGCAATAAAATGTTCGTACACTTTTTCACCCCAAAGCAAAAAAACGACGTTTGCTTCGAACAAAAGTAATATTGAGTTCTTTTGAACAATTTTATTGAAATATTAGCTGTACCCCGTGACTTCATCCGCGTAGGCCACCCTTGTCTCTTTGGGGGGTTTAAAACATAATTTACGACCGATTATCAGACCTACAAAATATGCACAAAAATTTTTATAACAATCGGTCAAGGCGTTATGGAGTAGTTTGGCAACAAACTCTATATTCTAATCTTCCACAGAAGTACAGACAGTGTAAATAATATATAACATTTATGTTATTTTGTAACCTATGTATATAAAAGCGAAAGGCCTCCTATCTCAAAATCTCGAAAACCGTGCGAGGAACAAAGATGAAATTTGGCAAAAAGGTAGTTTTTATTCGTAAACATAGGCTAAGAACAAATTTTTCGATAGGGCCAGATTAAGGTTTAAGGGCAAGTTTAATTTTATGCAGACAAAGTCGCCGGAAACCGTAGTTTATTTCGATTTTCTACAGAATTTGTTCAGACTTTGTAGATAACTTGATCGCACGCTTGAAAATAAATCTGACCGACTATGCTATAGGTCTAAAGTGAGTTAATTATACCGGCAGCCTCGTTTCAACGTCCTCTATCAGCCAATCCAAGAATTCTATATCTCCATCCAACTCTAAGATACAGCTATTTTAGTCTTTTTAACTAAAATATTCTTGCGGATTATGTCATAGATGACAAAACGATTTTTTTGCGATTTCCCAAAAATCTGCATCTTTGAGTTAGGTCAGTTTAATATTAAACGTGCGTTATGGCGAAGAACCCTGAACGGATTCGGCACCGTGTAACCGACAAAATTCAAATATTCCCAATATTGTTTCTTAAGATCGGCGAATAGTCGCTTTAACTAATTATTTTGCGATTTCCCAAAATTCTGCTTTATTGTGTTAGGTCAGTTTAATATTAAACGTGCGTTATGACGAAGAACCTTAGACGGATTCGATACAGTGTAACCGACAAAGTTCAAATATTCCTAATATCGTTTCATAAGATCGGCGTAAAGTCCCTTTACTCTATCCCTTTCCATTACTCCTGTCTTTCTAATTAGAGGTAGCGCTATGCTTGTAGCCGAATTAGACCGATGCGTCTGGGTACCAGTACCTCCCGTGATTCAAATGAATTATGCAGCGTTGTCGCGTGTTACCGAAATATTATATAATGTTTTGGTTGTTATCATTGTATTTGTATTTGATATTTCATTATTGGGGATGTTAAATATAAATAGGTGGAATAATATTTACAAATATCATTCTCATATATCTCTAGTATTAATTTTATTTATTAGGTTTCCAACAGAACAGTTCCTAAAACATACACAAATTAACACTAGAGAAATAAGATAAGTAACGTTCTTTACAGAAAACGACATTTACAAACGTAACATAATGAACATGCAGGATATAAGAGCGTACAGATAGACGGATAAGACAAAATACATATTAAAATAGCATTTTTTTTTATTATTAAAAATCTTTGGTAAAGGTGTTCTAGTAAAAGCCGTGTGTACATTAACAGGCTTTTAACCGTGCCGAGTTATATGTTGCGGTGGTTGCTCTCTTTGTAACGATTTATGAGAGGCTTAATTGCTCTGAACATGCAACGACCACTTACATTACAGAATAACTACAGTATTTTATTCTATGCGATAAAACGAGCAGGCGTCGCTTCTGATTTTAAGTGAGTACCGACGGCTATAAACATCCGCACAACCATCGTACTGCGCAACCAGAATAATACGTTTCGAAAAATCGTTGCGAAAAAACTGTACAGTTAAATCGTTGCGAAAAGACTGTGCAGTTTAATAGGTGCGAAAAAAAGTACAATTTCATCGACAACGATTTTTCGTACAAACCGCACAACCGTGTCATTCTTAAGAAACTTCTTACCTCGGACAATTCCCTCGTGGAATCAGTTAACAATCTCGGTATTTCCGAACGGATACGACTTTTTAGGGGCCTTTAAGAAAAGTGCATACTCATTCCTCAAAGGCTGGCAACTCACCTGTGAGCCCTCTGGTGTTGCAGATGTCCATGGGTGGCGGTAGTCACTCGAGTGAACCGCCTGCCCATTTGTCCCTTGTTACATAAAAAAACCACGTATCGATAAAACTGAAGTTTAAACTGTACAGTTTTTTCGCAACGATTTATCGAAACGTGGCGATAAGTCAGATATGTTATCGAAATTGAGTAATGAGTAAACTCTGAGTATTTTTATGATTCGAACTTAAGGTTTCATACACAAAATTTTCTTATCTATAACTTTAAAACCCACGGAGCTTTCAGTATATTTCACTCACAAAGTTTTCTATAAACAACATCTCTATATTGTACGTGGAAGTTCTTCACAAGTAACTTAGCTGTGGATTTTATGACATCTACTAATACTCTTCTGGACATCGAAGAAGAATTTAGAGTTTATTCCGATGGTACAATTCGGTATTAGTTAAAAACATGCATTACGAAATAATTACCGTTTTAGTTGAATTTATGTATTAATAAGTGAAGCGTAAACTTTAGGTACCATTTTACGAAAATTGACCGGACGGATGACTATGAAATTCTACACAATTGTAGTTCTTACAGAGGAAAGTGTGCGAATGCTAATATTTTTTTACAGTATTCTATATAAATATATAAAATTATTAAAATAAAACCACACGCACACCAAACAATGTCAAAAGATTTACACCAATTACACGCACGTGTATTAGACGATGTCAAAGCGTTATCGTGGCAACGGTATGTTATATTAATTGTCAAATTTTATTTTTCTGTAAATAGAACAATATATGTCATATGAATATATTTGGCTGGTCCGTTGGCGCAGTGGGCACAGACCCTGCCTTCTGCTCTGGGGGTCGTGGGATCGATTCCCACCTCGAGTCTGGGTGTATTATCCATATGTATGTAATCTCATGTGAGAAAGAGGTACTGGTACCCGGACGCGCCGGACCAATTCGGCTACAAGCATGGCGCTACCTCTAATTATCATTTTCATTAATTTTCGTCATGTTGTTTAACTCGAACAAATGACCTTGACTTTGCGGAAGCGAATATCTGATCATTGATTCAGAGGACGCATAGTTCATGTGATTACAGTACATTGTGCATACCTTTCTCGCTTAGTAGCCTAGTGCTCAAGAAGTTTGCCGGGTATTGTAATCAAAGGTTGGTGACGGTCGAAGTAAATTTTGCCGCCAATCGACAGAACTCGTAATGCACTTTACCCGCCCTTTACCGACGTCAATAACCCAAACGATCGGAATGCTGTTTATAGATTGTTCCTTGTATGTACATATACATATATAGGTATATATATAAAAGAGCGCGCGTCGGTGCGTGCGTTGACCGCAGTCGCGCACGCATCCCCACAGCTGTTTGAGAACGTCCGCCGACAGAATGATTGAGATATGACTGACTGATTATAAAACTGAGTTGAAATAAGTTGCGCACATTGGTTATACACTTTATCTATTGAATAAGTCATTAGACGACCATTTTGTCTCAGTCGTGAATTCCCGGCATCTTAGTATCTCTGTATGGAAGCGTGAAAGCGTTCGTTGTTGCGTTTTTTGCGGACGCTACTCGAGCGAGCGACGGACGATTATGTCAATCATTGAAACGACAGCAATGGCGTCTTCGGAAGACATTCCGTATAAGTAGACAAAAAACTTTTAACGGCGTTCACGAAAAAGGTTACGTAACTTGAGTTATTTTGACGATTTTTTCCTTTTTTTCGTTGAATTCTTTTTTTATATAACATAAGCTTTTGCACGTAGTATCGTGCTGGTTATTACATTTCAATAGACTGAATTGATGCTAGTAAGTGGGAATAGGACAGAAAGAATAAGATGTGACGCTAATACATTCGTATATGAACATACTTTTTCGTATCACGATTCAAATTACAAAATACATTAAAGAAATCGACAATTAATTACGCGCACCGAGAGAACAATTAGGCGAATCTAATGACTTTCTTTAGGGCCGGGCCAAACTTGCGACTTTTAAGCCTTTTTCTTGGTGTTAGGTGATTTTACGACTGTTTGCCCTAGACCGAGTTAAAGGGGGACAGTCTGTTTGGAGAACCCTGACCTTGTAACCGACATCCAGCCAGCAAAACCTACCAAGTTACTATTAATAAAAGTTTGACTAGTCTACTAAGGCCCTAATGTGTTTCCTTAACGATGCGCCTGTCTTGTCTTCCATAATAGGTACAGATATCGTGTTACGTCGCTCACATCCGCAGCAAATGAAGCCGCTACAACCCTGACCTCGTGATGGATACAACGATCGTGTATTATCCTCTTCTAACTACTTACAGACGTTTCGTGACTAAACCTGTTAATTTTTTTTGCATGATTAACATAGACAAATATTTTTTTTTACTCGCTGGATGTTGATCCTGTATAAAAACAAATTATTAAGGAGAACACTTGTCGCCTGTAATGCAGGTTTAAACCCAGTTTATAGATAGTTGACCGTATCATATGTTAATGTTAAACGCAAACAATGTGCACAATCATGATCATATCACCCGTTTGACATTCACTGCTGGATATAGGCCTCTTCTAAGGCGGGTTACTACAAACGATCCTCAGCTATTCTCATCCAGCTTGTGCCTGCTACGCTTCGCACGTCGTCGCTCCATATACAAAGGCGTCCAAGTCGTCGCGCCACCTCTTCCTCGGCCTACCTGGTCTACGGTGGCCATTGGTGGGAGTCCATAAACAACAGCAAGCAACATTGGCCCACCTTTATTACACTTCTCATAATATATTTAACGTAATTAGTATAATAAGTAGATAATAATATCATATGTTATACAGGCAATTAATGGCAGGATATTCAATCGAGCAATGCGCGTCGACCTCTATCGTAATAACGAATAATTTTACGTGTCGATTGCATTGTGATTGTTCATATCATTAAAACAATACGATCGCATTAACGTCTTTTGTTTTAAACGGCGCAATTTGTTATTTACATTGCGAATTACTTTATTTGCAATTCCATAATTTACTCATATTTTGTGTTGTTTTCTTTCTCTCTCACTTTATATTTCTTTTAATTTTAAACGACGGAATTTGTGTTTATCTTGCGATTTAATTTATTTGCAATCCCATATTTTACTCTCGTTTTGCGTTGTTTTCCTTCTCTGTCACTCTATATTTTTTTATCTCCCTTGTTTTTAAGCGGCGCAATTTGTGTTAACATTGCTATTTACTTTATTTGCACTTCCATAATTCACTCACATTTTGTGTTGTTTTCTTTTTCTCTTTCACTTAAATTTCTTTGTCTCTATCTCTTTTGTTATTAAACGGCGTAGTTTATGTTTACACTTTACTTTTAATCGTATAATTTACTCTCATTTTGAGTTGTTTTCTTTCTCTAACGCTTTATATGTATGTATTTCTCTTTTGTTTAGGAACAGCGCAATCTGTGTTTATACTGCGATTTATTCCCAGGGGGTGAAACTTTCTTTGTCTGTCCGATAACTGGTCAAATCCACTGCGAGTACGCGATCCCGGAGCACCCTAACTGCTATTGTCACTACTGCTTCACCGTCTGTGACAGTAGTATCCGCGTTCTTTCTCTCCTCCTCATCTACCTTTATATCCTTTTACTCCATCCCTTTCCCTTACTCCTGTCTTTCTTATTAGAGGAAGTTCCATGCTTGTAGCCGAATTAGGTCGGTGCATCCAGGTACCAGTACCTCTTTCTTACATAAGATCGGCGTGAAATGGCGGCAGTGCTGTCATATTATATTGTAGTCACGTTTCGTTCGGTTTGTGAGACTTCCCGGTAATTCCTTCTAATTCGTTCTCCAGCATTCCACAGTTTTGTGGTAAAAAGTCATTATAAAACTATACACAATCTGACAGTTATTTTTTCAGACATCGACTTTAACTTTTAATTTAGCACACCGATACAGGCCACAAATATCTCAACCCGTCACCACCCGCGCATCGGCAATTTTATCAAAAATCCAATTTCCCCTTCGGACGTCACGTAGTGACAGCAAAAAAAACTACATGCCGCAAAATGTAGTGCATTTTGTTACAACGTTCTAGGCTGCCAGTAAATGGATTTGCAAATAGCGTCTCGATAGTTTAAAAGTAATAAAAGTGGTCAAGACACGCTCATATAGAAGGGTTTCGTATCTGACATGCGGTAAAGGTGAAATAACTTCAAAAGTTGTTGTTCGATTTCGTTGAAAATAATTTTCCTAATAAGTTTTTAGCATTTCCTATGAACAAAGGAAATTTCAAGTCTCTAATTAAAAAAAAAAAAAAAAAAAAAAAAAAAAAAAAAAAAAAAACAATAGAAAAGAAGAACGCCCCCCTTAACTCCCGGCCCCTTTGTCACCCGTGTTCCCTTTTCTGCTGCTTAAAATCCCTACGTTTTCCGCAATGCACGTAAAACAGTGGGTACCAATTAATGTCAGTGAGAAATTTTAGTCGTGAGATAGTGGGATGACGTCAAACAGCAGTCGGTCATCTTATCTCGCCCCACTCGCGGATCCTGGTACTAGACCGGGATAAAGCTAGTAAGAAGAATGTAGTTTAAGGGCTTCTAAGATTACTAGCATTTGCCTGTAGTTTTAAGTTATCTTTACATATTTCGGGAAGACTACATTTTTCTGTATATAATGAACTCTATGCCCTTTACTTCAGGTGTAAATGCGCAATGAATTTAAATTCCTTTTTAGAACATTAAGTAACGATTATTTATTCATATTTACTGTTACACAAAAGTTACACTTCATTCATTCGTGACACGTAAATGTCATAAGTTTAAAGTGTCTTGAAGTTACATAGTTGTCTTTCTAACTGGACTTTTTGTCCCATTGATTAATAAGATAAAAAAAAATACATTTGTCGGCCAAAAGATAGTTTGAAACATTATGGTTATATCATAACGTACACAGGAAGCGTTAAAAATTATGGAATTTTTTCATGCACCAACTCTAATTGTTATTCATACTTTGCTGCGAGCTTTACTATTCCATAAACAAGTCGAACCTGTTACGACTTCTGAGAACTTCTAACGTCGTTCTGAGTATGTTTAGGGATGGTTCAGACGTGCATATTAATAAGAGCGTGTGTGTATAAAACTTTTAATGATGCAATCATAACTAACTATAACAAAATAATTAGAGGTACTGCCCACGCTTTCAGTCCCTTTGGTCTGCAGCCAAATTGGGACAGAACGTCCGGATACCAATACCTCTATCTCACATGAGACAGGCGTGAAGTGGCAGGAATGCTGTCACGTCCAGTGATGGTATTTTTTGTGGCGTTTCGTTTAATTTATGAGAGTTCTCGGCCTAAACTCTTCTTTAAAAGCTGGCAGCATCTGCGAGCTTGCCCATTTTCCCCCTGTAATATTAAAAAAAACTAACGAGATTCACATTCTGCATTTTGACGTTTGTTTCGTAATAATCCGGGTAATCTCTATCAAAGTAGAGTTCTTATGTTACAGCAAAAAAGACTTTTTTAGCCTTTAAAAAAAAAGCACTAATTTCTCTGACTCCTTGTGCATTGTCTTGTAAATAAGAAAAAAAAAGTTTTTATATGAGTTCCAATTTTGTAATAATTGTAATGGGATGATGACAAAATGTTTTTGAACTTTTTAAATATTTTGGCGTACGGAAATAGAAAAAAGCAATGAGATGATGTAAGAATCCCTCAGGTATATAATAAATACTTATATGTCGTAATAGAGACTTAACAAATATTTTTTTTTAATAAATTAGTTAATACATTAGTTCAGGCAGTCAGGCCAAGGTCGCGGTACTAATTAATTATGTTAATAATAAATAGAAATGTAAGTGGGAAAATATACATCCATTTGTTTATGTTATAAAACAGAATAATCATAATAAACTTTCTCCGCTTTCATTTTCTTTCTTCTTTTTCGTCCTTATTTTTAAATTAAAGCCTAAATGGATCGTTCCACCAACTTTCCGTAAGGTGTCTGGTATAGAACGGTATATAATTTATAACGTGACTAAGAGGCTTCCTGTGTGTGTTCAGCATTCATCTTTGTAGTTTGTTTCGAAAAAAAACTCGTAAAGAAATTGTAGAGTCGTTTTGGAGAATTATTGGCTGAAACGAAGATGTCTTGTGTTAAACTTTCATTTATACCGTTGTATTTTAATCGATATTTTTTTTTGTCCCAAATTAATTGTGGGCTAAAATATATTTTTTTTAATTAGACTATTGTGTCCCACTGCTGGGCAAATGCCTCCACCTTCTCGGCCCGTTTGCCTGTTTCTAGGGCCAATCTCATCCACAGTTTCTCTACAAATTCATCCAAATCACCGCCCCACCTCTTCAGCCTGCCAGGTCGTCGGCGGCTATTGGTGGGGCATCCAGGAAGTCCCGATATTAGCCCACCTTTGTTAGTCCATTCGAGCCACATGCCCAGCCCATCCCCACTTCAGCTTTACTGAACTCTTCCCTTCATCCATTACTCCAGTGATGGAACGTATAGGATGGTGTTGCGAATTCCATTTACACTTTTTCTTTTTTTTTCTATTAAAAATTGTTGTGAAATGAAATGACTTTTTATACTAATTAAATATTGATAATAAGTAATATATTTTGTATAAAAATAAACAACTTAGAGATCACCGTATTATGAAGTAAAAGGATAGAGTACAGATATAAATATCCATAACCAGTGTGCGCCGGGTTTAATATGAAATTGAGAACCGAGTATGAAGTAACAGTATCCCATAGCATGGCTTCCCATGCTATAGGATTCATGGAAATCTTCACAAAGCCTTAAATATGATTATCACACTTTTTTCAGGGGGCGATGATTTATACGGCCCAGTAGTCAAGTTTAAATAATAAGTTAAATATTCATTGTACAAATAAATAACTCTCACGTAAGTTGTTATAACCCCAAATTTATTTATTGCTTTACAGTTGTAAAGCTGGGAGCGTCACAGATATGTATAATGTTATATAATCGTCATTGTTAAAAGTATTTGTGTACAAAAATATAATTAATAATGACGATTATATTTTTTATGTTTGTAGCGCTCTACTGGGAAGTAAGTTAAAACAACATCCGAGGGAAGCGTCAAATAATATTCATAAATTAAAAGTTTAAAAATAACATTCCTACTTATTTATTTATTATATTTGACTTGTTTTAACATAATTATTTTTTTAAGTTGTTGTAATTTTATTTTATGTTTTATGACAGGTCCACATTAGAATCCCGGAGCACCTATGTAATTATGTATTCCACTTTAAAAGAATCCACGTTTTTATTGGGATACCTTACAAATTGTTGCCTCCGGCGGTTTCACACGATTTAGACATTCCTGCGTCCTTCTGACATTCTAAGACTCTTAATTCATATAATACCAGCACTTAAGTTTTATCCTTAAATATCATCTAATTGCAAGCTTCATAACGTAAAGCATTATGGGTGTGCCCTACTCTCACTTAATCAAAATCGAGCGATTTCGTGAACTAAAATTTACTCTTTGGTATGGCATTTATTGATAAACTAGCTGTACCCCGCCACTTTCGTACGTTCGTGTGGGCCACTCTTAATACATAAGGGGTTAAAAATAGGTTTTGGATAAGGATTAATATCATGTTTATAAAAACACCTTCCCAAATAATGCATTATTTTGGAACAAATTTGGTTAGCATAAAAAAGGTTGTGGTGTGGTAACCTTAAAAGACATATACATATATATGTACATGCTGTCGCGGACTTTTATTTAGAACTTTTAAATGGAAAAAAATCTCACACAGATTAAGATGATAGTGGAGTTTTAACAGGTTTGATACTTTAGAAGGATATTTTTTTCATTTAGTGTAAGAAAAAACTGATTTAAAAAGTGTTTCATTAGACGTCCGGATGTGTGCGTGTGGATGTGGCAAGGTGACGTTTGAAACAGTCCACTTGTCACGACAATGTTTTTTATTAGCTTCAGAATTACGGTGCGCTGTTATCTCTTGCAAATAGGTGTTTAATTCGGTATCTTTTATTTATAATTTACAAAAAACTTAATTTTATCTTTACGTACCAACTAGCGGAACATTACCGCACTATTGAGTGTTGAACTTTTTCTAAGAGATGGCGCTTACAGCCAATGGCGGCCTACATAGCTCATAGCTCGAAAATATGAGATGTGCACTTTGGATTTTCCAAACTATTTTCATTCTTTAGGGTATAATGTCTACTTAGGACTGCATAAGTATAT
>JANCMC010046891.1:0-11268 GCA_024363005.1 Charaxes varanes | reverse complement strand
TATTTACATATAAAATACATATTGTACACCTCCCTACAATAGTTTTTAACATAATTTTAATAATTTAATATTAAAAATTTTAGATATTTAATATTTATAATTTTATTAATATTTTTCTTTAAATGTAAGGCAGAGCCGTCACATCATACATACATACATATTGATAAGCGGGGGAGAAACTAAGTAATATACTTAGTTTATTTTAGAAGGATGAGATTTATTTCTTTTAATCAAATCAAAATTTATTAACTTAAGCTTGTTTATAAAAATATGTAAAAATCATTTTTAGCATAATTATATACTCAATTCGGTAATGTGTAACGTTCTGTTGATTACATATTCGACTTAGAGCTAAATTTCAAAGGGGTCCTTACGCCCTTGTCTGAGAAGAGTCCACGAGGATATGTCGTTATCACCATTTCATAATTACTAAATTTTTAATTATTTCATTTTAAAACAATTTCATCCAATCAAATTGTATCATATTGTAAACATTTATATTAACTTCCGAAACTCTCATTAACTTTATTCTTTTGTAAAATGTATTTTTCTTTTGTCTGTGTATTTTGATTTTAGTAGGGTGGACTTCCCTAGTTGGGTATTCCTACGAGAAATCTGGTCAACGTGTCTCACATATATACGACTCGTACAGATACTAGTTCGGTATCTGTACACTGGACAAGTTTTGATGAATAGAAGCTGCACGTTTCAGACCAGGATCTGAATATCAGTATCGAGTGGTGTAGCCGGAGTAATTGAAAAGGTATTGTTTCTGCGCCGTACGGACGGACGGACGGTCGGCTCGGGCTTGTTTGTTTATTAGATTCGCTGTTGGATACCAGACACCGATAAATTGGATATTTGTGATAGCGGCTAAAATATGGAGTGCTTGGATTAGATTGCCAGCACGGCCCTTCGGAAATCTCAATTTGATTTTCACGAAAATTAATTTAGAGAGGGAATTATTACAGTCTAAGTGTAAAGCCTACTTCACTGATTTGAATCGGAAATCTTAATTTGATTTTCATGAAATCAAGTTGAAGATAAAATTATTGCCTACCCAGTTTACATTATATGTAGATAACGCACAGCCTTGTGAGACATTGGCATCGACAGATTTGGGGTCCGAGTATGCGACCGTCGACGACGAGCTTGTCAAAGAGTTTGTAAACCAAGTGCACAATTTCACAGGAAGTCGTTACGAATAAAGCTACAATAGGAGTGCTTAATGCCAAACTTGATTGAAGGTAAAAAAAAGGAGATTGCTTAATATTATTAATATAAAGACGTACGTGTGTACGAATTGGGCCGGCGCGTCCGTATACCAGTACCTCTTTCTTGCATAAGATCGGCATGAAGTGGCGGCAATGCTGTCACGTCAAGTGATGGTATTTTTATCGCATTTCGTTCGGTTTGTGAGACTTCCCGGTGGTCTAAACTCGTTATTAAAGGCCGGCAACGCATTTGCTAGCCTCATGGTTATAACAGTTCCGACGAAAAAGTCATGCTGCCACGATCGTTCTATATAATTTTAAAGAAAATATTATTTGTTAAAAGCACGTAATATAGGTGTTTTCATTATAAGTGATCGTTGAACATTCTTACACCTTTCAACAACTCGTCACATAAGACAAAGGCATAGACAATTATCGTGAGAGTAATTAAAGTTACACGCTGAAGGTGGAGAGTCTGTCTTTTAGACGACTTTCAAAATTATGTACTCTTGAAAATGTTACATAATGCTTAACAAAAAACCTGCATCATATTTTTAATTTGTCTCATTTTTCAAATTATCCGCCAATTGGATTGTTTTATCTAAGTGGGGTGACAATTAAGCATACGGTTCGACTGCGTGGACTGGTTGCATATAACGTGTATTCACTCGCACGCGCCAAGTCTATTTCGTCGTCCCCAAAGGACCTTGACGATTTAAAGTATTCACCAGAAGGAACAAGTATTTATCTGGCTGTGGTTCTTTGTAGAGTTGAGCGATGGCGCGACTTTATAATATTGTTAATTCGTTACGTTTTATCTCCTTTAATTTTATTAATACTCATTGTCTATTTAATATTTATCAAAGAGGTATAACGAAATCAAAAGAATATGTATTTTCATTAGTCGTATAATTCTAATTATTCATCGTACTTGTACAGACGTAAGTCTTTCGGAGACGCTCTGAAAGCTCCTATAATTGAACAAAAGATACCGAAATTCCACATTAGAGAGTACTTTGAGGTATCCGATGAGACCACAATTTTATTATATCTCTTTGAAGTTACATTACTGAAGAAATCCGTCCTCGCTCACCTGCGCCTTAATGGATCGCCCCAAACAAAGGACTCCGAGTACTGTAAGATATTGCAGCCGAATATAAAATTATTATTTTCGGACCGAAATAAATTGGTCATGGGAAGCCTCCAGTACGACTCTCCATTTATTTTCAACTCGCTTTGACGGTGCCCGAGATATGATCTTGTTTGGTTTATTTTGTTATTATCGAATGTTTGAGCTGTGAATGCCTTTTCAAAACTGAGTGTTCTTTTCATCTTTTTGCGTGCAAAGAATGTTAATTAAATAATATGTAATCGATCCTCTTTGTATAATTGATTGAATCATCCCGTTCGCAAATAATCCCTTGTTCTACGAATATTAGCGACTATTAATAGGGACCCTTTTTTTTGTCGCTGGGAAATGCTTTTACGCGCTATCCCGTTCGCAAATAATCGCAAATAATAATAAGAAGAGAAAAATCTAATGTGAATTTTTTTTTGAAAAAAACTACAAGCCATACATGTTGAAACTGGATTTGACCATATGCCCGCCTGGGGCTTCCAAACAAGCCCGCGCTCTAGAGGCTTAAGTGAAAGTCGCGTATTTTTTAGAATTTTTAAGAACGTTTATTATAATGTTTTGGGTTAAATATTTAGAACTTTTAAAATTATTGACTTAATATTTTAGATCCAAAGTTATTATTACATCCTTTCATTTCTTATAAAAATTAAAGAGGCAAGTAATGTTAATTCTCCATGATACGATGATTTACCTAATAACCAGCAACATCATGGAATCAACCTCAATTTCAAAGTAAATTAAAATATATTATTACAATACTATTAAGCTATCGTAAAAAGGTATGTTTGGGAACGAATTTATTTTACACGAGTTGGCTGTGTCCCTTAGTATTTAGGAGTAGACTACAGACGCCAACATTTTTCGTGTAAAACTTTTTAATAGTTTTTTTTTTGTTTAGTTTTAAATAAACTTAATGATCATAAGTTTTAAAAACTAGTGCAACACAACAAGCATCATGCTGATTCCATCATTTCATTTTGGAGACTAGATTGATTATAGGTTAGATTACTAAACTAGACTAGATTACTTTATTGTAAAGGTCCTTTATATAAATGTATAAAAAGTAGCTAAAACACGCAATTTGGTCCCGCATTCAATTGCATAATTTTGTCCAATTTCGATGGTTTTTAATGTTCTGTGAAGAATCCTAATTATCTTTTTCTCTTTATGAAAACCTTCCTCGAAACGAAAGACAAACTATTTTTGACAAATCCGCGAATATACGGGAGCAAAACCGATAAAATGTATAACCCGGATCCTAAACTACCGACAAGGCCTTCTTCTGTCTAGCGCTATCTCATTCTAGTACCATATTTTGATGCGCTTATTTTGTAAAAGATGTGGGTGTGGGGTTAGCTAAGATGAAAGATTGCCGTCTGACGTCATCCCAGAAATTGTCACAATCTCTACAATCTTACGACTAATATCACTCGGTGACATTTATCGGGATTCACTGTTTTACCTACTTTCCGAATCACGGAGGAGGTCCAATCTTAAAATAAAACCGTTAGAATGGGTCACCCATCTATCATGCAGCCGCGGTAAGAATTGCTTAACCTAGCGATCGACTAAGATACCGAGGACTGTCGAGGATTGCGTAGGACTGGAGGCTGCAACCTCCTCAAAAACTACCACAATCAAAATATCTTCGCTTTCATTCCCCGATTTAGTTTTTAGAGAAAAAATGGATAACGTGAATTTCCAAAAAAACTGAAGAAGAGAGAAAGAACCACACGATTTTATAGATTATTTTGTTTGTCAATATATTTTCAGGCTGTCTTGTCGTATGTCCACACATGTTACAGTACTTTGAAGGATTTTAATTCTGCTTAGCACAATGACAGTATTATGTGTACAAACAGCCTATTCAGTTTTATCAGTTCGCACCTCTAGGTAGCGCGCCTCCCTGTTTCGTGTATACGCCACAGGTAACAGAATTACATATCTCGCTTTACGAAAATAAAGTAATTTAAATTTTCTGCTTGTTATAGACTTAAGTAAACCCTGATTCTATTAAATATTTTTGGTATTTGCAAGTTATTTGCCTACCGAAATGTTGTCAGCTACAATAATGCGTATCCAATAGTTATGTTAGAGATCCATGTCTTTATTAGGTAATGGGAAAATCAGTTATCAATATCAATTTAGCCAGATACCTATACGCTAAGTTTATCAGATCGCCGATCTACCGCATCGAATCGCCCGCGCCTGATTAATCTTAAAAAGAGTACTAAAAAAAAGTTTATTTTTAATTGGTAGTTCTTGAGCTAAATGCGTTCATATGAAAAAAACTCTTCGCCTTTTATATTGATATAGATTATTATGGACTACGACAAGCTATTGTTAGGTAACACGAGTGGTTGTTTTGAGTGCAGCTGAGCTCGTCCAAATCGGTCCCCATTTAAAAGCAATCTCCCTCATAGCGGGCGTTGTCACGGCCAATACTCGTCTAGCTCTGCGTCTGTCAGCTGTAAAACGCGCCAGAGCTGTACACCTGCAACATTAGCGCGGTCTATTGTGCAGCGCAGCACCTGTATCTGACGCACTGTTGATTACTTCGAACTAATTTATTGATAATGAACCGCACAGTTCTGTAGAGCAGGGGTCCGCAACCTTTAAAGATAACGGAACACCAACCATATACCTGTCATTTTAGGAAACCCGATATTGAATCATTACAAATCAACACTGAAATTATAACTAAAAGAACAATTCTTTTTAAGAATTTCTGTGTTGACTGAAACACGTTGTTCTTAACTTAAAGTTTTAATATCAAGAATGAAATTGTTATGCTGTTTTATGAATAGTTGTTTTACTTCAGACAATCGTAGGCATATTTTGGGGTAGCATCTTAACCTGTAATGGTTGTTTATATACAGATAGACGAAGAAATCGGTTTCACAAACTTGAGCCCTTCTCATCACAAATTTTCGTTACTTCAAAATATTAGGCGCTATTTGGTGAAACCTTAATGACTTATTCTACGAAACCCAGAGGGTCAGCGGAACTCAATTGGGGAATCCGTGCTGTACGCGACATAGAAAACAGTTTGGATGTGGTATGACGGTACACAATTGTCATCTAACGTTTTACAGTAGAAGAAGCACATACATAACCATTACCGGTCTTTTCTCTGTATAAATAAATGGCATGTTTATAAGTTTAAAGTAGTATTGTGTGATACGGTTAATGGTGTATCGATGTTTAGTGTCAGACGCCGCATAATCTATGGTTTTTGTTAGCCAATAACGCCCCCTTATCCCCAACTGCAGTTATTTATTATATCAGTATATCTCGATCGTGGATTGTCTACTTATATTTCATGACTATTAGTGCATTGCTTATATTGAGTACTGACGGTTACCCGCGACTTCGTTTGCGTAAATTAACTCTTTCTCTTAGACCGCCTTATTCTGGCCCTATCGAAAAATCCGTTCTTAGCGAATGTCTACTAATATTAAACCACTTGTCTGCCCAATTTCATCTTTATACCCACGGTTTTTGAAATTTCGTGTTGCGTCTTTATACATATATACTTATATATAGATTAATTAAAATTTAAAAATCGGTATATTTCAGTAACTTAAATCTATCATTACAGCAATTGCAGCTGGAGAATTCCTTTTAAGTAACAAGTAAAGTGCTTGTGTTAGGAATCTCTGCTCTTCTTACATAAACGTATCGATCTATCTATTGAATATATTCGTTACAGAAAGGTGTTAAAATTATTTATAAGCATTTAAATTAAATCTGAAAGGCTTAGAATACATTACTTTCAAAAGAGATCTTAGAGTCTAGCTCTAGGAGCTTGCTTTTTGAGCTCCCTTTCAGCATGCGACTTGGTAGGAATTTCCTTAACTGTACAACTTCTCTGTGGCATCTTTTGCCTACTCTGGTGTTTCTGAATCAATACGACGTAGGGGCCTTCGAGAAAATAGCATACTATTTGCTCAAACTCCGGCAACGTATTTGCGAGCCTTCTGGTAGTGCAGTTGCCCATGAGCGTAGATGGTCATTTAGGTGAATCGACAGTTCGTTTGCCCCTTTCAAATATGCACGCGTCTAATATAACATTACCGATGATCGTTACTGTAAAACAGTTCATTCATTATTACAGTTTTAATGGCGACTAGAGCTTGGACTAAACCGTCAGAGCAGGGCAGTGCAGCAAACACCTAATGCTCATTCCACATTGGAAATACAAGTCTTCTAGCTAGCGGTATCCCAGTCTACTACCAGAGTCCGCTTAAATTGCAGAAAATATGGCTGTGGAGCGAGTTAACATGATCGACTGCCGTCTCCCCGCAATCTCACGACTAATATCATTCGGTGACATAAATCGGGACCCACACTGTTTTAAGTGCCATCTGAACTAGGGAGGAGGTGGGATAATTGAAAAACAATTATAAAATAAATGCCGACCATTGATTCGTCTACGACCTCCTCAAAATCCCACACTAGTTCCATAAATATTCACTTTTATGCTAAATTTATCACATCAATTTAATATGCAAATAAGTTGTGTCATCACATATATTTGGTGTCGTCATACGTATGTAGGTGCTGTAGAAACACCGGTCCTTTGGCTTGTGGAGGATTTGTTCTTGTGACGCATTTTTACAACTAATATCGTCTTTTTAATTATATATGTATGTTTTACTTTCACGCTAGCTGTGTTTTCAACCGTATTTAAAGGTAATTAAAGAAAAATCTATATCCACATAACTGAAATAATATTTATATCTATAGTATTTTTTGTATATCTTGTTATATCTTTCTTTGTTGCTGTTATAAGCAAGTGAATAAACCTTTCTATTTAACTTAGAATATTATGTAAGAAAACATAATGATTTTGAAAATGTATATGTATTCACAAGAGCTTTATTTAATTAAATGCTGCTTTAAAAACAAAAAAATAACTTTTGCTTTAATTTATATCCACATCAAATGTCCTGATGTAATTATGTTTTTTATTTGATGAAGATAAAGATTTGTAATACTGTCCACTAGAGTGAGGTTGCATATGAAAAAAAACCTTTTTATTACTAACAAAGGGTCTAACTAACATAAACAACATAAGAATCGCAGCCGACTTGGACTATGTTATTATATGTAACACTTATTTATAAGAGTTAAAAAAAAGAAGGCAATATTCGTATATCATTATTCTTAACACAATAGATTTTTGAATTGTAGAAGAAAGTAGAGTATTTTGCGTAGGGCACGGAGGAGCACGTGCTACGATTTTTAAAATAAGTCTGCATTGGTTTGAGGTCGGCGGAGCACGTACGTGTAAGAGAAAGTAAGTGAATATTGTTCCGCTACGACCAGTACTTGAGCAATATAAAACTTTAAACTATAAGTTATATAAATTTTAAGTAACGCGATTATTTTTTCGGGCAGAAAAAATTTGCGCATTGATTATGTTTCCCTATACAAAAATGAATCAAATGAATATCAAAATATTATACCACCATTCATTAAATAATAATAGTGCATACATTAAAACTAGTGCGCAGACAGGTCACAATAATTGGAGGGAACACTAGCTACGACTGCTACGCGCTACGGCATACCGCTACGTCTGTCACCTACGAACCATCAACGTGTCTGAAGAAACTGATTTTCAGTATATGCGGTGCGCTCGTGCAGTGTAGACGTGTCTTAACTCTCCAGAGATTCCTTCGAAAACTTTTTGACGCGAACGTCTGCTATAGTCGTGATAAATTTATAATGACCATTTAGTGTTATTGGCAGCTGAAGTGAATTTGAGACATACTTTGAAACCGTTTATTGTGTTTTTTTTTCTAATTTTATTTGCATTCAACGGACTCGCTCTATTGGAATTTTTGGTAAGTGTATTTTAAGATGCCATAGGCATCAAAAACGTTCTATAATATTAGTCAACTTTGACAGACACTATTTTCTTCATAATCAAATAATTTATTTCTTATCATAAAATTCTTATTTATTTTCATATGGTGTCTGGTCTTAATTATTTTCATATGATGTAATATAAGTATTTGTAATAATAAATTTAAGATAATTGTCAATTTTATCAAATGCGTATAGCAAAATTTTACTTTTAAGTATTATATCATATATTTGTAAATTACTTAAATAATTTTCTTAGTATTATAGATACTAGAAATCGCCGATTGGTCGAAATTCGCTTACAAACTTTTTTGCATATAACGACATATAATCACAGAAATATAAAATTTGACAATTAATATAACATACGGTATCACGATTATCGCTTTGACATTATCCTATACATGTGTGCGTAAATTGTTTGGCATTGGTGTGCGTGTGGTTTTATTTTAAAGATATTGGCATTCGCACATCTTCCCGTATATAAACTACAATTGTGCCAAATTTCATATATGTACCTCCGCTCGCGCAATTTTCTTAACATGGTACCTAAAGTTTTCGTTTCACCTGTTAATATATAAATAAGAAAGGTCTAATACTAAATAAATAATATTATATAGTGCAATCATTTGGTAGTTTTGCCTCGAAAGTTTTCCGGGAGTTTTGAAAATTGGCAATTTTATTGATTCCGAATTTGAACTTGTATTTCTACCCCTCACGCCGCCATATTGGAAAAATGGCGCCTAAAACCAGATTCAACAGACAACAGAGTCTCCTTTCCGACTAATTTCATGATAGTAACAGTCCTACACAAAATGTAGTAATACTGGATACAATTATCTACAATTTATATATCTACCTTTTTTTTATAAAATCAATAGTTTAGGAGTACCAGCACCGCAAAGTGTACTCCTACACGCGTTTTAGTCTTTATAAATGTGAATTTAAAACATAATTTTTACCTTAAATATACTGACTATAGATCTGGGGACACGGAGGGGACACATATTATTAAGATCTAAATTGTGAGAACTAAACTGAAACTTTATACGTTTAATAATTTCACTACTAGCATAATATCCCGAGAATTATGTTTATCTGATATGATCTAATCGGTGCCATCTGCACCAGTTTAGTGGAGAACCTATTTGGATTGGTACCGACTTCAGCACATCAGTAAGTGTCTACTAAATGTTATGAAAGTACTATATATTTTTTGCTTTTTAGTTCCTCGCCTTTTTGTTTTTGAAGGCGGGTTTTCTTTTTAATAAATACTGGTCTATTTAATATCTGTTATTAGTACAACAGGTAGTCCTCTCGCTAATAATTTCTGAATCTTCGTGCACAATGCTTGACCATAGAATTGTAAATTTAAACATCGTGTATTAAGTAAACCTCTAACGATACAGTTGTTTGTTGCGTGTTCCAAAAAGTTTTGTCGCTGCATGATTCGAACTAGTATCATTTGATAAGACTTCTGGATTACAGAATTTACTACAGAAGCTGATTATGTAATCTCTAGCTTTTAACTTTGTATCTACAGCAGTATCGATACCGGAAATTGGATGAGATAGGACGTCGTTAAACGAGTTAGTAAGACGGCGCGTGATCAAAGCGGGACGAAATATCTAATGTCGCACTTGTGCTCTGCGTCTGGCAGCTTATAACACACAGACATGTAGCTATATCTACTTTCATGTTAAATCGTTCATACCTCAAAGGACAGCAATGCATCCGAGAACGTTCTGGTACTTCGCCTTAATAGTTCAACGGTAGAAAGAATTGATTGAAATTCGTTAAGTGCCAAACTCAAATCCCGATCGGGATATTGTCGCACCCACTCCTAGTTTTTAATTTAAGCGTATTTAGACGGGAAACGGGAACGATAAAGATACCGGTTAAAGTCTTAAAACGAGTCTCCTGAATGCTGTGAGTGGCTGGAGACCACATTACAACAAAAAAAAAGAGTAGCAGCCAGGACGAACGTGCCGCTATCGCCCATCCGCTTTTAACCTATCCACAACAGAGTAACGTTTCGCGCGTTGTTGTTTGCACTTAATGACTCATTACAATTATTTCACTTAAAATTACTTCACTAAAAATTTAAAAATGTCAAGAAACACTAACGGCCGCCTAAGCGTTTCATTTCGTGATTTCATGAACTAATACAACTACAGATATTAAAAATTAACCAGTAATACCTAATATTATGTTATATTTCACGTTTTTATAAATATTTCTTACAAATTTCAAAAATTTATTTAACATTTTTTACCTTCCTTCGGCAGCTAAAATCGAATTGGGGGTTAAGTCAAACCCCTTGACCCTCCCATGATTGCAGAATCCTCAAACTCAGGCGACTCGTTTTAAGACCAAACCCAATATATTCGACTTAAGAGTTACATTTTTATGTTACAGTCTCGTGGTTTGGTGTAGTTATACACTAAACAACAAAAAAGAGTAAAATGATAAACATTTGGTGCCGAGATTCGTTTATGAACATTTTTAAACAAAAAACATATTTTATCCAAAAAAAACTGCGCAAATGGGTTAAACAAAGATATCAGCCGTGTATTGTCCATTACATATTACAAGAGACGTGAAAACCTCGTACTAATTCCAGGGGTAGCCCCTAGGGGGGCCCCTGGGGTTTAGCATTAAATGCCGGGAGGTATAACGTTCAAACATTGGTGGAATATCAATCAGACGAGGAAGAAAGTTTACTAGCCTTTTAGAATATTACTTACAAGTGTGATGAAGAAATGTTGTTTATTTATGGATAAAATTAAAACTTAATTGCTATGAACGTACTATTTGTATGTAAAGTTTTGTTAGGTACCAAAGTAAATCCGCAAGTAAATATTTCTAGAGGATTTTAAAAAGGACACGTAAGGTTCAAATCCATAAAATGATTTCACCAAAATGTAATAAGCGTGTACAGAAAACGTATTACGAAGATGTATTGGTGAATAAATAACTCCTTCATATTTTATTCTCTTATGAAACATGGCCAAGCCGCCCAAAAGAGGTCTTAATATTATG
>JANCMC010046871.1:0-23458 GCA_024363005.1 Charaxes varanes | reverse complement strand
TATAACACAGGCATTAAGTTGTCTACCTTAGGAACAGGCGCCCGTGTGTCATATAGTCCTGTATATATTTATTTATTTACTAATATTACCGCGTTATAAGAGCACTGAATTATAGGAGGTGGGGGGGGGGGGCTACAGTATTGCCATTCATCAGCCTAAGTTCGTGTAGTTAATGTAGAATACTGAGTCTGCGAATTTACTTATAATATCAATATTTAGGTTACAATTACAATTTTAAATATCTTTTTAGTCTCCTTATGTTTAATAAAATATTTTAAAAACGTTTGCCAATATATTTAAATACTGCAATATACATACATATAGGTCTTTCTGACTTACAATTTGATAAAATATACATGCATCTACAAAACACCTAAGTTAGGTAATTATTAGATATGTTATTTAAATATTTACACTTGTAATTCTAATGTAATCTATAAATATAAATCAAATACATAAGAGCAAAACTTACCAAATTGGATAATTCATTTTTGGTTGCACTCATTATGATTAGGACAAGATTTGTATAATTAAAAATGTCCATCTGTTTTCAAAAATATTGGGAAAGTGAACAGAACAGGAATGAAAATCCAATGAGAAAAATATTATAGGATAAGAGAATGTAATAAATATTACGTAACCCAACATTCGGACAAGACAATGTCTGCCGGGTTTGCTAGTTTAGTAAATACTAATAATACTAAGTTTTACTGGGTGTCCAAATTAATTCATGTACTTACTTAATAATTTTTATTTTGAATTTGTATGTAAATCTCTTTGAAAAGTAGTTCTGTTACGAGGAATTAAGATTATGTGAGCGCATAATATCAAGTGTTTAAATGCTTTTTTTATGTACTTTATTAAAAATTACTCATAATTACATGAATTCATTTTAAATATTGGATATACAGAACATCCTGGCTTCAATGTTTTTTTTATTTTATAAAAAAAATTATAGCTGCATACAAGAACTTCTATAATGTTATTATATTATAGTATATTTACAATTATAAATTAATTGTAAATTTTCATAACTAAAGGGCATTCATAAATTAGGTCACAGGAATTTTGCAATTCTTAAATTTCGCTACCCCCCCTCTTTGTCACATTTTTAATCCCCCCTTGATGCAACATCAAATATTTTTAAATTTTACGTATGTTTTGTGAATATTTAAAAGAAAACAGCAGTTTAATTTTCTTTTCTGATTTTTTTTTGAATACTTTTAGTTTTGAAATGTATCATAAACACTTTTGACGCCCAGTGTCTGTTGTCACACAATTTCACATTTTGGTGATAACCTAAACACCTACCCCCCCCTTTTAAGGTGTGACCTAAGCTATGGATGACCTTTTAACACTAACAGTAAGAGTGCATTATTAGTTAGGCACTATTCACACTATCCACTAAGGTTAGGTCTTTGGAGCGTTATTGCTAGTGCATATGTATCGTGTCGTCGTTTTTGTAGCACCACGGCATGTCTTCGCCGAACTTGCACCTGTGAGCGTTGTTTTTGGCGTCGTACAGCAGGGAGTTGTCGACGTAGGCATCACAGATGCTGCACCAGACGGAGAGGTCTACCAGAGACAAGGCCAAAGTGTGACCCGACAAGCGGTAGTGCGCCTGCATGTGACCGTTGATGTGACGACCGCATGCGGTCTGAAACGACATTACAAATTTCTTTAATTCATTTTTATATCATCATCATACTCAACCTATGTCGACTCCCTGTTGAGTAAGGCCCCACTGAGGTAGTTTATACATACTTGACCTCCACTAATAACGGATTATTCCACAGGGCTAAATGAAGGAAGTCTATAGGCACTCGCAAGTTTACGCGGACAGAGTTGCGGAAAACAGGCAGTGTGATATATAAAGTATGCGTCTATTAAAGACAAGTATATCGCATTCAATACAAAGATACCCAAATGTCGAGGAATTCGTAACAGAGGGCATAGTACGAACGTTCTCGATAGTTTTTCTTACTTTTACGTTCGAAACCAAATGTCAAATGAAGATTCCTGCTGAACGGTAATTAATGCACTCGTGTTAATTTAGTGCACCAACATGACACTCGTGCATTAATGACTCACTTTGCACTCGCTGCAATAATCTACTATAGTAACACAAAGTCTATAGTCCAACTTACCTCTATTACATCTGGAATTTGAACCATTTCGGGTGGTGATGCGATCACCCCATTAGTGGTTGGTGGTTCGGTGGGTTTTTCTGGTACTAGCGGAGGTTGCTCCGGCGTTCTCGTGAACAACTTGACCGCCTTCGCTTTCAGCTCCTTAGGATGCGGTGTGTTTTGACGTACGAACGGTGTCTGAAATATAAATGCAAATTTAGATATCTAGTATTTATTATACACGAGTAAAGTTGGTAAAAAATTAATATTTAAAAAAGGGCCTCGTACTTTACAGGAGTAAAATTGCTAAAATCTAATATTCATATTAAAAAGACGTGTATTCATAAAAATATATAATCGTTAATAAACAATCCAATAAGAGATTTAAAGTTCTTTCAGAATCTCGCGTATTTAATGCGATGTGACTAATGCTAGATGCAATTGGTCTTATATATTTATTTTTTAAACTTACTCATGCTTCTTTTTTAACAGAAACGGTAAAGTATCCAATTTTGAGAATAGTTGTACAAATTATGGAAAAATATATGTTTTCCGCGAAACGTACAGTCTCCCATGCTTGATGTATCAAGCATAAACTGTAGTTTAGCAATTTTTAGGGAGACTGAAGGCCTCCCTGAGTCGACCCCCGCCTTGGGAGTCTCATGTCGTGGGTCAGTTTATCTATTAGTTTATTAACGATTTATACTTTCAAAGTTACTAATATTATTGGTCATTAAGAAGTAGAATGGTACATGCACTGCACATGCTAGTTTTGCATTAATTATAAACTGCGTACAAAACTTAATAAATATGAGTATATTATTTGGTAATTGTCTAGTAAACGAAATATACGCGACTATGTATAGAGTACAAAAAAAAAATTCCAGCTAGGCAAAGCAGGAATATTGACGGTAAAAGCTACATCATCTAAAGCTATAATGATACTTAGATATAGAGAAAAATATATGATGTATGATATACTTCGCAATAAATATTTTTTGTGTGTCATAAAAAAAATCTGCGACCAATTCATTGAATGCAAAAAATTTGAAAACAGTAACTCCAAGAAAAAGTTTTTTTATTTATTTTTCATTCACTATTTAGACTAAGCCAAATCGAAAATGATTTTACTAATTATTTATATGACTAGAAACTCTATCCAGCATCTGACTTAATCAAGCTCGTTAAGAAATTACATTGACGTAAACAGAATAGCCACATGTTAACAAATACTGCTACTGGACCAAAGAAATTTTCCCATTGAACCCTACGGAAAAAAAACGTGTACCTAAAAATATAATGGGCATTTAACCTATTTAACGCTCAATGTTAATAAAACTACATACACCGGGTGACGTGACCGATTGCCATCTGACGTCATCCTCGGAACCACCACGATCTCTACAACCTTACGATTAATATCACAAAGTGACAATAATCGGGTCCCACTGTTTTATGTGCGTTCTTAACACGAAGGAGGTCGGATATCAAATATAAACCAAAGCTAGAATGGGTCACCCATATGTCACCCGGCCGCAGCAGGAGCAACTTAACCTAGCGATCAACTCAAATGCCGACCACTGATTAGGCCACCACCTCCTCGTATACAAATACTGCATAAACATAAATAATTGATAATAGTAATTTATATATGTAAAGGCGAAAGGTCCCCTAACGTCAAATCTCGAAAACCGCGGCACGTACATAAATGAAATTCGGCCGGAGAATTAGGGACAAAAATTTGTATCAATTCCACTTTATTGTACGCGGACAAAGCCGCGGATAACAGCTAGTTTGTAATAATTAATTCTATACTCGAAAACTATACATAACAAAATATGAACAAACTCTTACTAAAACGAAAAATGTAGTAAAAATAAAGTTTTCAATAAAAACTGTAAAACATATAAACAAAATGTTTAAATAAACTATTAATATCGCATATTTAAAATGTATACATCGACCTCCCACGTAAATTGTAGTAACCCAAAATTCCCAACTTCACAATACAGCGTTACAAAAATATATAAATTGAATAAAAAATGTCATTCTATAACACAATCGTGTATATAATTATATATTTAATAATGAGGATTTTTTTTTTAATAAAGAAGAAGAAAAATGAGGATTTAATTATTGTAAACAACAATATAGATGTTTGTAACGATCTACCGTAAAGCTGGCAATTTGGGGTTACAACAACTTACGTGGGAGGTATCTATATAACCAATTATATGACATCAGTTAGCATCATTAGTTTTCCTGACAGTATTTCGTTCGAATTAAAAAATATAATTTCGCATTTCCACCTTTAATGCACGCAAAAATATTGAACATGTTCTCGTTCCTTTTTTTTTCATGAAAACTCCGACGTTATTCCGAGCTGAGATGAAATTTCAAATTTCTCTGGAAAATTCTTTAAACTGCATATTATTTTTACTGAAATTTATAATTCTAGTGAGTTATAAAGCTCGATACAGACGTGCCACTTTTGATTATTCATTGTTATGGTTTTGTTCTTGGTTTGGACCAGGATCAACAACTGTGGCATAACGGAGAGTAGACCTGTACCAAACTTTATGATATTGGTTCAACATGCCAATGATCATTTTTTCAACTAACGTTGAGCATTAGCGTTGATCCAAGTTTACAGCAATGTTCAATTTTTTCGTGTAGACCAATTTATGCAATACAATCGTTTCCTCCTTTTTATGAATTATCTCGCGAAGCAATGTTTTAATAATAATTAAAATATGCATGTGACAGTAATGTTGCTTTATGTGTTCGACCAAGGAATTGGTTTGCCACGCTAAGGTCGAATGTCGTTTGCACGTCAATTATTTAAAAGGCTCATTTTTGCTTCTTATGCATTACGTTAATTTCTTACCTCTATAAATTCCTAACCTTTAGAAAAAAATTCTTTAACTAGGAGCTGTCATCCAAAATGGTGAAGCACTTTCTTGATCGACTATACTATAAGCAAGTTTTTATGTAAATATGATTGACTGGCCCGTCGGCGCAGCCTTAACCATCATAATTAAAATGCAAGCTTTTAATTATTGTATCTTACCAAAAAATTGATATTATTTAAGGAAAGATTTTAGCTATCTCGCTCACTATGTACACTAGTGCCAGCCCCACTTATTTGGGTTGTCGACGTCCCCGATCAAACACGTCACTATACCGTTCTTCATGGTTCATCTGTCCGCAACAAGTTTATAATATAGAAGAGAGTGTGGGCTTACTAATATTTTTATAAATATGAATTATGAATATATTAAATTATTAATTTAAAACTTGACGCACACAAATGCCAAACGATTTACACACACATTTATACATTTTATTATTGGATGACGTCAAAGCGTCATCGTGACGACCGTATGTTACATTCATGAACAATATACATACATCGTTGTATAGTCAACCAAGAAAGTGCTTAAACATTTTGGACGACAGCTCGTAGTTAAAGAAAATTTTGCCAAGGTTTATTGTTAGAAATTAACGTTATGCATAACAAGCAATAATAGGCCTTTTGACTAATTGACGTGCAAACGACATTCGACCTTAGCGTGGCAAGCCAATTTCATGGTTGACTGTACTAATATGTGATATGCTAAAAGGTTTTTGGCCGTATTTTGGCCAGCCGGCGACCCTTAATTTTATCTAATGCCTTATCCAGGGTCACCCGAGTGGCGAAGCTTTCATCCAGATGAACAGCGAAGCGAGCGCCTTCCTGTGCGCGCAGCAGAAACACCATCGGTACATGACCTTCGGCAAGAAACAGCGGTACATCGAGGTGAGCTCTTTTATATGTCATAATCATCTGTTGAAGTATGGCATAATCATTTATAGCTTATTTTGTCCCACTGCAGGGCAAAGACTTCCCTACCCTCCTTCCATATGGTTTTGTCTCAGGTTATGCGTTGCCAATGTCTAATATGACGATCCAAGTCATTCCTCCATCTCATTCTTGATCTGCCGCAATGTCGTTTCCGATCTGGGGTCCATAAAGTGGACATTCTGGCCGAAAGATCATCTGATATGCGATCATGTCTGTTGAAATTATAATTAATAATAAATGTTATTATCTAACTCGTCAAATTATTTACGCAGGACTTGCAATTATAGTGTTAAAAATAATTGATAATGGAGTTTGGTTTGGGGTCATTCTTATATTACGTTACTTGAATTTGGCAATTTTTGTCACCCCTTGCCTTGTCACACACATAACATATTTTAAAATTTTATGGTCGTCTTGAAAATAATTAAAAGAATTCAGCTTTTCAATATATTTTTAGTTTTTAATTTATACATGTGACGTTACAAAGGCTTTGGTCCCCTCAAGCCCGTCGTCACACAATGTCACTTTGGTAATCACCCCCTTAAGGAGTGACATAATTTATGGGTGACTCTTAGTCTCATTTAAGTTGAAATTATAATTAATATTATAGGCTTTGTTATGTAAGAAGTAGAGTTCGCTACGGAAGACTTGCAATTATGTTATAAGGCTATCAAAAAGCTTGGTTTACTAGAGGTACCGTCGTTTCCAGGTGTTCCAGTGCTCGGGCGACGACATGAACCTGGTGCTGACCGGCGGCGTGACGCCCGCCACCTCCCCCAAGGTGCTCTCCCCCGGTACGTTGCTCCCCCCGCCGCCCGCGCCGCGCC
This sequence comes from Charaxes varanes, assembly GCA_024363005.1. Taxonomy (NCBI): domain Eukaryota; kingdom Metazoa; phylum Arthropoda; class Insecta; order Lepidoptera; family Nymphalidae; genus Charaxes; species Charaxes varanes. Next base: position 16,658 of record JANCMC010046871.1, on the reverse strand, counting down.
TGCTGGCGCAGCACATCGCGCACCACAACCTGCTCGCCCGCCAGCACGAGAACTTGCTGCTGTCCCTGCGGCCGCCCCTCGTGCCGCTGCTGCCCCCAAACACAAGCTTTTAATTTAAGCTTAGTAGGAGGGGAAAAGGGAATATTAGAATATTACCTAAAAAGTATTCCTACGCCAACACAAGTCAACTGTCATCTTGACAAACTCCATAGACATAGATCTTATGCTATTTTTATAGATGAAGTTTAAGATCACATATTAATACTTTTTATAAATAAAATTCATATAATAAAACAAATAATTTGACTGAAAATTATTAAATCTAACAATAGGATAATATAATGTAGTAAATAGTAAGCAACCCAATGTTTGGACAGGACAGCTTCTGCCGGGTCCGCTAGTATAAAAATGTAGACGATATTTTGTTATTTCTTTCGCAAATAAAATTTCTGATTGCTGATAAATATTTAAAGTAGAGGAGATTGGACCGAGACGGGGTCTTTTCCCAGCAGTGGGATACAACAGGCTAACTAAAAAAAAATTATCATCTCGTATAAAAAAATAAAATGTAAGCGTTGTACAACTACTGTTATACGTACTACGTTAAAATTGAGGTCGAGTGAGTTTTAAACACAGAAAAATATGAACAAGGCTTTAAACGACTACATAAATGGATACTGTGATTTCGTAACCACCGTCAGATTTTTTCATTTCAGTCTGTAAGCCCTTACAAATATTGTGGGCATTCATTGGTGCATTTCATTGATCAAGTCATAGTTTAAAGGCTGAAGCAATTTAACATTTCTTAAGTAAACCTTCTTTACGCACGCTTTACTTGGGAAGTAAGCTGATGAATGCGTGTCGACAGCGTTGCGAAAAGTGTGATCGGGCGAGGCGAAATAAAATTTGAGAGCGAGAGACAAGTTAGCGATAGAAGAAGAGAGAATTTTTTCACATTTTCTTTCCTTCTCTCATAGCCAGTTACGTTTTGTGTATCGACACAATGCAGACATATTATCTGTTAATAAAATAGACCCAATATGGAGTGTTTAAATTGAACATAATTGTAAAATTATTTTAAAGTTAAATTATAAATATGTAGGTGAACTTACATATAGACGGAGCCAAAGTAGTTTTGCTTCGGTCGTGTGGCACACTCGTTTATTATTTTAAGTATTCCTTGAAACCCGACAAAGCTTTTTATGAAAGAACATAATTAGGGTTCCTTACAAAAATTAAAAATTAACGAAATTGGAAAAAAAAATTGCATGCGAACAAATTCGCGGGTTTTAACCAGTATTTAATAAATCGCGCCACTGAATGAGTTGGTATAAAACGCGTCAATTCTCGCGCCAACAACCGGTGAGGATGACGTCGTTACACTTGATGGTTGCAAAGATTACGTGTTGTCATTTTATGTAGCGATATATTCACCGCAAACTCTCGTAAAAACCACCCTTAAAAACGTTCACACATTTTTAGAAATTAAAAATAATATATCGAAATTCCTATGTGCTTGGTGTTAAACCTTATTCTACGACTGTAGGTAACTCTTCTGTAATTAAGTATGTTTTTGTACTAGGTTGGACAGATTCGAATTAAGGGCTGTAGATCCAGGCGCGGCCGGGACCAGCTTCCAAAAAAGGTGTAATATATATTAAATATATGACTTTCATACAATGTTTTTAGTAAGAATGCTATTGGATATAATATTATGCCGCTTTCAATCTCAATAGACCGTGAAAGAGTGGCGACATAAGTTCTTTAGCGTCGTGGGCATGCCTATTGTTCTCACCACGGTGGATCCGCGCCTGTGAGGATCACTCGTTCAACAATTTATAAGAATAAGAAAATATTTATTCGCAACATCATCACACCGCATACAGATACAAATAAATAATAAAGAGTATACACTAGTAAAACAGTGGGTCCTGGTACCGATTAATGTCACTGAGTGGTATGTGTCCTGAGATTGTGGTGGTTTCGGTGATGACGTCAGACTGCAGTCGGCCATCTTAACTCGCCACGCAGCCACATCCCTGGTATTAGATCGCGATATTGCTAGGAAGAAGACTTTTTCTTAACCATAATTCATAACCGACCTGTAAGGTATAATATATAGAAAAATCTATAGCCAGTAATGTATACCCGGATAAAGTTGAAGGCACTCGGCTAGTTCATGAATAAATGTTGGGTCAAAGTCGGACGTATTTTAACCTACCCAATGTAAGCTTGATGAATATGGAGGACTTTGTAAAGGCCACAAATTTGGCAACCGTTCAGAAGCGATAAGAACCTTATATAGCTTTGTATACATCACAGTCTTTTTTCGACACACAAGTTAGGTTAATCTGACGCATGTTGTCCTAGAAAATTCAAAAAATTAGTGTTTCCCGGTAGTTCCCGGCAATAAAGAGAGATTAAAAAAATGCACTCCGGGAGCCCCAAAACAGAAGTGAAAACGAATTGTGTGCAGGTAACGGTTACGTTAAAGCCAAACGTTCGATGACGATGACGCGACTTTTAGGCTTGTTCACCTTAAAAGTACACATACATGCGCATATAGTTTTCCTCAAATTAAAAAATATCCAATAGATACCCTAAAGAACATTTCGCTTCAAAAATCGCTAACAAAACAGGGGAGTACAAGGTACTAGACTGTTTTTCTTTGCCTGCTTATCTATTGATCATTTTTGTCGACGGATACAAAAACCTTATCGAAGTCGGCAAAGAAGCGATATTTAGGCTTCGGAACGCCGACGGCGCGTGCCGCGTGGCACCGACTGCTGGCGTTGCCAAACTATTCGATCGATACCACATTAGCATTGTGGCTACAACAACGGAGGGAAGGGAATTTATATGTTACCCTCTACTCACCCCCTAATAGCATGTGCGTTTATCTATACCAATATATAAAGCTAAAGAGTTTGTTGGCTTGTTTGTCTGCCTGATTTCGAGTTTGATATTACAAGATCTTAGTCAAATCGATCGGCTATTGGTTATTTACAGAAAATAAAAAAGTACTGAAAAATAAGCGGTGATTTTTAAAAAATCCAGTAATTTAAGCATATTATTCTAGACTTTATTCGCTGACTTAAGTTGATAGTTACAAAGGGTTGGTCAAATTTAGGCCGTGTTTCTTTAAAAATATCGGAAACACGCGACTTCGCTCGCTCGAATTCAGGGCCCGCTAACTTTCGAAGGTTTTTATTTTTACTTTTTTGTGCGCAACCCTAAACTACTACTAACCCTACTTTTGTAAAAATAAAGTAACCAATGTTATTCCTTTTAACATCAGGTATCTTCTTATCTAAGTCCAGTCGAAATCGGTCCAGCCTTTCTGGAGATTACCCGGAACATACACATAGACAGAAAGACAAAAAAATTGCCTTTCTTTACGTTTTTCTATAGTTATTGTATATATAGTCATATGCTATTAGTAAAAAAAAATTTCGACGTTACAAACAGACCCTATCCAAATCGTCTCGCCACCTCTTCCTTCGCCTGCCGGGTCGTATGTGTCCATTGAAGGGCATCCAGGAAGTCGCGATATTGGCCCAACTTTGCGGGTTCGTTCGAGGTATCTCATATTTTACGTACTTCTATAGCCTATCTTTCTTCTTCTTCTTCCGTGCCTTATCCCTTCATTTGGGGTGAGGCAGATAGAACACCTAGAGTCAAGGCGAGGATCGAACGCACGGGCCACCACCCCCGGAGCGGGAGGCCAAAGGGCTATTCTGTACTTTAAGTACAATATTTATTTTTCCTCAAAATGCATACATCTCATGTAGGTACAGCTCTTTGCCTTGTCACTGTATTATATAAAAAGTGATTTCATGAGAATATATTTCCAACGAAGGCCCTTACTGGGTACATTCGCATCCCCGCAGAAGTAACGAGGACTCTAACAAGCGAACTCATAAAGTTTACCGCCATTTATTTGCTAACGGTAACTGCTTTCAAAGTTGGCGTAATAAAAAATAATGACTGGCGCACCTTTAACGAGGACGCGCCGCGAAGAATAGAAAATGTGTATAAATAAACCTTTTTTTTTATGTTACAATAGGCAAACGAGCAGGCAGCAGGCAGCCAAGTGCCTACTGACGTCCATGGACATCTGCACGACCAGGAAGCAAGCAGATGCGATGCTGGCGCGAACGGAACGGAACGCGACAATAATACCATCACTTGACGTGACAGCGTTGCCGCCACTTCACTCTGATCGTATCTAAGAAAGAAGTACTGGTACCCGAACGTACTGGCCCAATTCGGCTAAAAGCATGGCGCTACCTCTAATAAAACTTTCGGCTTAAAATAAACCTTTTAACGTTGAGCTGGAGCTTATTCAAGGGTTAAAAGACTGCTGTGAAAAGCTATTCGTATTACACACAAAATATAACTTGTTTTTGTTTACACACATTTCGATGTGCCCAAAATATTGTTTGATAGTATAATTGCTTTGTTTTAAAATTTCGTTAGTGCTACCACTTGCTTAGAGTAAATTAATAAATTTTAATTTTATGCTCATTAATTTATTTAACAATGACACTCGTCTGTTTCTTTTAATTTCAGTCATCACCTGATATTGATAACTAGCAATTACACTGTCTCTTTAGGTTTTGCTCTTAAAATATTTTCAGGTATTTTGGGGTTCCATGTGAGTCGTAAATTATTAATATTTGTGTATAGAAGGCGGCTGTTACCTTTAACACAGGCATTAAGTTGTCTACCGTAGGAACAGACGTCCGTGTGTCATATAGTCCTGTATATATTTATTTTATTCATTAAAACCTTTGCTGATCAGAAATGGATTTTCGTTTTGTGACCTGTTAATTTGTGCACTAAATTTTTGATAGAACGTTCGTATAACTTTAAAGGGGATGGTATATTTTTTGACTTTTACATTGATAGACATATACATGAAATCGTTTTGAGTTTTTTAAATCAAACTTAAAGAAGGAATAAACTGTAGATTTATGATAAGAATAATTAGATTAAACTAGGATACAGTCACATTGGTGATACTTGTTTGATCAGCTTTCCATATCTGACTAGCCGGTGTTAACTGGTAAACCACTTTTATTAGATTAATACAACAGATACTAAATTCAACGGTTTATCACATATCTACTTAAATAGATAAATAAGTATAGAATATATAATGTATAAATATACATTATATATATATTATACATCCAGACATACATTACCATACATACATTATACATCCAGACTTAAAAGGCAAATGAAATCACAACCAAGAGAAAATCGGGTTACTATCAACACCGATGCAAGGGCTAGTTTAAGTAAAGAAAAAGAAGAAGTTTTGAGGAGGTCGTGGCCTAATCAGTGGTTGGCATTTGAGTCGATCGCTAAGTTAAGTTGCTCTGGCTGCGACCGGCCTATCTCGCTCGCTATGTTACGTACTAGTGCCAGCCAGGATCAGTCCGTCCGACGGCGTCCACGATCGAAGACGCCACCATACCGTTCTTGTATCATCTGTCCGTAACAAATTTATTAAATTATTAATATAAAACCACACACACACACACACACACACACACACACACGCACACCTGTAGCAAACTATATTCACACATACATGAATGCATTTTACTATAATATTGTGTCAAAGTGCAGTAATGACTATCGTCTGCATATTTATCGTCAAATATATAACTCTATCATTGTTACATAGAATTAAAAATTCGTATATAGCTTTAAATAAGCATAAAGAACGCAAATCTAACGATTTGTGGCCGAATTTCGACCATCAGAGGATCTCTAGTATATTAAAAATCGATAGATAGCGAACAGTTTCACGGCTCTGTCGTTGCGAAGTTCGCCTTAAAATGTACACGTTAATAAAACCTCCAGTCGGACACGTCTTTGGACTTTTATCGTTGCGAAATCCCTAAAAAAACCTACAAACCATCGGTCATACGAAACTGGACTTTGGACGTTGCGAAGTTAGTCTTGAATAATAACTACCTAAAACCAACCGACCTATACGACTTTGAACTTTTAGAGTTACGAAATACGAGTGCGTCTCGTAAACATACCGAGTAAGATGAACATTGAGACTAGATTAAACAAGAGAAAAAACAAGATGACGTATTTATACATAAACCAAAAGTCCTGGCTTGTATTAAAGCTGGGAGATTTTCTCACTTTAACTTCGGACGAAAACTGCAAATAAATATTCCTCTCTTGCCCTATTCTGAAACTCTAGGCGCGTCACTAAGCATCTATACTAATATATAAAGCTGAAGAGTTTGTTTGTTTCTTTACTTGAACGCGCTAATCTCAGGAAATACAGGTCCGATTTGAAAAGTTCTTGAAGTGTTAAATAGCCCATTTATCGAGGAAGACTATAGGCTATATATCATCACGCAAAAAAACTTCGCGGACGAAGTTACGGATAACAACTAGTATTATATATTTAACGACTCTGAAAATTATTAACTACCTGGAAACGGGTACACTCCATCGAATAGAAATTCTCCCAAGGAGGAAATTGAACCCACTCGTATAGCAGTCTAGGCTACTTGGAGACGCGAGTGCATGCAACCTGATTCGACCGTACTATTCCGAGGTGAGGCTGATTATTAAATAATAGGGATGTTATTGCCTATTAGTAGTGTTAGTCATAATTATAATTAGAATTATAAAAAGTAGATATATTGACTTATCTTCAATAAAAGACTCATTGTAATCAGTCTTAAATGTCTATCTGTGTTACCACCATGATAATCATGACGTAGGAGGAATGTTATTGGCCGATTGCAATGGCGGCATTGGTGACATATCGCGGTAGTAGTGCTGCCATCATTAATAATTGTATAATGAATTTTTATTGGCGGTTGTTATGACGGCTATGGGATGAAAGTTTGGGGTTCCTAAGACATGTGCTTAATATATCCGGGATTATTCATATAGGTTTTAAAACCGGCTGCTGTGCTTTTCCACCACAGGAGATCTCACTACCATGACGTCCTGAAATCCACAACCGTGCGATTCTCAAGAAACTTCGTACCTCGCACAATTCCCGTGTGGAATCAATTACCAGCTTCGGTATTTCTGAACCGATACTAAATAAAATTTCATATAAAATTATAACGATTTGGTAAAAATCAAAAAGAGTACTAGATTCTAATAATATATTATTGTGTACAATAATGAAAGTGTTATTATTGAATATATAATTGCATACATAAATGTATTATATAATGAGGTTTTTATTTCAATATACATACATGTTTGTCATGCTCTACTGTGAAGTTGGGAATTTAAGGTTAGAACAATTTACGTGGGAGGTATTGAGTGACTTACTGGAGCAACTCAGAAACCCACAACAAGCTATGGCCTCGGACAGGATTTTGCCCTACTGGTCTCGATCCTGCACTAACTCTGACCAATTATAGACGGTCTTTCCAGACAAAGTCTAAATGCAATTTTGCAATAAATTTGCATCTAACTAAGTAGAATCTACTTACAAAAAACCCATCCCAGTTATTCCCTATAGTTCCAAGTTAAAGAATGCAAACCCAATATTCGTCACGTCCATTTTAAAATTTGTATCAGCAAAATATTGAAGGAAATGCAAGACAGAAGTTGGTATTCGAATAAAATAATCATCTGTTATAGTCGAGACATTCTACAACTCTAGAAAGTTTTGACGTGAAATACGTTGCAGGAGTAACAGAAGAATAAGTCTTGCAAATTGTTGTATTTGAACTGTAACAACGCTGTGTATTCTAGGGATCGTTAAACACGTGAGACTTGAAGGAGGGGGGATTGGGGATGGGGGTGTTCGGACTTTCAAGATGCTTATACACTTGTAAGTTGCCAGCCGACAGCACCAGTGTTTCTGAAATAATCGCTAATTACTTATTACTCCGTCTTTCTTCTATTAGAATAAAAGTAGAGTAAAGTAGAGTTGACAAGAATAGAGCAGACAAGAAAGAGAGGCCTATGCCCAGCAGTGGGTTATCAAGGGCTGAAAATGATGATGGTGACAAAATAAAACAGTAAAATTAAACAATAGATAAAATAGCGCATACACATTCAGCAAATTTTAAATCTGACTCACGTGACAACGATCATTGATTTAACTGTTCACTCTGAACGGTATTAAATTTATCGCCATCCCATATATCATTATTATCCTAAAATTCAAATATTTCATCCATTTTCAATCCACCAAACGATATGCAAACGGTATTAGCGTACTAATCAGCATGGACTATTGACACTCATTCGATATTCAAGCAATCAACTTTAGCGTTTATGCTAATAACGTTTTAGTGCATTTTAGTATAATTGTTTTATCATAATGAAACTGTATTGACTCACCCTACGTTCGATTCCATTTCGAATGCTAACGACTACTAATATTTGGCGTATTAATGTTTCTAATACGTTTTAGTTTCCTAATGTTTGTATTATCCATTTTGTTTCATCTTCTTGTTAGATTACTAAGTGTTCTGTATTTTATTGATCTTCTAGAACTAATAAAACTTCAATAAAAGAAAGTATATCTGAAGCATTTGTAAGATCATAACAAAAAGCAGATGACACATCAAGTAATACTTGCAGTAAAGAAAGCGTTGATAGGAATAATAAATCATTTCTTCAAACTCACACACCTACTCAAACAATCAATCAGAAGATAAGAGAAGAGAATGATAAATTTCTTATTATTCTATGGTTTCCCAGTGCCGGTGCAAAGTAAGAAACCTTATGGTGGGTTTTTGTAGGGAGTTCTTAACCAAAATATTTAGCGACTTTAATTTTAGGTGGATTATATAAAAATTAGGCTTTATTTGGCCCTTAATCTCCCCTAAATGCACTTCCCGGTAGACGCGACAGAAAAATACAGCTATCAGGATTACCCTGTCGAGAAAGAGTTACAATTTCTGGATCAATATTTTCTTTTCTTGAAACGGGTTTGTTATTTATAGACCCAAGATGTTTTCCATGTATACATACTTCATTAACATCACATAGAAAGCAACTCATGTCTCTAAATATCAATCTGGACACAAATCTATCCCATAAAATCTGATACACGGAAAATGCTCCTTTAAACGGTTTTAAATTGAATGGGATTAGCTTTTCTTTTCTTATAATATTTTCTTCTTCTACTTTTTTACAATAATGTTTTCTATTTTTTTAATCAATTGGTAAAATTGTTCAAATGATCCGACATCTGATCCAAAGTGAACCATACGATCAGCTGTTCTCTTCACGGTAGCAACTACCCCATCCGGGGCACCTTTTCCGTGTCCAGTTTCAGAATAGTTCCAGGTTACTCTAGTGGTCACACTCTAGTTGTTATATCATATAGAAAATACTTTTGTTTCTGTACTGGGAAGAAGGTGACTAAATGAACAGCTGAGCCTTCGGCATGAAAGGGGTCTTTGGCTACTAGTAAACTGCTGTCTTTGCCATCCATTGGCTGAGCTTCAATAAGCACAGTTTCTAAGACGCACTTCTCTTTTTGGTCTTCTTTCTTTCTCCGCCTGTATTCTTGCAAAAATAATTATATTTATATATATATAAATAAACTATACATGCGTACACATAAATATATTCAGTATAATATCTGGTCTTTAAAGGTAATTAAAGATTTGGTTATTTAACCAAATCTGCATTATTTTTTGTAATTTTAAATAATCTTTCGACTTTTTCATTAGTTCTTTTTTTTAAAACCTTCCCTGAAATAAGGGGAATGTAACAAAGCACACAACATTTAAGCCGTCTAGCGGTTTTTGAGTTTTAGCGATACTAACAAACAGTGCAGCGATTGATTTGAGTTGAGTTTAGTGAATATTATACCACGATAATTGATATTGGACAATTCATGAAACATGACTAGAATATCGACACATAAAAATAGACAATTATCATAATACGTTACAACATACCCGTTATAAATATACCAATCAAACCAAAGAAATTATTGTTTTTTATCCAATTTAACTTAACCAGGTATTTAAATTAAAAAATAAAGATACAACTAACAATTACTACTCTATACAAAAAACGAGTTAAGCAAAACTGGCCAATAAAAGCGGCCGGTCTATTAATGAAGTCAATTAAAAACAAGGAACAGGTATCCAGATGACGCCCGGGTTTCGGCCAAAAGGGCCACTGAACAGATGTGCCAATTCAATTCATGTCACCTAGCTGGACCGCTCACTATTAATGCCAAAACATGGTGGACAGTCAGCTGGTATATTTTTTGGGTTATCTGCCCGCCTTTTATTCGTCTGCTGACCCATATGTCTCGGCCATAACGACCGCAACGCTTCGCGCCCAAATAATTATTATTGCCAGACGATATTATATTAACCATAAACTACGTTGTATTAACCTACTTTATTTGAAGCTGTAAAAATTAAATTACTTTGCATAAATCGATTAAAATAGCATATAATTTGTGAAATGCTATTACCAAATTTTTAAAAAACATGTCACATCACTGATTTGCTATTGTGCTTCGAAGCACGTCTCGCTCAAACTCCGAAGCATCTTTAGTACACAGACTATCAAAGCTTTTTTGTTTGATGTAATTCTGTTTTCATTTTTTATAATGCCGGAGCTAGACATAGCTCAAAGTGTTTGTACATTTTTGTCCTTGAAGACAAAGTACTACAAAACTTTGTGCAGCTACACAAAGTTTCCAGCCACACTACATGGTCAATGACATGATCATTCAAATGAAACTATGTCTGGCTTCAGCATAAGCGAAGTGGTACGCGTTTCTCTCATTATCTGACTACTAAAGTCCATAGACAACGGAACCGCCAAAAATTAGAATGCACTTTTCTTGAAGGCTTTCTCGGTCGACGAGAAAAAGTTCTCACATTGATTAAAGATGAAATAAGATTAATTAAAAAAAATGAGAGGAATATCCGAATCAAATCAGTGTAGTTATGAGGCTGCATTAATGTAGGTTGATATAAAAGGAAATGAACGCAACCAAAAAGTAAAAAGGATGTTACTTGTTTGTAAAGGAATAAAGCCTGTTCATAAGCATGTGAATGAAGTTAATAAGCTTTTATTCGGATGCGAGTCCACGGATCGCCGGGTCGATCTCGTAGTCCGAGAGCCGGTGGGACATTGTGGATATATAAAAAGAAAGAAAAAAAATTAAAAACTATTTATTTCAGAAGTAAGTTAAATATAAGTTATTAGTTTGGTAAGTTTTTGGAAGGTCGGTTTAGGTAAATATTTTTAAATTTATTTATTTTCATCAGTCACTATAGGTAACATATTTAATTAGAAGATATTTAAGTTTGATAAATTTACTGCTTCTTTACAATTGAGACTCTAGCGAAATAACAATAATATTGCATAGAGTCATAGATATTTATTGTCTCGTAATGTAGAACTACTCCACAAGGACCTTCTTTTCACTCTACAAAAAATGTGTACTATCAATTGTAATGTCAATATTTGCAAGCGTGTATATGGTGTAGGTTAAGGTGGCAACTTAATATCACGCAGGATCTATCTTTGTATCCCACTTTATACTTCCATATAAAAAAATCTTTCAACGCCAACCGACTCCTTCCCTCACACATAATGGTCGCCTTATTGCAACAGCCCGCGAAGAAGAAATATACCCATCGTGCATCTGTATCACTTGCACAATCGTCTTAGGCGGAACGTGATGATGAGTCATGCTTTTTCGTGCGTGCAGCCGGCGTTCGTCATATAAGACGCCAGCTCTCGGCCTAGCACGTCAGTGTTGCCTAACAAACATGTCGCGCTATACCGATCCCCGATGACACATCTCGCCTCCATCGCTCATTTCCACTGGGTGACATATAAATGGTAATCTCAGATGGAATGCCATCGTTTTATTATTCACAATAGCCCACTAACTTCCTTTAAGTGCAGCCACTGAAACGCTTTCAATCCTATTGAAGTGTTAATCGAATGGATTGATACTAAATTTGGTGAGAGATCTACTGATATATTTATTGTTTTCTTTTCAAACAAGTACCTTAACCAGGTAGATGATATGCGAAATAAACATCTATTATAAACATAACATGATTTTGGTTTTGATTTCTACGACTTATTAAAAAGGTTGGATATAGAAAAAACCGGGCAAGTACAAGTCAGACTTGCGCATTTAGGGTTCCATATCATCACGGAACACTACCAGTTTATTTTAAGATTTTACTTTCACAACGTTTCTTTTAATTTTACAAAGTCATCGCAATTTTTTTTGTGATGTAACTACAAATTTACGATTTTAGTAATTTTACGGAACTCTGAAAAACAATATAAGAAATACCGTAGGGATATCAGATATTTTTTTATTTTCTCTTAGTTTAGAACTTGTACTAGATTGGGTACTAGATAGACCAATTATATGAGGAATAGAACCAAGTATATTACGGAAATTACTCCACACTCGTTGGCATATACAGGGCATTATTTTTACAATTATATTTTAAAAAAATAATAACTTTTTTTATGTTACATCTTATATAATGGTGTAATATTTTTTGGTATTTCTTTTTACTAGTAAATTTTAGTTTTTGTGGTGCAAGCGATGTCTTAAACCAATTAATGCATGCTAAGTTAACCTATTAGTGGCGTATACGATAGTAACTTTAATTATTAAGAAATGTAAAATGTTTTATTTAAGTTTACATTGTATATTGTGTTGGCTTCTTATATAAATAAAAAAAATACTAGGTCTGGATTTTATTACTCGTCTATAAAGAAAAATATTCAATTTCACAAAGGCAAGAGTAGTCCTCCGTACTACTCTATAAAAACAACAAAAAACACCTGCTCAAAAGTGATATCTATTCAAACTAAACAAAGCTTTTCCCATAATTCGATAGACCTCAACAATATTGAATTCTCCGAACAAAAGCAGCACCGATTTCTCAGACGCTTTCTTTTCGACGCAGACAACGGATCCTTCTTAAGATGCTGACAAGACGACGAGACAAAGAGCATCAACTGCCTACGCCGTACAAAGGTCAGCAAGGTTTTACGTTGCGGTAACAAGTCTTATGTAATGTATTTAATTCATATATTTGAACAGATACATTAATAAAATCTATATTTAGTTGTTATGGGTTATAAAATAACTTTGATTTGGCACAAAAATGTAGACCAATTATATAAAAGAAAAAAAGCCCGCGATTTTCTCCGCATTAAACGGTTTTCAAGTTTTCCTTCTTAAAACCGTTCCTCATGTACTTTATTTAAAAACATAGTGTTATGTAATACATTTGACATTGACCATTACTCGTTTTTGTTCTTATTCTGTCTCATATAATTAGATTATGAAATCGTTGACAACCTGTTAATTAAAAAAAAAGTATAGTCATATATAACCTCTTTCATTTTTCTTTGTAGATGAAACCGTAGTCAAACTGTTAATTAAAAAGTCGTAGTGTCATTTTTAAACCTCTTTCAAGTCGTCATTAAACACCGTTTGTGTCAATTATCTCATAACCCTAGGTGAGGTCTTAATTAATCTATTAATTAAAAAAAAATAGTGGCACACAAAACCTTTTTCCACTCGTCATCTTGTGTCATATATTATCTCATAGCAATAAATGAAGTCGTGGGCAATCTGTTAATTAAAAAATCGGGCAAGTGCAAATCAGACTTGCGCACTGAGGGTTCTGTAGCATCCCATCCTATCACGTAATATTTTACTAGGTTATTTTAAGATTTGCAGTTTTCATAAGATTTATTTCAATTTGACAATGTAACAAACGCCATTTTATTTTTTGTATTGTACAATTCTACAAATTGAAGATTTTCGGAATTTTTCCTATATTTGTACTTCAAGATATAGCTTCTTGCCAAATTGTATGATTCTTGGTCAATTCCCGCTACGAATGTATATGGGATTTGTGACATAATTTTAAATTTTATATTTAGAGGGTTGATTCTTTTCACAGTTTCAAAGGACCGCAGACTTCAGTATTTGGTACTAATTTAAACTTTAAAACTCTACACGATCCTCAGAAAAAGGGATTAGACAGACAGCCAGACAGAAGGACGGACGGACAACGAAGTTATCCTAAGGGTTCCTTTTTTCCTATGGAGGTACGGAACCCTAAAAAGTATTATCACAAAAGCTTTTCCACTAGCTAAGGCACAACTTGCATGACATTTTATAACACTAGATCACAGAACAATATTGCGGTACCTAAGCTGTTGGTCAATCTAAATGTATATAAAATGGAAAGTTACCAATCTAGAAATCTCGAAAACTACGTGAAGTACAATGAAGAAATGGCAAGGATATAGTTTATAGCTAATAGACGTCTGCTAATAACGAATATTTTGATAGGCCCAGATTAAGGTCCAAGGGCCCTTCCAATTAAAATTTTACGCGGACGAAGTTACGGGAAACAACTAGTTTATTGTATAAAAGAGTATTGTCACACGAAACCTCTATAAACTGCTAGTGGGTGAAGATGCACTCCCGCGACCCGCATCCTACGAACACTATCTCCCGATCTGGGAGCGGAGATGTCTCTCATAATGCGTCCAGATAAACCGCATTGTGTCGTGTGCTATAACAAGAGTGGTGTTCCGTGAAAGGAGCGTACGCAACAGGTACATGCCCCCGCGATTATCTTCTAGTTTAGGTGACGGCTTGGTGCCTTTTGAATTCGTCGGTATATGATTACACGTAGTACCGTGCATTCAAACTCTTTTATTCGTTTTAAATAGCCTTATTTCTCACAAAACACTAGTATTCACCTTTTTAGAGTTCTGTGGTCCTATAAGGAATCGTTATAGTTTCGCTCTGTCCGTCTGTCTGCACGCGAGGTGATCTCACATAAGATCGCCGCCAAGTGGAGGCAATACTGTCACGTCAAGTAATGGTATTGTTGTCGCGTTTCGTTCGGTTTGTGATTAATCGTATAACAGTACTCTCTCTATAACTTTTTGTAAGATTTTGATCCTATGTGAAATGAAAATGACCAAGAAATCAATTCACCGGAACACTCCCCATGATACATGCGGTAAAAGATGCAGAGTGAAGCCACATCTCTCCGCATTACCAGATGATCGATTTAAAAGAACTTCGTGAGAAATAGTTGTTAAACATTAAATCAAAACTATTTGGATCCAAGTACATAGAAACGGCATAAAAGAATAAGAATAATTGACTTCTGTCTTTTCTAATTCTTTTTGACAAGGGTAATCGTCATAGACATTATAACATAATTTCGAACTTTCCAAAGTTTCCGTAACCTTCTCCAAGCAGTTCCTAATCAACAAGTTGCTTGGCGTAATCTCGCGCCGGTCGTAAATACCGTCAACGCTTATCTATACCAAATGACTGTTTCGCCACCAACAGGTTAAACGGCTGTTTTATTAATGGGCAATGGAAGCCAGTTCGCAACCTTCGTCACTGATAAATGGCGTCTCTTTTGTAAAACCGAATTACGCAGAAGAAATTAGAAACCAGCTCTGTATTTACAGCGCATTTTGTATAGAATGAAATTCAATTGTTCTGAGGCCCTAGCACGAACATTTCGAACCGTTGAGTGGAAGAGTCGACTGCATTTAGAATAAAAATGTTCGTTTTGGGCCCACAGACGCCAAGTCTTTATCGTGTCATGCTTTAAATTGCACGACACTAAGGAGAGTCCGCTGTGGGCCCATAATTTTTAAAGTCGACTCTTCGACTCGAACGGTTCGAAATGTCCATGCTAGGAGGAGTGCATTTGTCGTGGGGCGACTGTAAACTCATAGTATCAACACGTCGCTTGTTATAGGCTGATGATTTAGTAAGGAAAGAATCGTGATCAATTAATATAACCGGAAATAAAAAATGAATCAAGAATTCTTTAAGATGTTTCGTTTTAATAATTGATCGATTTAAGAGAATTATAATCTTAACAAATCTTACAGTTCGGGTTATACCAATGCACGGACACTCGGTTTATTCATGTATTTGTGCAGAATAATTTGAGTTTATGTACAGCGAACAATTGTAGGTGTTCCGCAATTCGACGTGATCTCATCGCGGTCGTAAATACCGCAGACAAAGCTTATCTCCGTCAAACGACTGTTCGCAGCCGACAGGTTAAACGGTTATTTTGTTAATGCCCGTAAAGTGCGTTCGGAGCGCTACTCGAATACTGATACCGTTGATAAATGGTTAGCCGCTTTGTGGAACGGGTTTCGTATACGGAAACGTAATGCCTTACACTTTGAGATGTAAAGACGTTGTTTGTATAGTCTACCACGAAATTGCTTTGCCTCGCTAAGGTCGAATGTCGTTTGCACGTCAATTAGTTAAAAGGCTCATTTTTGCTTGTTATACAATACGACAAAAATAACAATAACCCTTAGCAAAATTTTCTTTAACTAGGAGTTGTCATACAATATGGTAAAGCACTTTTTTGGTCGACTATACATGTACATGTTTGGTTTTGGCCATTTAATAGTGTATAGACCTCTCTACTGTTCGGCTACAACCTAGCCAGCCTACCTAGCAGAGGGTGTGTCTGCGGGGCGAGTTAAAAATGACCGACAGCCGTTTGACGTCATCCCCGGAACCCCACAATCTCACGACTAATATCCCTCAGTGACATCAATTGGGACGCACTGCTATTACGAAACATCGAAGAGGGTTTTTGTAAAAC
>JANCMC010046864.1:0-23460 GCA_024363005.1 Charaxes varanes | reverse complement strand
TATATATATATATATATAAACGATAGGTCTCATAACACGAAATCTCTAAAACTGCGGGACGTATAAAATTGAAACTCAGCAGGGAGTTAGTATACATCTCATCAGAATAGTTAGTAGAACGGACTTTTCGATAGGGCCAGATTGAGGAGGTTTAAGAGGTCTAAGGGCAAGTTTAATTATATGCAGACGAAGCCGCAGGCAAACAGCTAGTAAGATATAATATCACTTGTATTAAGCCCTGTAAACGTTAAATGAATTATAAGTTTTTAAACTACATAATACTCACAGACTGACTAAAAATTATGCATATTTTTATAACATGCATGTATGTCTTCTTTACAGCTCTGCGTCTTCTCTCAATACAAAGATTTCACCGTGGGATCGAGATCTGCATCTATATTATTAAATTAATTATTCCAAACACACTGTATACCTTCGTCACACTTTGTCAACATAATTTTCAAACATCCTGTACTTGTGGTCTACCTGCGATGATGTCTGATATTTTTCCCTAATTTATTAAGAGTGTGAAAGAAGTTTTCTTGCAATATTTTAAAATGTGCGGAAACGTGACCCTATAATTAATATTTCCGTCCGTCGGTCTGTCTCACAGCCTTTATTTATTTTAATAATTCCGTGCACGTTAAAATTTTATCAAAAAAAAAGACTTCAAATTATCAGAACTGGCCGAAATTGATATGGAAATCAGACCAGCTTTCCAATAAAAAATGAATCATCAAAGTTAGTTCGCTGAATCGAAAGTTCTGACGTAACAATCATAAAAAAATACAGTCGATTTAAAGCCTACCTACCTCTTTTTTCGAAGACGATTGAAAACCGGTTTCAAAATACTATGGAATTGTTTTATTGCAAAAAAATCTGTTTTGATGGTTTTTGTGATATATATATAATAAACTAATTATGTTTGAATGCCTTGTGTACACGAGTAGATATAGGAAAAGGGTCACGAAGTATGGTCGTGTGTAATTTATGTTACAATTTTGATACATTGAGTATGGGCTATTGATGATTTTGATTTTTTAAAGTTATTTTTTAATTACAGAACGCACAAAGTAATATAGGCAGTTTTTTCAACAGTAACTTGTGTGTAATGGTTTAAAAGAGTCCAAGTGATTTGGTAATAAGGTCGCCTTGCGGTAATCTGGTAATTACTACCTTGTGTGAACTTTATTTAGCAATAAAGAATGTATCTATGTGTTTTGAGTGCGTTCAGTTTTAAAATGCACGCCCCTCAGCTAAATTCCATTATATAAAAGTGGGTAAGTAAATATTTATTGCAACGCTTGCCTGTCTATGCAGCGATTTGAAAGCGATGACTAAAAGCCTATGATAGTAACGAGCTTACGTGTATAGTGCATACATACTATTTTGCATGAAGAGGTCAATACTTTGGAGGAACGTGCATTTCTAGACTGAACACACTGTACCTTCTAATTCCTTAGGTATGTGCGTTGGGGGATAACGCAGTGGTCCACTGTACAGATCTTACATTTTAATGAAGATTCGAAAATAAATAGATTTATTATTATCTGTCCACTCCGCGGTATCTCTGTGCTACAAAGTAATGAAGCGAAAAATGTAATGAAAACTATGTTGATAAGTGTTGTTATATAAAATTGTATGTGTCGTGTTTGTTTAAAAAAAGTTATCGAGTCCATTGTTGATATTCTTGTTGACTTTGTTGTAATATTTGTACTATAATGTATATTATAGATAATGATAGAGAGCAAGGGATGTAATTTAAGGAAATCCTCAACGAACATCCGTATCGTAAACCCTTATTAATATAGGTTTTTTTATGCGTCTAGACTTAAGGGCTCAATGAACTTTAAAGACTTCAAACGGCAATCAGTATCACATATTTCATGTGATCATATGCGAAACTTTTGGTATTAAAAAATTCTATATACCTCGTTATTCACTGATTACTATGAGTTCAGTTTGGTCAATATTTTTCATATACCATAATTGGGTTTTTAATATAGAAAAGTGCATAATAAAAAATAATGAATTAAATACTTATTATGTTTTAAATTTTAAGTTCTAATTTTATGTTTTTCAATTAAGAATTTAAATGTTGTACGTGCATGTAAAAGCATAAATTTATGTATATTCGACCAAGAAAGTGCTTTACCATTTTGGTTGACAGTTCCTACTTATAGAAAATTTTGCTAAGGTTAATTTAGAAATTAACGTAATGCATAATATGCAAAAATGAGCCTTTTAACTGATTGGCGTGCAAACAACATTCGACCTTAGCGTTGCAAAGCAATCTCTTGGTTGACTATACAACTATTATGATTTGTGGAATGCAGTTGGTCAAAATAAATAAATAAAATAAAACTCATTTATGAGATAAGTTTTAAATAAGAAATACCTTGTATTTTGGAATCTAAACCAAGAATTAGCATGAAACAAAGAATTATGTGGAATGTACAAATAAAAGCAAAAACATAGAAAGCACCAAGTTTGGAGAGCGAATTATTCATCCAATTTGTGTAAACTGGCTTGTAACAATATTTTAGAAAACCAGTCCCATTATTTCTTAATTTTGGCATTTGAAATATACATATGAGAATATTCTGTTAAAACTAACGTAGTGTTGCCAAATGTAAATCACAAAATGATTAGGGAAATGCGTTGCTCCAAGCCAGTCCGTCTCCTTTATTCCGTCTACATTCACTACTAGATTTGAATTTAACAGAAATTTTGGTCGTGAAAATGTTTACGACCAAAATTTTTTTACAATCACGTAAATTACTGATTTTGCAATTCACACGATCGAATCCTCATTTGAAAATTAAACACTTTAGCGAAAGTGTTAAATTTTCTTCTCTTTGTAGAAATATAATGAAAAAAATGTTCATGAATTGAATTTTGGGTATTGAAATATATGAGAATATTCTGTTACAGCTAACGTAGTGTTGCCAGATGTAAATGACAAAATGATTAGGGAAATGTATTGCTCCAAGCCAGTCCGTCTCCTTTATAAAATTATATCCACTAGTAGAGTTTAATTGAACAGAAATTTTGGTCGTAAAAATACAAAGTACTGGCAATTACGTATATGACTAATTTTTCAATTCACGCGATCGAATCCTCCTTTGAAACGCTAGTATTAAATTTTCGTCTCTTTGTCGAAATATAATGTAAAAAAAGTTAATGAATTGAATAAAGTCAACTCTCTCGTGAAATACGCTTAATTTATCATTTTTTCTGACAACTTTAACGTTTCATACATCAGTAGCTATTAATCTCGACTTTATTCTTATGGAATTTTAGGACTTTTATGCAATTTTGTAAGTTAATTTCAATAAATAATTATTATTAATTATTTTTCCTCCTCAAGGTTCCTAAGCTCTACATGGAACCCTTATAGTTTTACTTTTTTAATTATATTTAAATATATTAATATTAAAAAAAAAATTCTTAATACAATAAATTCTAAACTTATTAAAACAATTATAAATGGATAAGGATTAACACGTTATTCTTTAAAATAGCTTCGTAAGTAGTTCATTATTTATTTGTAATATGTAAAATATAAAAATGGTTATTGTGGGTTATACAAAGGAGGTAGACATATGCCATCACGGACTGTCTTATAGATCTATTTAAGATATATATATATATATATATTATACATGTAAACCTTTCTCAAGAAGCACTCTATCGATTGGTGAAAACCGCATTACTATCTGTTGAGTAGTTTTTGAGTTTATCGCGAACAGACCGACAGACAGACGCGGCCTTGGACTTTGTTTTATAATATATAAGGATGTAAGGAACGATAAGGATACACATAATATATACATGATTTTATTTATTCTTCTTTTACAGAATCGATATGGATTTGCATATATTGAAATTATCATTTCTGTCAACTTTAAAAGTTACGGGAAACTATACGGCTGAAGGCGCGCTATTCACGTTCCCAATTCACGGTCATGGCGGATTAACAGTCATTCACAGTAAGTCTAGTTACTTTAATATTATACACGGTATAATATGGTGTACCATATTATGTCGTGTATAATATTATACGCGACATGGCAGACTAGCTCCCGCCCCGACTTCTCACGGGTGCAATTGAAATATGGACTTATAAAAACAAAGACTAGCACTCAGGGAACGTAGTCGTTTACTGGTAGAATAAAATACGTTTCTACCAGTAGGAGAAGTTTCAAAAAGAAAGAACCGGAGATAACCCGGAACATACAAACTAGTTATGATATTAGAATAGATTTATTTTCCATAAAGCTTGAATATCTATACTAATATATAAAGCTAAAGAGTTTGTTTGTTTGTTTGCTTAAACGCGCTAATCTCAGGAACTACTGGCCCGATAACAAAAATTCATTCCATGTTAGATAGCCCATTTATCGAGGAAGGCTAAAAGCTATATATCATCATGCTGAAAATGACCCTTTTTTTAAAAGACTAATTTTACCCGAACAAAGTCACGGCCACAGCTAGTGCCGAATGTGCTTGTTAACGCTTCAGTTAAGCTTCTTTAAAAGTTTGTGATAAACTTAAAAAAAGCAATAAAAACCAAACAAAGAATGCGTAAAAATTTTAATCCATCTAAATGTGACAAAATAATTGCATTCAACGCTGACACCGGTTTTTAGCTAGTTACGGAATATATATAAAATGTCATATTTATAATATAATACCAAGTTTTTTTATCCAATTTATTTTGTGCCCGTTAAAATATAAAAAGTATCAAGACACAATCTACCGTACAATGTTTTAAAACAGTAATATGCAATGTTTTAAAACAGCTAAAGATATTTTTATGAGGAACACAAGAAATCCCGAAAGACTAGTTCCTGACAGAATACCTAGCTTCTTCTAAATTTTTATTGACTTGCCACGCCATGGGTATCAAAATATTCAATACGTTGCCAAAAAATATTCAACAATTGTCACTGAAAACATTAGGACAACATTGAAAAAGTGGCTCTTAGAATATTAATTTTGTACTATTCAAGAATTCCTCTCATACAAAACCAATAGAAAATAATTTGTACATTTTATTTAATAAATTAGGAATTGTTAATTTTATTTCAATTAGAGGTAGCGCCATGCTTGTAGCCGAATTGGGCAGGCGCGTCCGGGTAACAGTACATCTTTCTCACATGAGATCGGCGTGAAGTGGCGGCAATGCTGTCACGTCTAGTGATGGTGTTGTTGTCGAGTTTCGTTGCAGATGTCCATGGGCGACGGTAGGCACTTCGGTGCCTACTGCCTGCTCGTCTGCCCCCTTGTAATATAAAAAAAAATATATATTTATTTTATAATTAGGATAAATTGA
Source organism: Charaxes varanes (assembly GCA_024363005.1). Taxonomy (NCBI): domain Eukaryota; kingdom Metazoa; phylum Arthropoda; class Insecta; order Lepidoptera; family Nymphalidae; genus Charaxes; species Charaxes varanes. The sequence continues at coordinate 18,122 of JANCMC010046864.1, read as the reverse complement.
ATGTAACAAAGGCAAAGCTATTTCTTTGTCAGCAGAAAGTCATGACATCAATGTATAAATAATTTAATATTATTTATTGGATAACTTCGATATTGGAAAAGCTCTAGTTAATTGAGTAAAGTTAAGAACCAAGGACAAATTCAAATCCAATAGTAACTTAAGTCAAAGTTATATAACGAGTTAGTTGATATAATTATTATATTTTCTTTTCCTTTCTATTTCTAAATAATCTTCTAGGTATTTCCTTTCGATAATAACGCGAAAGTCCATTTCATAAGTATGTTAATACGAATTCAATTATTTTGATTAGAGGCAGTGAGTGCCATGCTTGTAGTACTTTTGGTCTGCAGCTGAATGTGGCCTGCTCGTCCAGGTACCAATACCTTTTTCTCACATAACATCGGCTTCAAGTGGCGGCAATTGATGGCACTTGAAGTGATGGTATTGTTGTCGCGTTTCGTTCGGTGTGTGAAAGTTCCCCGTGGTTCTTACCCCTCCTCGAGGCTGACAACGCATCTGCGAGCCTGGCGGTGATGGGGTGAGGATGATGTTCATCAGTGTTTGGTAGTCGCTTAGGAGAATAGTCTGTCCGTTTGTCCCTGGTTACATAAAAAAGAGGACTGACTGAAGATATAAATAGGATTTTAATTAGAAAATTGACCAATTTCTGTGAAATATTACCAGCGCTAATTGATTTAAAGAAATAAAATTTTAAAAATAAATGTGGTGTAAAATAATAAATAAGCGAGGTAATGGGTAAAAGTCAATATCCGTGTCCTGGCTGAACAAGTACCTTCGCGAGGCAGCTACACAAGGCAACTTCTTCGGTCAGTCAGGACGTGCCTCGCTCGAGGAAAATGCTACATAAAAGAAAAATACGGCGCGGAAAACGTCCGAGACTGCCTCGGGAGTCTGTTGGTTGAGTCAGGACATGACTACTCATAATTAATTATGTTACATTCTCTTTATAATATACCTTAATTTAAATTTAAGTTATACGAATAGTTACTTAACTTAACTTAGAGATTCTATAGACTCTATAAACTGTTTTTCCTTTCAACCCTAACTCCTAAGAATACTTAAGTTGCCAAACCGTCGTCGATAGTAAGTCAATTATACACTGGCTTTATTATCCGAAAGGAAAGGCGCTTCCGAACTCTATTGTGTCCTTGACGTTAACTCCGCGGGAATTGATAAGAGCCTGCGTTATATAGTATTAAATTAGCTCTACATAGAGTCATTCACTGTTCCCTAAAGCGGTGAAATTTCCCTTTGATAGAAAGCCTTTGTTATGATCGAGTTACTTAATAATAAGTTAATTAAATATTATACGTTTCATTAAAATTTAAGTATGGGATCAGGAAAATGTACACATGTAAAAGTCAATTAAAAAATTGAGTTCGATTTCATGACCAACACCTTTTCAATATTATTATTTACAAATAAGGACAAGAGAAAACTGTATTACTGACTGTAGTGTATACATGGAGGAGGGTAGTTGTTCATAAGACTATAAATACAGAGGCAATCGGTTATGCGGGAGAGTTGTGTTACGAGCGTTGACTGGGTAACAACTATCTAAGTACATTGTGATCAGTGTGATTACGACGCGTGCATACACCAATTTGGTGAGTAACTAAACTACAACATCTAGGAAATATATTACACAACGCTAATAATATACAACATGCTTTTTACATTGATACAATATATAGTACTATGCCAAACTATTTTTTTAATAAAATGCATGACACAAATAAATGAATTGAAAAATACTAAAACATTTAATTTTAGAAATATGTCGATGTGGAAAGCTTTTATGTAAAATAAAAAATTGGCATTGAAAATACACGAAAAAAATTGTTAATCTGTTTCCGTATACAACAATTACACGTTGGCATAGTACTAAAAAACGACAAAAATGTACAATTAATTGGGTATTATCGATATTATTCACGTCCTTATTTCTCTAGCAATACTAAGCATTTTCTTTTTAATAACACATTACACAGTCATCCAGGTCGCAACTATATTTTCTCTGTGGCTATTCACAAGTTTCTTTCCTTCGTGTTATGGAGATTAGAATATAACGAGGACCATCTTCTATGAGGGGCTACTTGATAGTAGCCATTTGTAAACAGCAATTATCGTTCGAAAATTAACCGAAATGGCGCTAGTGTAGAATGAATTGACCAATGGTCTTCCAGAACGGCGCGGTATGGTATGACTGTAGCAATGAAGTGTCTCCTTGAAAATTATTCCTCATTTTTATGTGGCGCCCTCCATAATTTGCGGATTTTGACAGATACTTTAATACATTGAGTTGGTCCTCTTTATATTCTAATCTCCATACGTCGTGCCAATTATCAGTAACCATAGACAAAGAAAGATCGCGAAAATTAAATATTGTCACAAAAGTAACCACTTTGTTGAGAATCTTTCTCATATTTTTTTAATCTACATCTTTCTCTGTCCATGCTACGCTTAAATTCTTCTGGTTGATTCTAAAACATTTAAATACGATAGTAGAAGAAATAGTTCCTAAAGAATTTATACATAGCTATAATTGAGCCGAATTGCTAGCTAGTAAATAATAAAATCAGTCATGATAATTTAAAACATTACTTTTAGTCTATAGTCACAAATTTCACAAAAATGAGCATAAAATTATAGTTGTAATAGTCGTACAGGATTATTTAAGGAACATTAAATTTTATCAACTCACAATTTCTCTAGTTTTAATTCATTATATATGAAGTTAAATCTAATCACCCACTTTCGCGTGGTTCGACAAAATGGCTACCGTAGAATCGAACCAAACTACGAAAACATTGTACATTTATATTTTACTTTACGTAACATCTTGTACGTTCAATTAAATTTCTAAACACGTCACAATAAAATACGCTAAAATTTATGATTATTTGTATAATTTGTTGCAAAATGTATAAAATTGGACGGACAACCCAGCGATTATAGCAAATGAGCATCCAATTTTCAATTTGCGTTTTTACGAAACCCATTCCAAATAAAACTAACGGCAGCCTTCGTTTTATTGTACTTATAATATAATCGTTACATATTTAATAGAAACTTCAGTTAGGTTATTCGGATTGTTGGCAGTATAGTCGATGTGTGTGGGGTTTCTACCTCGCTTTTCTTTGGTAATGCACTTATTTCATGAGGATACCAGCCTCTTAACCTTTCTATCTTCATTTCGAACGATTTACACTATCACAAGTACTGTAGCGAGTAAACTTTTAAACTCCACGGACAATTTAATAATGCATGAGAAACTACACTACTTTGCTTTAATCCGCGAATGAATACGAGGGAAAATCGGTGTAATGCTGCAACCCGAAAGCTACACCACCGAAACTACAAAGCGAATTTTATACTAATGAATTTGGCAATAAGCTTTATGTTACTTAAAAATACAACAGTATTTATATTTTTACTCTCGCAATAACAAATAGCTGCAGCAGAAACCACTTACTCAATCCGTGACAGCTAACAATACTGTCCCAGCAACCTCATCCCAGGAGAAATTTATAGACGAAGTTAAATCGGAAGATCTAAATTCGTTCCAGTTAGATACGAGACCGGACGCTTTGGCGCTTGTCTAAATACTCGGGTTGCTTTTATTTCGTTATTGGCCGACTTGTTTATCACAAGCACCGCTTGAATCACGATTCATCTAATTGCATCCGTGAATTATTCGCGATAATGGATGTCCACGTGTAATTATCCGTGGCGTTCGGCGCCAGCTATATATTTTCTTGTACGTGGGCAGCTTCAAATCTCGCTCTATTAATAAGTGGTCTTAGAATTTATGTATTTTTAAGACTGATCCAATTCAGCTTGTTTGCAATACTTACAGCGGATATGAAGTTCGTTAACTTCGTTACTTTATCAGTTTAAAGTGATTAAACTATTAAGTCCACATGTTTTGTTAATCGAAGTCCTTACGTCCTTTAATGTTTTAAACGTTTTAAGGATTATATCACGATTTACTTGGAACATATATTGTTAATAACATACAAGTTACATCCAGATAATATTATGATCTCATCGTGACACAAAACTCGCTATTGACAGGACAGCAAGTCTTTTTGGCAAGCAGTTGAAATTTACCGACTAAATGAAGAATAATCATGTAAGAACCGTAGGTTGAACACAGGTTAAATCTGATAAAGTATTAGGTAAATGCCGTTCATTGTAAGTAATAAAATATCTAAACGCCAATTTGATACATTTAAATGTTCAGAGTAATGATTACCAACGGAGATTGAGTACCGTTACTGTTATCGGATTGTCATCTTATATACAGCTTACGCCGTTTGCACAATCAAATTAAGCAAATCGCTGATAAACGAAATGCGCTAAATCTGCATCATTGTTTGCAACTATTGCTTTTCAACCGACTTCAAAAAAGGAAGAGGTTCTCATTACGACGAATTTATTGTTTGTTACCTCAAATCTTTCGACTGGTTTAATCGATTTTGATGATTCATTTTTATTTGAAAGCTTTTGCTTTCCGTGTAGTTCCATTTTAATTTGGAACAGTTTTGCCAATTTAAGGTCGATTTTTCGTTAAAATTTTGTATTATATATTAAATCCTTGCGAACTATAAATCGTCTCCTAAAGCTTTCGAAACTTCATGTGTTTATTAGAAGAGTTACGAAGAAGATCAAATAATGTTAGTTATCGCATCATAACCGTATATAACGCTTACATCGTTTAATTACACCGAAACAAATAGTCTGTAAATAAAATAACGTTCTGCTACTACAAAACTCCATTACTACCTTTATAGCAAATGTCTATGATTTTCGTTGCTTTACATTCTAAATTTCAGTCTTCTTAATATCCCGGCAAATAGTAAAAATGTGAAAGTTTCTGTTTAGCGATTGCTTGTATGATACGCAATAATGTAAAAGTGCTAGGCGGATATGAAAAAAATTTGGCACATAGAGAGTTCGTAATCTAACTATGCTAGTATACTAATAAGGATATATCTACGTATCAAACTTTAATGCATTAAATTTCAATTTTATATCTATTATTCCATTTCTGAATATAGTCGTATTTTTGTCACGTTTTTACAGACCGTTCCGATCGTATCACTTTTTGGTAACCCCCCTCCCCATCCCCAAATATTACATAACATGTAACCGATAATTTATACCTTAAAAGTACCAGTACCTTTCGTACTGCTCTAGCTCTTTAATTTTCCTCAACCGTTGCTCTTAAAAGTACCAGTACCGAAGAGTCGCTAGAATAACTTAGTAATTGTTTTAAGCGCAATTACGGTAATAATAATTATATAATAGATTTCTAACTCACAGTACTTATACATTTTAGTCAAAATACTATCATATCAAAAAAAAATCCGTAAATAATGATCAAAAGTGTTGCCAACCTGGGAGATTTTTATTCCCTATTTTATAATTAAAATGTTAAATCTTGTTTTGTTAAGCACTATTCGAATACCCCCAACCGCCCCTGTAACACATCGTAACACGTGCAAGATTCCCTTCCCCCTAATTGCGTTTCGCAAAACTGGCTTGAAAGACTATTGACTCACACGATTACATCTATTTACGAAGTATCATCAACTTCATACAACGAAAATGGTTTTAAATTCGGACAAATTCAAGTAATAACCCTTGCTTCCCTCCTATCTTTACATACATTCTTATCTACATACATTCATATCATTTGGTACAGACCAAATAAATAAACCATGAACTTTTAAGGATGTTGTCATAAAAACTGTTTTGTTGCCGTTTAAAAAAATAAAACAACATGTCTGTATATGTCATTTATTTTTGTTCAAACAAAAAAGCCATTTAACGAGTTACGTACAAATTATATTCTGTCAGTACATCACATAATACTTAAGTATTCTTTATATTATGTACAAATTGCGCATGTAACATTTCTATCAAATATATATTCTCAAATATACAAAAATATATATTTTATTATACAAAATAAATTTTATATTACAATAATATTGAACACACGAATACTATAGCCTATATATTAATACATTGTGGACGTATACGAATAATATTTTCGTAAAAAAAAAAACTTGTGCAATTCAGGTATCATATAAAAACTCCTTAGAAAAAAAAATGAATGAAGTATAAGAAAATTAACTATTTTTTTTGATAAATAGAGTTTTATCTAAAATGGTTACAACCATTATGTCTTTTGTATCACTACAAGTTTCGAATAAGTATCGAATTAAGTACTGCAACTCCCCTATAACACGGTACATATATTCCACGTTATACGAAAACGCTTTGTAGGATAATTTTCGTACAACGCGCTTGTACGAACTCGAATGCACATAATATATTGTTATATATTTCATTAAGTAGATATTATAGAATAATATGGATGCGTTATAAGAATACCGTGTTATAGGAGGGATTACAATATATGCATTTTCAATTTAAAATTAATCCTTATTTTTGGTCAATGTAAAACAAAATCTCTACATTTAAGTACATAAAGTAAACAATGTTTTATTGATTGATCTGTGTTATGTTACTTTGTAAAACTTTTTATAGCGTAATCTCATTTTACAAATAACATTCAACTACGCATTTATTGACGTTCTTGTTGCTGCATTTTTTAGCAATTTAACATAAAGACAAAGAAATTGAAAACCTACAAAACATATTCACAACCTATCAGTGAAATATTCAGTAACAAAAAGCCTTGTATTTCTGTATTACTATTTTTTTTCCAATAACTGTATTTTGGTAGCTTTGTAACTAATTTTCATTTTTTTTCACGTACTGTAATCCCCCTACAACATGGTAGATTTATTCTACATTATAGGATAACGCGCTCTACGTGTTCCATACTTTTGGCTAGGGTAGACAGTACTACTGACAGAAAACTTAATTTGTATAAAATAATAGTGGGCCGGGCAGATTTTGTCCGACCACATGTCCGTCGCAAAAAAATTATGAAACAAGTTTTGCGTTTCTTTTTTAATCTCATACAATACATACATACTTGAAGTCTTAGCTGGAATCTACTAAAGCAGAACTATGTTGTGGATCGCATATATGACTATATACGCGACGTTTACCGGACTAAGTCTAGCGGACACGGAATACGTTGTATTGCCCGAAGTTCGGCTCGTCTGCTGTCTGCTAAAACGAAACACTGGCCGAATGTTTTATGAAATATTTATTTTACATAGTCAAAACTTTATTTGAAGTATTTTTAAGTAGCGACCATTCTGCATTTATTAATATTTTTGAAGAGTCTTTCGACTTTTCCTTTATTTCTTTTCTTTTAAACCTTCTCTGAAATAATGGGAATGAAACAGAATTTAAGACGGTCCAGCGGTTTTCGAATTTTAGTCTACTGTCCGTTATCTTTTAGACTAACGAACATTGATTGATTTATATATAGATTCTTTTAATATGTAGATTACAAGCCGCAGCTCTTTTCTTAAATAATCTATGCTATTATATAAAACTGAAGAGTTTGTTTGTTTGCTTGAATGCGCTAATCTCAGGAATTGCTGGTCCGATTTAAAAAAATATTTCAATATTAGATAGCCCATTTATCGAGAAAGGCTATAAGGCTATATATCATTATGTTAAATTAAATTAATTTATTTTTTACCTAACTTTACGCGAAGTCGCGGGCACGGTTAGTGTTGTATAAGAGAGATAAAGCAATAATAACAGTGCCAAATAACACAATTCACTCAACTGGGTCAGCCAAATGTCCGGATACAAACGGCGTTTGGCTTCACTACGGATATCCTACTTCGAGACTTAATATTCTACTTGGAGACTTAATATTCTACTTCGAGACTTTATATTCTACTTTGGATCTGTAAAACGAAGTACAATATAGATTGAGCGAGAAGACTTATAATACTTAAAAGAGGCTCACTATGTCGCATATCGCAAGTTAGTTGTAAATTCATTATCTGTCTATTTATAAACATAAGCGAATTATTAAAAACACGTTTATTCGTTAGGTTTATTATACAGTCGAAGACTAGATAGACATAACTGCTAGTTGAGTTGAGTCGTTCCAGCTTTATAGTTAAAAAGGTAATGTTTTAAAGTTATTTTTAATTTTTATAATTATTCATTTACTGACTAGGTTTCCTTTTACATTTATTGTACAGCTTAATATGTTGTATGTTTTATATTAGTTTTAAGCCTATAGTTTAATTTAGAAAGTTAGTTTTCTCTGTTATACATATATTGTATGACTGCAGTGTATTGAGAATCAAAGAGAATCAATTTATTCTTATTGTTATTGAAAATAAAGTTTTTCTTAGTCTTATTTTTGTGAAAACGATCTTTGAAAGAGTGACTAAAAGGTTTTTTGCTGATTTTCCTCGTGGCTCGACGTTACCGAATTAGTGGTACTTTTTTTTTATATATGTTACAAGGGGGCAGACGAGCAGGCAGCAGGCGCCGAAGTGCTTACCGGCGCCCATGGACATTTGCACGAGCAGAAGGCCAGCATATGCGTTACCGGCCCTTAATGACGAGTTTAGGCCACCGGGAAGTCTCACAAACCGAACGAAACGCGCCAACAACACCATCACTAGCGTAGTCATATAAGGAACTCTTATAGTGTCGCCCTGTCCGTCCATCCGTCCGTCTGTCCGCCTGCAAGGTGGTCATTTCCCAGGATTTTCAAACTATTAGATGTAGAGACTTGAAATTTTCCACGTTGATAGAGCATGCTAAATAAACTCAATAGGAAAATTGTTTCTAGCAAAATTCGACAATAACTTTTGAAGTTATTTGACCTTCATCGTGTATCAGATAAGAAACCCTTTTGAATAAGGTTTTCCTGACACGCTATTGGCAATTTTTATTATTTTGCAAATAAGTTGACGACCAAACGTACGGACTACCTTTAGATAAGCAGCCATCGATGGAATACATACTGTGGTGTGTGTGAATATTACACATACATTTAAAAATATTTTTAAGTACAGTCGACCAAAAAAGTGCTTTACCATTTTGGATGACAGCTCCTACTTAAAGATAATCTTGCTGCGGGGATTAATGTAATGCGTAACAAGCAAAAATAGGCTTTGTAACTAATATGAATTGTAATTGTATGTATTGAGGTTAGGGCTCCAAGTGATTATCAAAAATCCAATACCAAAAGTTTTACATTGGCATTGTGATTCCCTAACATTGCTAGAGACCAAGGTTCCTTGGGGTGGGTATAAATATTTCGAAATCACTAACACTCTGGCTACCAAAGGTTTTTTAGAAATAGTTCAGTGTAGGTCGTAGGTAAATTAGTGGCCGGTATTTGATTCAATCGCTAGGTTAAGCAGTTCTAACCGCGACCGGGTGAGAGATGGGTGATCAATTCTAACAATGGTTTTCAAACATCCGACCTCCTCCTTGTTTCGGAAGACAAGTAAAACAACGGGTCCCGGTTAATGTCACTGAGTGATGTTAGTCTTGAGATTCTGGGGGTTCCGGGGATGATGTTAGATGGCAGTCAGTCATCTTAACTCACCCCACAGCCACATCCTCTGCAATTTAACCGGACCCTGGTACTAGACTAGGATAACGCTAGGTAGAAAAAAAGTTGAAAAGCACGGTGTGACAGAACCTCCAATAAGTTAGAAATATTAGTTACAACTGTCGGTTCGGTGTGACATGAGCCCGACATTAGGCTACGTAGAGTTTTGAAAAGTAAAACCGGCCACAAACAAACATTAACTCATTATACCGAAACGTGATCACAAAAGTATACTATTCGCCAACCGTTCGATATACGTCAACACATTTCGCATTGTGCAATTACGCACACATGCGTCATTTTCACACGCCCAGCCGGGGTTGCCATATCGATTGTGTTGAAACTCGGACAAATATATTTTATTAACACCTACACACCTCACTAATACAGGAGCCAGACAGCTCAAAGTGTTTGCACATTTTTGTCTTCGAAGTCTACAAAATTCTACAAAACTTTGTGAAGGTAGACCAAGTCCCCGGCCACACTACTTGATCACTGAAATGTTCATTCAAATAAAGCTATGTCTGGCTCAAGCATAAGGGTCAAACTTAAATTACGTCACACGTTAAAGGGAAAGGGGGTATCACCAAAATGTGACATCATGCGATAACGGCGAGGTCAAAAGCTTCGTGATGTCACATGTCAAAGTTAAAAAAGCATTGAAACTGTTTTAATGCATGCACAGGATTGAAAAATGTGTGACATCAAACCAAGGGTTTTGAAAATATGACAACTTGTGACAGACCAAGGGTAGGATCAAGGAATTGGAAAATTCGTGTAACGTTATTTACGTATGACCGTAATCTCTCTCTGTAAGTAGAGTCGCGTCATTTTCACACATTCTGGCAAAGCCGCCATCTTAAAAGTGTCACAAGATGGACAAGTGTCATTTGTAAAGGCCTCTTTATTTTTATTTTAACAGAGTCACGACATATTCACACACCCTGGCTTGGTTGCCAGGCTGGGTTGCAAGGTGTTAACATTGAAACAAGTATCGTTTAACGGGTATTCCTAGTTTCTGGGCTCTAAGAAGAAGAATTGCAAGCGCATGTTATCGTTATCGCACGAGTAGCAATAAGTTGGTTAAGGCGACAGTACATATAAATGTTGGTCACACACTGATCACATGTATGTACATGTTATATTCCAGGATGTAGCATAATTAATTATTTTGTCAGTTTAATTATGTTTCTGTTTTGGTTTGGCTATATGGAAAGATTTTTATTATTATTATGTTTTACACTTAACGTCCTCGGTCTTTTACTCCGAGTTGCCTGCATGCAGACGGGCTTGAGCCAAGTCTATTGCGGCAGTAAATTAGACATGTGTTAAATATGTCTGTACAAACTTCCTTACAAGGCGAGAAGTATTCAAAGTAACTGCTTTCTTATTATTATTATTATAAACATTTACTTCAAGTTAGTGATCAATACAATTTATAAAGGAACATTGAATATTTCGCTTTCTAAACTTTATAGATTTTTTCTATTGACGAATATCCGAAAAAGAAACACTAGTAAGTAAGTTAAGTACTTGATATAATATTTTTATATAATATTGTAATAATTATTAATTTTGATTCTTTTTGTATTCTGACTAACATTTGCACGCCATTGTATGGTAGATTGTGTATTGATGTATCCGCAATCTTTGCAAATAAATGATATGATTTGATTTGATTCCTTGGACATGAACATATTCTTAGAATGAAAATGCTATTAACAAATTCAGATTTACTTGACGATTTCCTAGCCTAGGAGATGTCCTTATAATAAAAAAAACTATCTTATCTCTATATACAAAAGCGCAAGGTCACAGAATATTACGAAATCTTGAAATCCGCGGGACATACAAAGATGAAATTTGACGTTCACTAAAAACGGATTTTTCGAAAGAGCCAGACTAAGGAGATTTAAGAACTCCCACAACCCTAGTTTTAAAGGGACGAATTTGTGGGAAACAGTAAGTCAATTTATATATTTTCTTGTGCCTGATTAACAACTTCGCGCGTCAGGAAGTGTGGCAGAATCGGCGAGACGGGTGGTTGCCCTATCGCGAATGACAGAGAAATCGCCGGGGCGAACGTACGATAAATTGGAGCAAAACACTAGGGGTCACTGACCCGTGTATTTTTATCGGTATTTATGAATAGGGGGTTATTGGTATAAGGTAAACCACCTGCTAGTTCGTTCACCGTAACGCCCTCGTCGTTTTGAATATCGGCACGAAATTTTTTTTTCCTTTTTGCATCAAAATTGTTCAAAAATATTTTTTTATATAAATAAAAGAGTGGTCGAGATTTATTTACGACTTCTATTTGCGCGTGAATTCGTGGAATTTTTTTTTATTTTCTTGCACCTCTGCCTGATTACTTACGAGTATAATTTTAAAAATCCATTAAGTTCTTTTTTAAGTATTACTTTAATTAAGGTGGCAATATCATTTTATTATATGTATTACAACCTTTTTATGAACTTAAATTAACTTAAACAAAATATCTAAAATTAAGTGTACAACATTTTAAAAATAATGTAAAGTAAATTAAAAACTAAGTATAATATTTAATATTTACATTTTTTTATTCTATTATATGTATTAAAATAAGATTTGGCATTTTTTTTAAAGTCAGTTTCTTAAGCTTAGAAACGATTACACGGCATTGAAACTTTTAGAATATTCAATATACAGTACATACCACTTAAATATTGGGAATAAATAAAAATGATAATAATAAAGTCATGTTACTCACTCGCATTTACTATTTACAGAGGAATATTTTAAAGTAAACGCAATCACCAAATTAAGAGAGCAAGAATTGCCGCGGGCAGTCGCCAGACATCCTTTAATTACTTCATCGTCGGAAATACGAAAAAGTTAAACCAAGCTAATACTACCTCTTGGTTTGACAGCTGTCACTTGTTTTTCACTTAAATTGCATGGCCGAAAATAATTCTTTATTATAAAAAAAAAGGTCAAAATACAACGTATGTGTAATGCTGGAGCCAGATACAGCATCATTTGAATGATCATGTAGTATGGCCGGGGACTTTGCGTAGCTGTGCAAAGTTTTGTAATACTTTGTAGTCTTCAAGGTCAAAAATGTAAAAACACTTTGAGCTATATCAGGCTCCGGCATAAGAGACATGATATGAAATATATCTGTATTTCATATTTTATTTGTATCTAAAAGCAAATTAGGATTTTAGGTAGATTAGATTTTTTCTTGACAGTTCTTTAAAGTAATTTATAAAAAAAAACATCACTATCCCAAATACAGACTATGCTAAACATTTATTGAAAATGAATCGGTGGGAGTAAAAACTTTTTGGCCTTAAATACAGGGCTGTAGCAACGACCTCGGTTCGCCTGTAATTTTTCCTACTCGGTTTCGTCACTCGACGCGTCCGCGTCGGTGTGGACGACGGTCAGGGACGAACTTTCGGGGGTCAACGACCGGTCAAAGATTTTGCGAGCTAAAAAAAATTGCACCAACTATTATCACGTTGATACAGGAGGTATTTAGCACACTAATAGCACATTTTAGTCGGCCTGACGACAGTTTAGTAATTACGAAATTGTCAAAATCCATCGGAAATCTAACGGCTTGAAATAATTGAACATCACTCGCAGTATTAATCAATTATACAAAAATACGTTAGTCGGCTATTAATAACAGTATGTAAAGAAGCGCGCGAATGCCCGCCGAAATAACAAAATGGCCGTCGTTTTTTTTCTATCGCGATGCAAGCCAAATTAAAGTGGCGGACGTTCGTCGACCCCGCGAACGTGACGTCACGTGACGTAGCGCCGTGACGTCGCAAGATGGCCGCCGCACGTAGCGCGTTGCACACAGCTGGTCGCGATAATTTTTAATCTTCAAGGTTATTTTTTACATACATTCACTTGGCGATTTGTCGCAATGGTAGCTCGATGGACTCTCGACGATATTTATGATGGTAATTTGTACAGTATTGGTCTCATTTAGGTAGGCGCCGTTTGTGAATCTGTATATATAAAAATGGATCCATATATCCCTCGGCCGCGTCATAATTGTGATTTAGACATATGCCGAAGCCAGATACAGCTTCATTTGATTGATCATGTAGTGTGGCCGGGGACTTTTTGTAATTGTACAAAATTTTGTAGTACTTTGCGGACTTCAAGGACAAAAATGTACAAACACTTTGAACTACGTCTGGCTCCGGTAATAGACATAAACCGATTCAAGTATTATTTTCGGAATTCGGCTTAGTGTCGGTTTCGGCTGCCATAATACCGTAACTGAAACCACAGGGTAACGGATGGAGATGGAGTACAACAATTATTATTGTATTATTATTATTTTTTTAGTCTTTATTTAGGGACTCTGTATACAAATCATACTCACGCGCCGCATTCCATCAATCGACGAAACGTGACCGATGGAAGCAACTTACCCAAAAACTCTGGAATCACGATCCTCAGCAGTGAAGGAGATAGATAGATAGATAGATAGAAGATACAAATCATATATGGCAGTCCTATACTAACTTAATACAAATTCTACAAATCACATTATATAATACCTACTAATATAAAGTACTTAAACTATTACACACAAATTCGAATAACGCTCTACCTGAATCAGAGTTTGGTTCAGCCAGAATGCTATAAAAAAACCAATATCTAATCTATTTACGCAACGTACTTTTTTATGTTACAAGGGGCAAAGGAACTCGTATAAAACTTTTTCTTAAATAGCTACTCAAACACTAGGTGAAAAAATTATGATCTTATAACGTTAGAGAACTGCGTCCAAAAAAAAACAGAAAAGATCTGAATATAATATTAAAATCAAAACATAAAGGCAAATTATTATAGTGTTTAATTTATTTTAACCACAAAAATATGGCCATAGGAGTTGTGGCAATGCTGTCACGTCAAGTGATGGTATTGTTGTCGCGTTTCGTTCGGTTTGTAAGACTTCCCGGTGGCCTAAACTCGTCATTAAGTCTGACAACGCATCTGCTTGCCTCCTGGTCGTGCAGATGTCCATGGGCGTCAGTAGACACTTAGCTGCCTTCTCGTTTGCCCCTTGTAACATAAAAAATAATAATTTGTTTTTGGTATAGAAAAAATTAAATAAATTAAATTTGTTTTTTATTGGAATATTTTTTATTATATTACCCTACCGTTTATTTATCTACGGTATGCTCAAGGACTTATTGCCAATTGCCATCTATTAATGTATTAGAATTATCAATACTGACATATCAAAAAAGTTTCTAAAAGATTAGATATAAATAGATTACTAAGAGACGTTACTTCGTCCGCGTGAACCATTTCATTTAGATGTGTTACAGTCTATCGTTACAATGGATTTATTTCATATCCAATTAATTGAAACATTATTAAACGAACGAATAAAATTCTTCTCTGTTTCAGTAAATTGATTACTGAGATTAATAATTACTATGTGCACTTTCGTTACAATGGATTTATTTCTTATCCAATTAATTGAAACATCATTAAACGAACGAATGAAATTCTTCTCTGCTACAGTAAATTTATTACTGAGATTAATAATTACTATGTGCACTTTCGTTACAATGGATTTATTTCTTATCCAATTAATTGAAACATTATTAAACGAACGAATAAAATTCTTCTCTGCTACAGTAAATTTATTACTGAGATAAATAATTACTATGTGCACGATTATTAAATACACAAACTAATAACTGTTTACGTTAATTTTACATCGTCAATAAAAACTATAATTAAATCAATTAATAACACTAAACTGATCACATAATTTTTTTAATTGTCTATTTTTATCAATGTATTTTTTAAATCCATATACAATTACTCTAAACCATTTCGTTTGGATATGTTACAAACTATCATTACCACAGACTTTTGTAAGTAATAAACTAATCTTTTATTTATGTTTAGATTGATAATTAAAGCGTTTGCAACACAAACAATTAACTGTTCACACTTATTTGTTTGATACACAACTGTTTTGTTCTAATCTATCATTACACTAGATTTATTATTGAACTCATTAAATATCACACGAAGCAGCGGAACAGTTCCTTGCATTATACTAAGAGCGAAATTTAAAGGTTTGTCCGTACAAATTGAATAAACATACTTATTCGATGTGTTTTGAATACCGGTTTTTAAATGGCCGGGTGTGGCACTATTATTTTATTTATTACACTGATCTAACTCACAAATAAGAGGGTTTTTTATTTTAATATTTATTTTTTTCGTCCTCAACACGAGATCGTCACGGAAACATATTAAATGAATATTTTTAGAATAAGCTTTAAATAGAGGCGCAGAATCGTCAGAATCGCCATCTTGGATTTAGACGTGTTAATTATCATTCTGTTTTTGTCAAACGATATTATTTGACACTAGCAATTGTCTTGACTTTGCACGTGTTAAATTCAGTGATTAAATGTATTTTATAGAAATTAAAAGGTAATCGTTGAATTTGAAATTCTCGTCTTATATGGAAACTGATATTTTCCTAAAATTAAAATTTTTGTCCTTAAAATCAATATTCCGTAAGTGAAGTAAAGAAGGACGTAGTTTAATCAGTGGCTGGCATTTGGGTCGATCGCTGGGTTCAGCAGTTCTACCGCCGCCGGGAAGATGGGATACCTAATCTAAAACTGGTTTTCAGATATCCGACCTCCTCCGTGTTTCGGAAAGCATGTAAAAGACTGAGTCCAACTGAGATTAATGTAAAATAAATATAAATAAATAAATATATACAGGACTATATGACACACGGACGTATGTTCCTAAGGTAGACAACTTAATGCCTGTGTTATAGGTCGAGCAGGTAGCAGGCAGCTAAATGCCTACTTTCGCACGTGGATATCTGCACGACCAGAGGGCCAGCAGATGCGTTGCCAACCTCAACGATGAGTTTATGCCCCCGGGAATTCTAACAAACCGAACGAAACGCGACAACAATACCATCACTTGATTTGACAGCATTGCCGCCTTTACGTCGATCTTAAGTAAGAAAGACGTCCTTGTACTCGGACGCGCCGATCAATTCGGCTACAAGCATGGCGCTACCTTTAATTGATTATATTTTCTTTTTTCTTATCTTTTCTCTTTACTTCAGTGATTCTTTCTACAGTTCCACTTTTTTTTAACATTTATAAGGGGACAAAAATGAGACGTGGGCCAATAACGGGAATCGTGGGTTCGATTCCCGCCTCGACTTTGAGTGTATTATCTATATGTATGTATTTATATATTTCAAAAAAAAAAGTTGTGTATGACAGGCGGTTGTTACCTATAACTAGGGCATTAAGTTGTCTACTTTAGGAAAAGACGCTCGTGTGTCATATAGTAAAAAAAGAACTAGTTGTTTAGGAACAGAGGCTCGTGTGTCACATAGTAAATAAAAAGCTATGGTGGGATTCTTTTTCTTCCGGATCGGGCTTCTCCTTCGGGACAGCCATTTCCGCGATGAGATGGGCGTCCCGGTGGTGCTTCTCAAATTTCTAAATACGAACATCAATTTCTTATATATTGTTATATATTGCTAAAAGAAACTCATATTTACATGCATAGAACTACTTGGGCGATGGGTTTATAATAATAGTGACAACAAACAAAGAAATTGATGATCGTATTTATAAATTAGAGAAGCGAGAGCGAAGAAGAAAGATTACCACCGCGACGCCCATCTCATCGCGGAAATGGCCGCCCCGAAGAGGAAAACTGATCGGGATTTTGTCTAACATTTAGCTAATAAACTGTAAATATGGAACTATAAAAGAGAAATAAGAAGTGAAGAATGAAAGAAAGAAAATAATATAATAAAATAACTTCCAAATGGCACGATCCTTTAGCCCGTAGTGTGAAATATTTATCGTTAAAAAAAGAATTAGACTCATTCACTTGATTGTATCGTATAAGAGGAGGTAGTGGCCTAATTCTTGGTCGGCATTTGAGTCGATCGCTAGGTTAAGTTTCTCTTGCTGCGACCGGGTGATACATGGATGACCCATTCTAGCAGTGGTTTATATTTGATATCAGACCTCCTCCGTGTTTCGAAAGGCACTTAAAAGAGTGGGACATTAGTCGTAAGGCTGTAGAAATCGTGGGGTTCCGAGGATGACGTCAGATGGCAACCAGTCATCTTAACTCTTCCCACAACCACATTCTTTACAATTTAAGTGGACCCTGGTACTTAACTGGGATAACGCTAGGAAGAAGAACAAGACTTGATTGTATCGTATGACATGAGTCATCCATAGATCACGTCACAAAAATGCTGCGAACCCGTGCTGTGATGTCACAAATTTTTAATTTTATGCATGTGTTAATTATAATTAAAAGCAAACAGAGGTTTCAATTTAAATTTCTGTTTTTTCAATGTTATTAATTCTGTAAATACAAACTATATGACTACCCCCCTGCCCGTTGTTATGCCGCAGCCAGACAAAGCTCAAAGTGTTTGCACATTTTTGACCTTGAAGACTACAAAGTACTACAAAACTTTGCGCGGCTACACAAAGTCCCCGGCCACAATACATGATCATTCAAATGAAGCTATATG
>JANCMC010046857.1:6115-23470 GCA_024363005.1 Charaxes varanes | reverse complement strand
ATCGCATTCCAATAATAATTTACAATAAATTAATATATATTGTTGCATTGTCATGCCCACTTTTTTCTACTTTTTTTGAAACTTAAAACTATTAGGGAAACAACATATTTGTGGTCACGTGACCTTGTCGATGACGGTTTGTACTTTACGGTGTCTAAACAATTTTATAGAAGTTTTCTCTTTAGGAAAAATCCCAAAAAAATATATAAAAATCCCAAAAAAGTGTCCCATGGTTACCGTCTAAGCAGTGCGTCACTCTAGCCTTGATTTTTTCACCGACGCGACGCCATCGAGATTGCAGTATTTGCAATTTGTGTCGGCCTTCCAGATTGGTTTTATACTTCATATTTTATAGAGTTTACGAGCGTGAGGGTATTTTTACCGTCTTTTAAAAACGGAAGAACTTGTTAATTCAGGTATATGAAAGAG
Source organism: Charaxes varanes (assembly GCA_024363005.1). Lineage (NCBI taxonomy): Eukaryota > Metazoa > Arthropoda > Insecta > Lepidoptera > Nymphalidae > Charaxes > Charaxes varanes. The sequence goes on along the minus strand of JANCMC010046857.1, from coordinate 23,041 downwards.
AACAAAAGGTACTTTATTATATTTTGTCTAGTCCAGTATAATCGCCGAATTGGACGGTAATTGGGAGTTTCTAGTTTTCTAGTTCACTTAAAATATATTAACATATTTATACACTTTTTGTAACAAAAAACGTGTAAGTATCTAGTTGAATAACGCACTATCCGTAAATAACTGATAACGCTATTATCATAGATAAGTGTGAAATAGCGATATATGCATATTTTATGCCGCCTTGCTAAAAATAAGACTAGATTAAAACTACTTTTGTATCACATTGCTGGGTAATGTGGTAGATTATTTACGGTACAGTACGATACGGTACGGTAGGTAGCGTACAAAATTAAAAAAGGGTACATATTTACCAATAATGCAATGCATATTTTTTTTTCAAAGTTGTTGTTTGCACTCTAATAAATGATATTACGTCGAAGCCTGACATTCCGCCCGAAACGTAATTCAGTTACGGTTAGGTTAGAAGCGGACGCGCGGTCGCGCTGCGATCCCCCTTGCCTCTTCGCGATTATTTTTTTGTTTCAATACAGAAATCCTTGTGTATGTGTATGTATAAGGTTAACATTAATGTCGAAATGCCTCAAAAAGCCCTATTGTAGCTTTCCTAGCTCGAAAATTTTACAAAAAACAACAACTTCCAGACAAAAAAATTGTCAAAAAATATGCATTTTTGGGAAAAATAACCAAACTGTATAATTACCTTAACTTTTTAAATGCCACTATGTTAAAATGCAGTTTGTGCGTACTTGTTTTTTGCTAGAAAACATGTCATTTCTTTGTCGCTCGAAAATGCTTTTACGCACTGTCCCGCTTGTAAATGATCATATAATCTAGGAAAATTTGCGAAAGGGAGTATGTGAATCGCTAGATCTGCTAGAATTTAGGGCACTAGAGGCGCGCTGGCACAGAAAACATGTCCTAAGATGTACTAAAACATGCCCAAAAGTATTATATTTTCCCGGTGTATTTTTTTCCCTAAGTATAAAGGTGTAAACCCTAAAACATTGTAAAAGTTTCGCACTACAAAATTATCTGTTTCACACTACAAATATTCTATATTACAAAACAGACTCATATATATGATCCTATTATAAGTATACCTACCTATAATATTTATTATAATTAAACAAATAATTAGTCACATGAATTCACGCACATAACGCAGCGGTTTAGTTTCCATCAGAAATCAAGGTGTTGTGGTTAGGGGAGGTAGGGAGAGAAACACACCCTACCCTCCGCCCGTTATATTTAAGTGCATTATAGGTAGAACAAAACAGTCCGGGGTAGGAGCGGGTAGTTGTGCACATTACCTAGTAGTCACATTGCATGTACCGAACACCCTGGAAACCTAATCCTAACCGCGACAATGTCACCGTGTATTAAAAAAAAAATATGAAGCGCCCCATCGCCGTATTCTCAGCGGCCATCTTACGTGACGGGAACTAGAAGCTGGTGAATGTGTAACGTGAATGGTGATTTCTTGAATATTGCGTCATTTCATTTCGTTCTTGAACAATATTATAAATTAATGTTTTGTTGAACATTAAATATTCTTCATTTAGAGTGAATAAAATTGTAAATTTAATGTTCAATCAATCGTACATAAAAGAAAGTTTTACTTCATTTGTATATTTTTATATAGGTGGACATTATAATTCTCCCTTTTTTATAGAAATGAAGGGAGAAAAACGAAAATACTATCTATATTAATATACGTGAAGCTTTCAGAAAAGTACACGGACAGAGGTTTATGAAATTTGGCACAACTATAGTTTATATACAGGTGGTGTGCGACTGCGATTAAAATAAAACTTCATAAACATCAGTGCCAATCGATTCACACACTCATGTATGGCCTATGGACACCAATGCTCTTGGCGTTATAATTAGGGTTCCGCATTACAATTAAAACCCGAAATCTTTAAGAAAATCATTGAATTTACGGCGGGTAAAGTCGCAGGTGGACGACTACAGCCAGTAATATACTCATCAGAAAAATCGAGACATTTTGGTTTTTTTGACATATTCCTTTACTAAATATACAAATTTTCCTGATAACCCTTAAATTTTTCTGATGAGAAGTTATATATTTGGATATTATATTTCGTTTGTATATGAAAAGATGCCTGGGCGTCCACCCGCTGGGCCGTGGTGAGCGCGTGGGGCGCGGCGCTGCTCGCGGCGGGCACGGCGCCCGATCTCCTTAGGGCTCTGCTGCGGGACTGTCGGGGGCCGGAGGCGCAGCCCGTGAAAGACATGTTTCAGGTATTTACAGTTACAAAAAAAACCTTTAATTGTTTAAAACTATTTTTCATAATCTATAATGGCGAAATAAAAACCTAACATAGCGAAATATGATGAAATTTGGTAAGGGGTTAGTTTATACTTAGTGAACATAACGCTAAGAAAGGATTTTTCGATAGGTGTAGAATGAAATCTAAGGACTCTCGCAATTTTATGCGGACATCGCGACAAACTTTATTTTTAAAGAATATTAGGAATACTTTTTAGGTATGTCTAATATACCCTTTCCCCCTCCTATTATATATTCAGGCTCTGGAGGGTGGAGGAAAACGACTCAAGGTGTTAAAACACTGGATTTTCCAAACTGTTTTCAGCTGCACGGCGTCGAGCAGGCGTGCGCGTGCGCGCTGTACGTGGCGTGCGAGTACAGCGCGCTCGCGGACACTATCCAATATATGTCACGACATATTGCGTCATCTTTGTTAATATAATATAGGCTCTATGCAGCACATATATAGTATATTATAAAAGTACTAGCTGCGCCCCACGAGTTCGTCCGCGTAGGCCACCCTTATCACTTAGGATTATGAAAAATAGCTAGTAGCCGATTCTCAGACCTATTGAATATGCATATAAAGTGTCATGAAAATCGGTCAAGGTGTTTCGGAGGAGAACGGTACCTAACATTGTGACACGAGAATTTTATATATAAGATAATTCCAATTAATCAATAACTTTTCCTAAAAAACTAAATAAAAAAATACATTAGTGATAGTATGTTGGCTATATTTTTGTATGTTTTTTTGAACACTGTTTTATTTATCACTGGCACTAGCACAACTAGCACTTAAAGACTTAACGCGTTCAGCGAAAATCTGAAAACGAGTAGCATAGCCACGGCAGCCAGCGCAACGGACTGACTTACATCCCTTTTGACAACCCCTTTTATACTTATTAAATGGTGGGAAAATCCACCATTTTGAATCAAGTCATTTAGATGCTAGTTTAATAACTTTAATACTTATTTATTCTTATTTATTATTTCTTATCACTTAAATAATTTTATCCATTAATTATTATTCACAAATATTAGTTTTACACAATAATAGTATATATCTGACAAAAGGGACTTCGACTGTATTGCAAACACTAGCAATCAATCATCTAGGAGCAACCGCCAGATTGAGAATTGGAATATCGGCATGCAAAAGAGTATGGAGAATGAAAGAACTTGCATCAAACATGAGACCAAATGTTTCTCTTAAGATACAATTAATAGAAGATGGAGGAGAAAACTTGTGGAATTGTGCAAATTGCCATCTCAATGAGATTTCTATGGAGAAGAATCTTATCACTACTTGTGAAGAATAGTATTATATATATAAAATCATAAACCCTGATAATCCTTTTTGTGAAGCGATTAATGAGGAAATGTCATACTCAAAAGAACATGGCTGCCTAACAGTAACAGAGGTTGAGACACCAAATTGTATATTTCGCTATTGTAAGAGGACAAATAGGAGCTTTAAAGGAAAAGAAAAGAAGGCACAATCTGACAAAGAAAAAGCTTGTTCTGCTGTGTTCAATCTGATAAATACAATAGACCCAACGGTCTCTCTTGAGTTCCCATCAGCGTCGTTATCTATACAGACCAGTATACCACAAAGCAATGATAAACTCAGCAACAGTGCGTGGATGAACTTAATTGAGTTTTTGGCGATGAAGATCCATGCAGGACCAGTGTCTATCGATGGTATGGTGTAATTTAATCGTGGTCGTAGTTCCCTCCAAGACGAATTTCGTGAAGGTCGTCCAAAATCGTTTGTTGTTCCTAAAACTATTGATGCTTTGCGCGAATTGATATTTCAAGATCGTCATGTGACCTATCGTGAGATTGAGACAACCTTAGTCATTAGTGGGACCACCATACATTCAATATTGCATAAACATTTGACTGTCAAAAAAATTTGTTCGCGTTGGATCCGGAACAATTTGTCAATCGCTCAAAGGTTCGTGTCGATGGGTCGAAATAAATGCTAAAAAAATACGATCGCGGTGTTTCGAAACACGTCTATGACATCGTAACAGGTGATGAATCGTGGTTTTACGCGTATGATCCCGAAAAGAAATAGCTGTCGAATGTATGGGTGTTTCAAGATGAACAAAATCCAACAAAAGTTATTCGCGCACGAAGCACTTCCAAGCAAATGGTCGCCTGTTTGTGCTTCTGATAGATACGAAGAAATTGACTGAGCTCTTACTAAAGGGTCTTCATACAAACATTTTAAACAGTTGTCATTACAGGCAAGCGTCGGTGTGAGGTTCCAGTTTTATTTAATAAGCAGGTTCAAAAGAATTTTAACCCTTAAATGCATAAAGTAGTAAAACTGCAACATACCATTCAAACGACCATAAAATTATTAGTATGAGTTCAATGCATGCTGTTGCAGGATTATTATTATCATGGTGGTATATTTAATCGAGTGGCAACACACTTTTTTTCTTCACGACTGTCAAATTTAAATTGACATTGACAAATCAAAGCCGCCAGAACTTTTACTCCCCACCGGCGACCAGTTCTTCGGGCTATATGGCCTGCCCATTGCCACTTCAATTTGCTAATTCTGAGGACAATGTCGGTGACCCTAGTTCGTCTGCGGATCTCCTCATTCCGGATTTTATTCCGCAGCGAAACTTCCAACATTGCCCTCTCCATTGCGCGTTGGGTGACTTTGAGCCTGTTTAAAACGCCAAGAGTTAGGGGCCATGTCTCGGTACCGTAAGTCAAAACTGATTCATTGTAAGATAAGACTGATTTCATTCGTGCCAGCAATATTTAGCTTAAGTTGTGTAAGACGGCACTGTTAATGTTTGTCACTCTGATCCTTTTGATTACGAATGGCTTCTTCATCTCTTCCTCGGTAGCGTATTACAGATCTACAGTCCTTGTCACATCAAAACCAAACGCGTAGCTTCGAACGGCATCTCCCTGTAATTTACCAAAATTACGGTAGAGAATAAATAGAGAAAGAGAAAATAAAATACGGAAAGACGACAAATAAATGGAAAAAAAGAAAAAAAAGGACAAAAGAAACAGGTAACCACAATATCACTGTTACATTTGCATAAAGTTTATTTTTGCTCCTGGGGATAAATTGTCAGCAGTTTGTATTATTGTGTTTACACACCTGTAACGTTTGACCGACTAGTGTTAGCTTCTCATTTAAAACGATTGCTGCAGTCTTTCTACGAATTTGACACAAACTTGTGTAGTGCAATGTAAGCCATTAGCAAAGCGCGATAAGGTTCATTTTCTTTTTTTGCGTCCCTACCACGGTACGAAATGTGGTTAAGTTGGATTTTGAGCTTCTGCATACGTTCATTACCTATATAACAGATCCTATATGCTGCTGTTAATTAGTATATTTTTTAGATAGCTTTAGAAAAAATTAGAGAGCAAAATTATAAGTATTTTGTATAGCCGTGTTCATACTAAAAGAGCATCTTCGCGAGGCAGCTTCACGAGGCAATTTTTTCCGTCAGTCAGGATGTGCCTCGCCTGAAAAATGCACGTGCTCCATACAAGAAACGCTGCGCGGCAAACATCCGTTGCTGCCTCGCGAGGCTTCTTTCAGGGCACAGCTATTGACGTATGAATTTTGGCTTACTATTGTATCAGAACTTGGGTCCTCTTTTTGTCCTAAATATACAGGTGCCCTTGACATGATGACGGTAAAATTATTTTATCTGACATGTCTAAATTTTTGCACTAAATTCTTTTTCTAAAGACATTTTGATTGTAAAACTTAAAGGCGTCAAAAACGCAAAAAAGACTCGCGTTACAGCCAAATACACGTGAGTCAGACGATGATCCCTTAAACTCTTAGTAGCGCGGCTTTTCTAGGGATTCTTCTTGTAAAGCCGGGCTCGAAACGCAGTGTGACGAAAGGTTAAGTACCCACCTACACCCTATTGATAAAATCTTTTGTGTTTAGCGACGGTCGTACGGGCGTACATATGCGATATTGTTCGGAGAAATAGTTATAGAAATTATGCATGATGCTTTATTTTATCGAAGGTGAATTTCGTCAGACAAAGGGTACTCGTGCCAGAATGTCTGTACTAACTCAAGTCTCTATTGTTAGCGTTATTTATAAACGTGTATATTATATTATGTATCTATAGTATCGATAGTTTTTTTTTCTTTATTTAGGGACTTTTATACAGATCGTATATGACAGTCCTATAATAGCTTAATAATTCTACACATTACCTTATCTAATACATAAAAAGGCATTAAGTTGTCTACCTTAGGAACAGACGTCCGTGTGTCATATAGTCCTGTATATATTTATATTTATTTATTTAATATATACGTGTAACTGTAACGGTTTTTGCAGCGCACGCCAGAATAGCTCGCAGATGGCAGAATTTTCTCCTACTTACTTGACATTTGTCGTTATATTTTGGACAATTCACACAATATCTTTATAATTTATAGCCTGTGTATTATTCTGATGTATAAACTATATTGTAGTAAAATTTAATTAAAATCAATTCAGTAGTTTTTCCGTGAAAGAGAGTCAAACATACATACATCCATACATCCATGTGTACAAATTTTCGCGTTTATAACATTATATGATACATGTTTAGTGTTACGACTTTCTTCGCGACGCTTTGACCGCCATCAAAGGCAAACTGGCTCCAGATGGATTCCCCTTCACGCCGGTACACACGTTCGTCGTCAATCCGAAATCTATCACTATGGGTCAGCTCTATGGAGAGTTTGATCTGAACACGCATGAGTGGTAAGTTACTTATTACTCGCCTATGTAGGCATATTTACTGGCGTGCCCAAAATACCGATTGGATAGAACATCATGCTTTGGATGTCCTTGCGCCGGAGGAGTTAGTGATTGCTTCTAATGGAGCGGTCAATATGGCTGCGTTCTGGGATCCAATAATATAATTGGAAAAAAAAGATGAAACAACAACGTACTTGCCTTCGAATCGATAAGAAGACGAATAAATAAAATATGTATTTAAAGGACCGACGGTATATTATCAAGTTTGGTTCGTGCCGGCATTGCTGTGGAGGACATGGATAAACGCTGGTACGTGTTTGATGGTCCGGTCGACGCTGTGTGGATTGAAAACATGAATACGGTTGGTATTAATAATATAAGTAATAATATAACAGTTATATATACTAAAAGTGGATTGGTCTTATCGTAGTACATTGTTGTACCGAGCGCAAAGTGAGTTATTAATGCACGAGTGCCTTCACTCACTTCAGCAAGATTTTCCAGTTTTTTCTCTCTTCTAATGTTTTCGGTTTTATTAAGTAGATTTTTTTTTCAGCCAGAATCTTTTTGATCCAGCGCATACATTTTATATGAAACTTAATGGTACACATATTAAACCTCTGTGTTAAAATTATATAATAATAGAACACAGTGCATTAATGAAAAAGTGTGTGATAATAAATTTTTTTCAACATTTCCGCACTGTTTTGGGTTCTAACCAGAAAATAGTTATTTGTAATTAGTTTTGTAATTAATAATGATAAGATTACTGCCTAGCAGAAAGGACACGTAATTTAACAGGATATCTAAGAAGAAATGTAGGATTGTATACAAATGTCCAATATGTTTTAGGTATTAGACGACAATAAGAAACTATGCCTGTCTAGCGGCGAAATAATGAAGCTGACGGAAAGGCAGCGTATGATCTTCGAAGTGGCGGACCTCGCCGTGGCATCACCCGCTACTGTGTCTCGCTGTGGTATGGTTTATTTGGACACACAAGTGGTGGGTCTGCCACCACTGGTCAGCGCCTGGATGAAGAGCAATCTGCCACCGGTATGATATACCTATACTAGCAATCTACATATTTGTGTGTTTCATAATTTTCAAATTGTTTTATGTACAGCTCATGCAAATTTTTAAATTTTTGTTTTTAATTTTTATTACTGTTAGTTTTATTTCTTTATAAAATTTCATATACTGCGTTGGCAGCAGTTGCATCAGGTACCATGGACAACTGCAACACCGGAGGGCTCGCAGATGCGTTGCCGGCCTTTGAGAAATGAGTATGCTCTTTTCTTGAAAGTCCCTAAGTCATATCCGTTCGTAAATACCGAAGCTGGCAACTGATTGGGAATTGTGCGAGGTAAGAAGTATCTAGAGAATCGCACGGTTGTAGACTTTAGGACACGCAGGTGATGAGGGTGGAATTTCAAATATATTCGATTATACTGAAACTTGTTAAACAATATACAAGAAAAATATGATGGTGTGTTACTGTAATCGACTAATGATTTGTATATAGGAAATCGCAGGAAACATCTATACTAATATATAAATCTGAAGAATTTGTTTGTTTGTCTGTTTACTTCAACGCGCATATATCTCAGGAACTATTGGTCCGATTTCAATAATTCTTTCAGTGTTAGATATCTCATTTATCGAGAACGGCTCTAGGCTATACAGCATCCAAATTTTTTACCTAACTTTACGCGGGCTAAATCGCGAACACAGCTAGTCATTAATGCAACTGAAACGGCGGTTCCTACGCCCTTGGGTTTAAGTCTGCGAACAAATACAAGAGATAATCTGCCTTGTAAATGTACACTTTATGAATAACCGTAATAGAATCTGTGTTTTGATGATGTTTTGGTATCGAAGTGCAATGTGAAACAAAATAAAAATCTGTGAAAATCACTGATTTGTTCTTGGCGTCGGCGGAAAATCGGTTTAGTAGTTAGCGCGTGAAAGTGTAAAAAATAAACTCACATTTATAATTTTACTCAAGACAGTATAAAACCAAAACCCCCAAAACCAAGCAGTTATCTATGCGCATGTTAAATAGGCCGTAAGTCATCAATGAGAACAGACAAACGTGTTGCCTCTGTTCTCACATTGACACCGGCGCGCGGTATTTCGGTGGAAGGCTATAGGCGTCACGTTAAAATTTTTCACCAAATTTTACGATGACGAGGTCGCGGGAAACAGCTAGTTAATATATACAGGACAATACCGCAAATGGATATAGGTTTCAATTCATTATACTTCTGACTAGCCGCCATATTTCAGCAAACCGGATTAATTTAAATAGAACATCGACCAATTAGTCGTTGACTGGTTCGAAAAAGATAGGTGATATGACAGGCATAATATCCGTGACAAGAAAACTAGTTATTTTTTGTGTATATGCAAATGAATCCTTTCCTGTGTGATTGGAAGTTATTAATAATAGCTTATTTCTGTTCTTTTACTTTGTTAGATACATAGTATAGAGGCCTCCTAGAAAGCATTGAGCAATACCTGTGATGAGATCCCAGTCTTTCCTTATAAAATTTTAAAATTGACAAGTACAGTGGTGCATATCCAATTGAAGCAAAGATAGGTCACTTACCAAAGGAATAAGGTCATTTTTAGCTTAGAAAAGTGCTTAATTTTTTTTAAGTGACAATAGAGCACTATCCTCAAGCGGTCCGCAAAAATTAGAAAAACTAAAAAAGCGCGCGTGCACGTTTTTGGGTGTGTTTTCTCTAACGATGAGGATTGAAACCATTTTAATCATATTATTTTACAATAGTATGGATTCAAGAGATATAGATTCATCTTAATAACTTATAAGACTATTTTGAAGTCATGGGCAGTATCTGTCTACCCTCCGTCTAGTATCGGAACCACAGGATTCGCACGACAAACAAAATTAATTATTGTGGTACATACTCGTTATAAATAGATCATAATGTATTCGTGTCATCCACTCCACCTATCTATTGTCTATACATATCTACCTATTATGATTTTTTTTTAAAGAGCGTACATCAATATTTCGGAATGTGAGAACGTAGTTGACGAGGCATATTATTTGTATATCAACTTCGCTGTTAGATCCCATACTTCTTATGAAGAACTATTACCAGAAAGGATATCTGAAGTTACGTTAGGATCATACCAAATTTAATTAAGCGGGGCTGAATCTCTGGCGATGAAAGGGATATTTCAAGCCTACCTTTGATTCGCAAGTCCCATTCACTACTTAGGCTCATTCCCTAGTAACGCCTAAGCACGATAAATCTACGGAATGCAAAGGAATTCGTCGCTTAGTGGAAATAAAATGTGGAAAAACTTCCAAGTCAATCAACAATGACGTATGTCTCATCTGTCCTTGGTTACAGCTGGTGCTAGTTAAAACAAAATGACGTGAATTATAACAATAGCTTCTGTAAAAGAAAACGTTAATATTTACCACATCTAGACATAATATACATGAATATGCCTTGCCTATCCATAATTTTTCACATCCTGTCCGTCAAGAGCTATAGAAGGATATTCATTGAACTTAAACTTTTGGTACTTTTTAGTTCGGTAATATTTAGGATTCCCGTGTATCCATAGTAAATAAACTAAAAGCAACAAGCTTTTTAACTTGGGGAGAAAGTACATATGTGGGCTTGAACTATGAAACAATAACTATAAATATATACTTTGTATGTTTGTTTGCTTGAACGCGCTAATCTCAGGAACTATGGTCCGATTTGAAATATTCTTTCAGCGTCAGATAATCTTTTTATCGTGCATAGCTATTGGCTATATAACATCACGCTAAGACCAATAGGAGCGGAGCACCAATGAAGAATGTTTCAAAATCGAGTTTTTTTTCCTTTTGACATCTTCCGCTGTCTGCGCTGCGTAAACGGTTAAAGTTTCGCAAGAATCGTGTATGACAGAATGGTTCCCCTTAAAAAGTTCTAAATAAAAGACGCGACACCATAATATGTCTTTATGTACATGATATTAATCTTTATCCAAAAACTATTTTTAAGCCCCAAAGTGATACGAATGGCCCATGCGGACGAAGTCGCGGGGTACAGCTAGTTTATCATATGAGGGTAGAATGGATGTTTGTACTAGTTAAGAGTTGCAGTACGTAGATTGATAGATAGTTCTTGCAGGGTGGCTAATGCTGCTGGGACTCAATGATCTTTAGTTTTTGGGGGGTTTATTTTTTTATTTACTTTTTTCTCTCTCTCACAGCTGGCCAAGAGCTCCCATTGATTCCCATTCATAACTCTCCACAGCATCGTCACATTTTATGTCAACTTCACATTCGAGTCCAGAATGAGTTAGAAATAAAATGTTGGGACTACTCAGTGTTTAGAGATGAACTAATAATCATCACGATATTTTACAAGTCAAGACCTTTTAAACATGCTCCGATTACAAAGGAAAGTTGCGATTCATTATAATATACAATTTTTCAACATTTTTTGTGTGGGGGAAAACACGTAAGTGGTTCACGTTGTTATGAATGACTAGCAACGCCCATTCACAACTGCGCTACCAGAAAACTCACAGATGCTTTGCCCACCCTTAAGAGCTGAGCTCATTTCTGAAAGGTCCCTTCTCTTATTATCATTTCAATAGTAAACTTGAGAACTTCATAAATTACTTGTTGGACTAATTCCATAGAGAACCAGGTGGAATTTTGCTGGTCTGGAAACATGTTATTCTCATGTTTCTGGACTTAAAATACATAATATGATTTGTGTATGCCCAATTTTATCTATAGATATATAAAAAAATTGCCAAAGGCGTGTCAAGACACGCTTATATAGAAGGGTTCTGTATCTGATACGCTATAAACGTATTTGTTAAATAAGTTCAAAAGTTGTTGTCCGATTTCGTTCAGAACATTTTCCTAATGGGTTTTTAGCATGTTCTATCAACATGAAAAATTTCAAGTTTCTACGTCTAATATTTTGGAAATGCTAGGGGAGGACCACCTTACAGACTAGACTAGACAGATGGACGGACGGACGGAGAGAGCGAAATTATAAGGTTTCCTTGTAGTACTACGGAACCCTTATAAGAGAAAGGCGTGTTAGTTACACTATTTATAACTCAAGAAGGGCTGAACCGATCTGACTGAAAATTGATGTGATTGTAGCTTAGAACCAGGCGACGGACATGGGGTAAAAAAAATCTGTCAAAACATTAGGAACAGGAGCGGGAGCGGGAACGGGAACGGGAACGGGACCGGGACCGGGACCGGGAACGGGAACGGGAGAGGCAATAATATTATAAGATGTAGTAAATAGTAAATAACCCAACGTTTAGACACGACAACGTCTGCCGGCTTCGCTCGTTACTACATATATAATCATTCCTTTTATTATATAAAGAGACATTGATTTCGACGTGCAAACAGACACTTCAATCTTACTTATTTATATATAGACTGTGTGTGGTCAATACTGAGGCGTATATTCGTGTAGGTACGGTAGATGTTGATTTGGGAGCGGTTTTAGTGGTGCGCCGGCCAACCGCTTCCACGCTTACCACAAGAATCGTCATTAGGACAGATTTGCTGCGTGGCTATATGTATTCAATACCACTGACCGACATAACTGTACAATATTCGATATTTAATACTAGCCGCTGCACCTGTCTTTGTTTGCGTTTCCTGTGTGGACTTTGTATGCTATCATCTTTAATCCACCCTCTTATGAGTTAAATTTTCTCATTACGACAGTTGTAGAATGTGCATTTTATTTGTAATGCCGGAGCCAGACATGGCTAAAAGTGTTTGTACATTTTTGTCCTTGAAGACTACAAAGTACTACAAAACTTTGCACAGGTACACAAAGTCCCCGGTTATATGATCATTGAAATGAAGCTATGTCTTAACCATAAGTAATTACAGATAAAAACACTTCATTGAATTTCATAATAATTTATTTAATTTTATGGTCTCGTTTGATACAAAGTCGTAAGCTAAGAATATAATCAAACATTTAAGTCAATAAAACGCATTGATTTATTAAAAAAAATTCAAAACATGATTTAAATGTACGCAATGATTAATTAAAAAAAAAAACATCATAGAAATTGAATAAAAGAGTAGGTTAAGGCCTAATCAGCGGTCGGCATTTGAGTCGATCGCTAGGTTAAGCTGCTTTTGCTGTGACCGGGTGATAGATTGGTGACCCATTCTAGCACTGGTTTATATTTGATACCCGACCTCCTCCGACTTTCAAGTAAAGGGTAAGTGAAATTAAATAGAAGAAAATATGGGAATTCGACACAGGAAGACGTTGAAAACATTGCTATAGGACTCGAACCTGCATAAAGAATTGTAAGTTACGACAGAGTAGCGACAAGGCACGGTTAGTCACGGGAAATTCCATTATGGGAGCTATTTTTATGCAACATGCAACCCTATCCCGACGGGGGTAAAAATTACGGTACAGCCTTGAATTAGATAAATAGATAGGAGTAAAGGAAGGGATGCAGTAATAGGATGGAAAGGAGAAAATGGATGCGGATACTACTGTCACGGACGGTATAGGGGGAGTGACAATAACAGCTAGGATAGTCCGGGGTCGCGTACCCGTAGTGGATCTGATTAATTATTGAACAGATAAAGAGGAATATCCACCGCCTGGACAACTAATGAATATGACAGAATTAAAAATATATATAGTAATCAAAATTCATATATTTTAGTAATGATTACAATCGAACATTGACTCCAACGCAAGTTTAAATAATTTTAGATAATCCAATACAAAAGAGTGATATTTTTTTTAAAGGCTACTTAAAAATAATCCTATGAAACCTCTATCAAATAATAGTCCAAACTTATATCACACAAATCTGTTCAACACAATACCCGCTCTAATGTCCTTGGTCACCGCAAGGACGCAAATTACAAAGGATGAGAAGGAGATAGAAATATCTTAGAGAAGACGGTGTGACAGAGACACAGAGATCGTTAATAGATTCGAAGTGACAACAGCCGTGGTAGGGTAATGTCGTGCTTGTATGGTCTTAATTTGTGGTCCCCGGAACTCTGTCCAACTTTAAACAACTTGCGGTAGGGTTATAGAGTGGAGTTGCCGTATCGAAACTTCAAAAGTGGTTTGTTATTGTCGGAAACTTGTGACCTGTCCGCAGGGGCAATTACGTTTTAGATAGAGCACAGATAATTGTGCTTTGATAGGGTTAGATCAGGAACTTTAAAAAATGTTTAAAGATTAGATTAAGTCTATATTTAAGAAGAAAAATATGATAACATTATAATGGTAGTTGATAGAAATTCTTTCACGGGAATTTAGAAATAAAGCGAGATAAAATATAATGAGGGATTCTTCAAGATTTTTTTTTAAATATATAATAAGGGGCAAACGAGCAGCCGGCTTTCACCCAAGTGACTACCGATGCCCATGGACAACTGCAACACCAGAGGGATCGCAGATGGGTTGCCGGTCTTTGAGAAATGAGTATGCTCTTTTATTGAAGGTCCCTACATAGCGTTATCTCGGTCTAGTATGAGGTCCTGCCTAAATTGCAGAGGATGTGGCTGTAGGGCGAGTTAAGGTGGCCGCCGGAGGTCTTACGTCATCGCCCGAACCCTCACATTCTCACGACTAATATCACACAGTGACATTAATCGGGACCCAGTGTTTTAAGTACGTAAATACGGAAGAGGTCGGATATTTGAAAACCTATGTTAGAATTTTTCACTCGTCTAGAGCCCTGCCGCGATTTAAAAAGTCAAATGCAGTTAAAAGTTTGCGCGATGAAGGAACAACTTGGAAAAAAGGGAAAGTAAAAAAGTAATTCGCCCCTTTTCTTACAATATGGTCAATTAGTCATCGAATACATATTATTCCATGATAACCAAAGAAAAACACTTCTATGTAATCGCAGAGATAAGCTGAAGAGATTTCAACATTGAAATGTGGAATAATTTTGCAATTTAAACTTGTTACGATAAAGATTAAATCGTATTGTCTTGTCAAAAGTTGAAAAAGCACCTGTTATTTTGAGTGATTCGAATTCAAATTCAAACATCTTTTATTTGAATAAAAATGTTTGAATTTTAAAAAGATGTTTGAACCGAAACCGAACCGAACCGAACGAAACGCGACAACAACACCATCACTAGACTTGACAGCATTGCCGCCACTTCACGCCAATCTCATGTGAGCGGCAGATGTTCCGTCGAGCGTACGGCTATTATCCCTTTTATTGAAGCGGGTAGCCTGCCATTACACATGGATGTATGGATGTATGTTCGTTTGACGCTCTTTCACGGAATTACCACTAAATGGATTTTAATAAAACTTTACAATAATATAGTTTATACATCACAATAACACATAGGCTAAAATTATAAAGATATTGCGTGAATTGTCCAACATATAATTATAAATGTCAAGTAAGTAGGAGAAAATTCTGACATCTGCGAGCTATTCTGGCGTGCGCTGCAAAAATCGTTAAAGTTTCACGTATATGGTGTATGAAGGTATCGTATCGTAAATAGTTCTACAAAAAAATCCACGACAGCATATATCTATCTTTCATGTAATAATTTCATGTAATAAAAATTTCATAAGCCATTAACGCCAAAATAGTGAACCATTATGGTACAGAAACGGGAAAGGGAACGGAAACAGAAACGGGAAAGGGAACGGAAACAGAAACGGGAAAGGGAACGGAAACAGAAACGGGGACAATATTATACAATGCAGTAAATAGTAAATAACGCAACGTTCGGGCAGGACAACGTCTAGCAGGTCCGTTACTATTATAATAAAGTTAAGACCAGCGATGACGATTCTTACTAAGACTGTAATCCCCCCTATAACACGGTAGATTTATTCCGCGTTATAGGAAAACGCGTTTTATGAATATTCTCGTATATCGCGTTTGTACGACCCCGAATCCGCATAATATAATGTTTTATATATTATAGAATAATATGAATGCTTTATAAGAATACTATACTATAGATTACAGTATTATGAATCGCACGCTTAGCCATTTACTGACCGATTACGATTAAGGTCTTAAGTAAGTTAATGAAATAGACCGCTTTGCTTCAACGTCCTCTATCTGCCAATACAAGAAATATTTCGATATCTCCATCCAACACTGGGATACAGCTATGTTTGTCTCTTTAACTAAAATAACTTTTTAATTAATATAGCATTAATTTAACATCTCAATATGATTAATTATCTCAACTTCATTAATTCATTAAAATACATAATTTGTTACTATAACGCCGTTTTTTATTGAGATTTACTCGTATGTGGGATAGGTCGAAAATATCCGTGTCCTGACTAAACAAGCAGCCTCGGGAGGTAGCCCCGCGAGCAAATTCTTCGGTCAGTTAGGGTGTACCTCGCCGGACGATTACCGCGCAGCATTTTTCGTTTGGAGCACGTGCATTTGCCTCGGGCCAGGTACGCCCTGACTGACCGAGAAATTTGCCTCGCGGGGATGCCTCGTGAGGTTGCTTGGTCAGTCAGACCACAGCTATTGCCAAAACGTTTTTTGTGTTAGCAACTACCGATGCTCATGGACATCTGCATCACCAGAAAACACTAAATCTCGAAGACCGCGGGACATACAATTATGAAATTTGGCAGGTATGTAGTTTATAGTTAGAAGGCATGCTCTAAGAAAAGATTTTGCGATAGAACCAGAATAAGTAAGTCTTAAGGTCCCTCGCATGTTTAATTTCACGCAAACAAAGTCGGGGGAAACGGCTAGTCTCAGTATGTCCAGGATGTTACTTGGTTTGGCAATACCCCAAAACTGTACGCCATATGTCCAGACGGGCATTAGGGTTTGTCTATGT
>JANCMC010046843.1:144907-220093 GCA_024363005.1 Charaxes varanes | reverse complement strand
GCCGCACTAGTAGGATCATACCAGATTTGGCTAGGCAGGGGAGGGAACACTGGCAGTGTAGGTGAGTGTTAGTGATCTCTATAAAGAGCGCGCTCCTAAACCTACACAACACACGGGTCACAAGTCCCGGGCACTGCTATGGTTCCTTCCTCTGCAACGGAATGGACCCGGCACCCGCACGGTGAATCCATGGAATGGTAAGAAATTCGTCTCTACGTACATAGCGACATGTCGAAACTGATAATATTTTTTAAACACGGTCATAGTATCCAAATAAAGACGGTCGTAGTATCCAAGTAAATAAGGTCATAGAAGCCGAGTAAATACGGTCATAATATTCAAGAAAATACCCGAAGAAAACGTTTGGGTATTACATATTATCGTAAAAAAGCATTATAATACGGACTTTACAAGAGCCCTTACTTGAAAGTCGTATACATACACTTCTATCGCATTTATTAAGTAAAATCCTTTTTTAAGGTGTTTCTTGTGTTTGTTCTAGATGAAGCCTACATGAAGCTGGCATTGGAGACCGTCGAGGAGCTGGACTGGTGCCTGGACCAGCTCGAGACCATACAAACCCACCGCTCTGTCTCAGACATGGCTTCACTTAAGGTACGCCAGTACTTCCTTCTTCTTATTATGAAATATTTTAAAATTTCAATTATTTGTCAAAGTCTAACTCATAACACATAGCCAAGTGACAGGGGGGGTCAAAAGTTTTATGGCGTCACAATTCGTTTGTTTTGTATATTATCTAAATCTTCATGGTGATTTTTTTAAACAGTAACTATTTAATTTAAAAAAAAAACAATTGAAACTACTCTTTTTTTTTTTAATACAATAATCAAATTTAAAAATTCGATTCGGTCAAAACATATCGTAATATTCGTGTCACATCATTTGTGAATGGCCCCTTACTTTTGATCCGCTCCCGTCGTCCCCTTGTAATGGAAGGACACGTGTAATCGTTGCGTGGGTTGTCTTAATACCTATATTTTGATATTCGTAATACTCTGAAAGGCGGAATTCATCTCTTGATGGATGAGATTGGTTAAGAGAAAATGATGACTATTTACGTGACAAGGGCGCGTGATATGTGTATGTTTTTTTTATGATATCGATTGTACACTGTTGTTTGTAAACAGCGTGTATCATAATAGATTATAAATCGTGATTCAAGATTTACGAAACAGTGACTAATTTGTTTTTTTTTTTCTTTTTATTCAAATTTCTAACACTGTCTTAACAGGTTATATCTAATGTGAAAGTGTGTACTCAAAATTAAATTTAATAAAATTATACAACAAAAAACAGTTTACTCCTTAGGTAACGCATTACGTTAAAAATTAAAAATTTAAATAACAATAAATATTTATTAAAAATAAATAAATAATAAAAAAAAAGTTTGATAATTACTCCCCATAAATTTTCATATCGTGGCCCTGAATATGAAAATTGATACTTAAGGAGTAAACACTAATAATAGCTCAATGGGTAGCAGGCTTCATTGAAACCCATATTTATTGGTACAATCCCTTTAGACTATTCTCGCACGCACTCGTAGCACAAATTTTATACTTTGCTGGAATAAGTATTAGGCATAGCTAAAAAAGGATTCATGTCCTTTAAAAAGACAGGGATTAGTATGCCCCTATAAATAAAATACCATAAAAAGCACTGTCTCTTGTTAATTAAGCAACATTATCAGATTCTGTAACCTTCTTTTATACTCTGCAATCTTCTTAAGAAAGCCTAAGGCCCGAATCATCCCTCATGGGATTGAATGTTTTTGTCAGAATAAAACAACATCGCTCACAGTATATTTATGAAAATTTTATTTATTCGAGCATAAAAGAAATTACCAATGTCTAAAAGCTAAAAATATCTTTAAATGATGAATGATATTTTTATTAAAGGTCGTGAATTATTTTAAGATTCCCGTTTTCACCAATTGTGTTTAAAACGAAAGCTTTTCTTTCCACCCACACCACCTGTATATTCAAAAAATCACAACTGGACTATATTTGCAAGGAATTTATAGACCTCTTACTATAATAATAGTTTTGTGAAGAAAGCTGCCATCTCGCATGTTTCAAAATCAGTGAGTCGAACATTTTTACACACGGCAACACATTTACAAGCCTTCTAGTAGTGCGGGTGTCCTTAGACTTCAATAGACTCAAGTGTCCATATACATCAATATAATTTTTAGATGTTCATAGACATCAATCGATTCTTTAGGTGTCCATAGACATCGATAGCCTCTTAAGCGTTCATTGACTTCAATAGACTTTTTAGGTGTAGATAGAGTCATTAATAGGTCGCTTGTTCGTTGACACATGTAATTTTAAAGGAAGAATTTATGTAACCTAGCGGTATCCCAAGAAGTTAGCACACAAACATGCATTTCAAGCGATACTCTCTCAAATGCTCAACAGTATTTATGTTTACAAGAACATTCGCAATAAATACTTCAAGATTTCTTACACTTCTACTATCGTTTCGACTTTTTCGGAACGCGGTCTATTTAATTTGTTCGATATATTCTGTAAATTTGTTCAATATATTCTGTAAGTCAATGAGACTAAGGACTCGATAACTCAGTACTATAGGTCTTGAGTTTGAGGGCAATCACAAGATGCCTATTCAATTTTGCCTTTTAAATGTTAAATTAAAAAGATCATGCCTATTGTGACTCAATCGTGGTTGCTTAATAAATTAAGGTCGAAATGAGTTTGTATTTTCATTATAAATGTAGATTTTTTTAATTATCTTGTCTTGTCACCGTCTAATCTCAAACAATGTCAAAAGGATGAAACAAGCTTTCGACAGTGGCGTAACTAGAGGGAGGGGAGGTGGGGGTGATCCGCGCCTTTACCACCCCTAAAAGGGGTGACTGTGAATGGTGATTTACAAAAAAATCTTAAAAATACTTATTATGCTATAATTATACTGGCCCCAGCTTTGCACAGGTGCAATGTAGATATAAATTTAAAGAAGGTTTATATTTATAATATATATTTAAACCTCATTGACACTGTTCTTTATTGAAAATCGCATTAAAATCCGTGGGGTACTTTAACAGATCTACACATTGGTAACAATTTTTTTTATATTTGTTTTATTGCGTAACGGATTTTTTTTTTTGGTTCTTTGGGCGATACAAATGCCACCCATACTGAAGCCACGTAACACTGCCTTCATAATTATATTTATAATGGAATATAATGGCGGCGTAGAAGCAAATTACTTTCTAAAATGTCAAAGTTAGCTTTCTAATTTCCCCCAAAACATGACACGAGGTCAGATTTGTTTTACACGAGTCTCGTTTACAGAAACTCTGCTGCAGACTTCAAAGTTGAACTTTTAATGATTCGCTTGGTAACTAACGCGAGGCGTTTAATCGGTCTTCTTCGTCTTCAAGTGCCTCTCCATTACTGGTACATGGCCGTGAGTTTTTTAAACTCTTGTTTGTTTTTGTGTTTTTATTTAGATGAAACAACAACTTGTAATTAATTGCCGGGTGATGTTCCGCTTAAAGTTTTTTCAGTACATTAACTTGTTTGCTCTTTTTTACTACAAGGACCCCTTATAATTTCGTATCTCCGCCTGCCCGTCTGTCCGTCCGTATGTTCACCTGCAAGGTAATCCCTTCCCTGGGATTTTAAAACAGTTACTTGTAAAGGCTTGAAGTTTTCCATTATTTCGGAATTTTAAAAAATCGGAATTATTTTTATATCGGGCATATCAACTTATAAAGTTATTTAACAAATTCTTTCCACGTTTCCTTCCAACTTTATTGTCCGTCAGATATAGAACCCTTTTATATGCTCGTCTCAACATGCTCTTTTAGACCATAAGATTAGGTCTTATAAAGAAAAGATTTTTTTTTTTAAGAATATTAGGAATACTTTTTAGGTATATCCAATATTCCCTTTTTCCCCTCCTACTAAGCTTAAATTAAAAGCTGGTATTAGGAGTGAGTACGACAATACCCCAACGGCATTGGGGCTTGAACCGGGTCCTTGCGGATTTCAGTTCTTACCTTTTACCGTTGAGCTATTGGGCTCAAATATTTTTTTTATTTAATATTATTACATGTGCCTTTAATTTTGCTCAGTATTATAAACTGTAGTAGCCTCCGATGACGCGACTATCTTGGCAAATTAAAGCGCAGGATAGATATAAATGGAAGTATCATGTAGACCTTTGCTTGGCAGCCGGACAAGGCAGATTAATTAAAATAATGGGAGTATTATGAATGACATAAATTAGGCATAAGTTATATACGTGCTATTTATTTGAAAATACAAACGGCAAGTTGGTGGATTACATTGCCAAATGTCAGAGTTCACCGAAACCGTCCCTGAATCGTGGTTTTACTTTTCTAATTTCCAAAATGTAATTCCGATGGAACTAGGATGAGCTTGTTTAACGCGAGTTCCTCTGTACTCTGTATTAGGTAATTCCAATTCCAGAGCTTTGAGCCGGTAAACTTTTAATGGCTTGGATTTTGAGATGGCCGTGTCGAATGACATTATACGGGCTCTTTCACATGGCGTCTCTCGCGCTAATGTTGATTTTGGTAAAGTTTAATAAATTGCTTAATTTCTCGTGAATAAACACGAAAATTGAAGGTAATTTATACATTTTCTCTAATTTTAAAGTCTATTTTATCTATTTACGAAATAATAACACCTTTTAAAGAATTTTTATATGTTAGTGGTGTTGTTTCGATCGTCAACGAGCAGTTAACACAAAATTCGTGTCAAGGAAACTACAATAACAGGCGTTTATTAATCCGACAAGTTGTCTATGGTCGGTATAATTTGTTTAATTAATACGCCCTGTTATTATGATGTATTGCATAATGATATAA
The DNA here is from genome assembly GCA_024363005.1 of Charaxes varanes. Classification (NCBI taxonomy): domain Eukaryota; kingdom Metazoa; phylum Arthropoda; class Insecta; order Lepidoptera; family Nymphalidae; genus Charaxes; species Charaxes varanes. Next base: position 215,211 of record JANCMC010046843.1, on the reverse strand, counting down.
TACGAGTACATATTTATAATATCATCACTTCACATAAATATTTGCTTTCACAATCGATATTTACCTTTTTTTAAACCGCAACCATAACCTATAGAGTATAGACTTTAGGAAATCTTGAATTTTTTTTTTGATGTGTGTTCGTGACCCGAATGCCACACCAGCGATATTTTACGAAGATTAAAAAAGAACTTTACAACATTGCATCTATTTTCGTTGATATTGAAGTAGTAGATTTATGCAAAGTTCTAATAGTCGTTCGTGCTTAGTACAGAAGCTTAAAATACCAATTATACCGTTTGAATTTACATATAGATCGATATATTTCATTGTCACGGCAAACATTACAAGCGGCTTAATTGATTATGGGGCTAATTGGCCTACGCAATATTGGTGTCAAACATTCGCCATCAAAGTTACTAATTGTTAGCACTGTCATCAGATATCGTTCGAACATTTCTATACATTTTCGAACGTAATTTTCTAACGGTTTGACGTTCTTTACATTTTATACTAGCTGCAAAACCCGCCACTCCATCTACGTTGTTTTCTTTTACTTTCAAACCCTATATTAACCCTTTTAAATGTTAAATTTGCAAAAAAACAACCCATGTTCTCCACGGTCCAATCTATCTCTATACTAAAATTCATCAAAATTGGTAAAACGATTTAGGCATGAAAGCGTAACAGACAGAGTTACTTTAACATTTATATATTAGTAAGGATAGGGCCACCTAAGGTCTATGACTATAGTGACGGATAGGTTGAATACGAACTTCTCTCTTACTTAATTTTAACAGTGGGAAATCAACGGTCACTTTTTTTAATCTTACATGTTTTTTATTGCCTTTTAAAGCTAAGGCTCTAAACTCGAATGACGGATAGGTTAAAGACAAAATTGTCGTTTATTTTTTTTTATAGAATCTCTTAAATCCAATATTGAAAAGAATACGGAGAATTGTTTTTTTTAAATAATAACAAGGCAAAGACCGATTCCGAGAACAGTATACTAATGTGTAGAAGTCACGGCCCAGGTTGTTGCAGCGTGACAATGCAATTGAGTACAGATTAAACATTTAGCGAGTAGAGTTTCGTTTTAACCAATTGGCTGTTAAGTGGGTATGTAAGTTACTGGGTTATGCCTATTATCTATGTATTTATATATTTCTAAAAAAAATTGTGTATAACAGGCGTCTGTTATCTATAACACAGGCTTTAAGTTTTCTACCTTAGGAACAGACCACCGTGTGTCATGTAGTCCTGTATATATGTATATGTATGTATGTATGTATTTATATGCATATAAAAAGGAACTTGTTAATCTAAATGTTAACTAAAGGTTAGGTATAATTATAGTAAATATTAATATGAAATTTCACCCTCACTACCTTGATGTCCTAAAATCCACAGCCGTGCGATTCTCCAGAAACTTCTTACCTCGCACGATTCCTCTGTGGAATCAATTACCAACTTCGGTATTTCCTGACTTAGGGACCACCAAGAAAAGAGCATACTCATTCCTCAAAGGCCGGCAACGCACTTGTAAGCCCTCTGGTGTTGCAGATGTCCACGGGCGCCGGTAGTCACTCGAGTGAACCGCCTGTCCGTTTGCACCTTGTTATATAAAAAATAATAATAATAACGTAGTAGTATCAGAGGATACTACGAATACATTATATATTCTACGATAAAATGAATTCATTTGTAAATTCATTTTAAAGTTAGTTATACATATTATATGTCGATATATATTTATACATATAAGAAGTTATACTTCAGTCATTTGGTCTAAAATAATCGCTTGTTTTTTTATATAACAACAGAAAGCGAGCAGACAATTTACTTATCGACGCCCGGACAACAGCACTAAAAGAAAGTTTGCAAATGTCCGTTTTGTGATCATCTATATATGTATATATGAGGTGATCACAAAACACAACCTCCCATTCCAAATTGACTTATAATGTACAATTCGGCTCATTAGTGCCCGATTCACACAAACACTCGTTGGGGGTTCGCACACGTATCAATCAGGTAGCATTCAATGTTACGTTGCCAATATTGTAGTATTCGCCAAATCAAATTTTCGCCTTACCTGTCTATATCAAATTTCATTTCTTCAAGTGTTAGCAACAATGAAAAGATTTTAGAAAACTATCCTCGCTGAGTGCGCCACTATCAAATAGTGGCACACTCAGTAGCAATTCGATCACTGAGGCCTTTTTCATCTGGAACATTTCAATCCTTATACGATTGGATCTCATCACAATCACCCGAGGCGCTGCTAATTCTGCCATTGTACGACAAATTGAATTATACGAATACATCGCTGTAAGCCGTCTACTGCGTCCAACTTTAACACTTATCACAAGGATATATATATATATGTATATCGTATTCTGCAGGGTAATCGTAATTTATATCATTTTGACGGAAGAGAAGGAATAATCAATCAAGTAATTGTCTTAAAGACGGATAGACAAATATAGTAAAATGTAAAGTATTATAAAAAAATCATTAATTAGTTAATTAAAGTACTATACTAATGGACATGAAAATGTATTCTAATAAATTAGGTGTAAAATTTGAAATAATATCAACGTTAAGAGAGCCTATAAAGCTATTAACGACAATTCAGAATAATAAAGTTAAACAAAGCTTAGAAAGGGTTGAAATAACAAGCTTAATTGGAAATGTGCTAAACTAAATCTGATCGTAGTTTTATGACTGCCTTCAATTAAACTGGGAGCCTCGTTTTAATGGACACGGCGAGCGTAGCAGTCGGCCGAGTGTTTCACGATTATCTTTGTAACAATAGGCTACAAGTAAATTGAATAGAATACGAGCAAAATTATAAGAATTAAGTGTAAATAATAATATAAAGGCTACGTTTTAAAATGTAAAGTAAGAGTTGTTTAATTAGTAATTTTCTTTCACGAGTAAAAGTAGCAAGTTTTTTAATCTATACTCGAACGCGCTACCTCGGGAACTACTGGGTCGATTTGAGAAATTCTTTCAGTGTTGAATTGCCCATTTATCGTGGAAGGCTATATATAATATCACGGTAAAATTTAATTATTTATTTTTACCTAGTTTTACGCGGACGAAAGTCGCAAGCACAGCTAGTATATGATATGTTTGTATTATTTATACATGATATATTTATTCTTTCTTTCGAAATATAAACAAAATTTTGTACTAGAATACTTCGGTTTTCCTCCAAGTAAACGTAAGTGCTAAGATTTTGTGTTATTTGAAAAAATATGATAAAATGACTTTCATAAGAATTTTTAATAAAAGCAACTAAAGAAAATTTGATTTGACAAGAATCCAGCACGGCCTTTCTTTTCATCTCTGTAGCTATTAGTGTTAATATTATGGACCATCAACTCTTCCTGTTATTAAATATTCCTAGGGAAATATTCATCACTTGAAGTAACTAATTGAGTTAAAGCTGGGAGCAGCAAGAGGAGTGCCTTACTCGTTCCTTGGTGGTGATGAAATAGCTATTATTTAAAGATGTCATTATATTACAGCAAATAAAAGCAAATGTTTTCTTCAAAAACCAGATTTCAAATGCGTAGATATAACGTGTTGATATCTCAAACAGAATTGCATGATAACAAAAAGGGCAGACAAATAAAAGGAGCCCTTTAATAAAGGCCGGGGATAAATGTGAAATAACCGAAAGGATTTCAATCTTACGGTCGTCAGTGTTGCGAATGTGTGGCCGCTCGCGTTTAGCTCGGGCGACGTCGTCTGTTGTCCTTTCAAATTGTGCATCTTCTCTACAATTCAATTGTTATCTAAATACAATTTTTTGCGGGGCGTCGATAAATTTTGTTCATGCGCCACTAAAGTCGCTGCATTTTAATTCTTGACTTCATCTAAATAATCTATATGGCCAAATAAATATTACATACATATCATCATATAAATAATGTAATTTTTATTATGTAGCACACAAAATTCAATAGAAAAATTATTTTGAGCGAAATCTGAAAACAATTTTCGAAGTTATTTAACGAACTCCTTTATCGGGTATCAAATTCGGAACCCTTGCATAGAAGCGTGTCTGTCTTGACACGCTCTTGGCTATTTATTTCACATCTCTATTCCTTACTTGTCGATCCTTTGCCTCTTTGTATAGTACTAGTTAGCTATATCTTAATCAACTATGAATAGTTCTTTACACTTTCTATTAGGTTATCTCGATCGATATTGTAATCTACCGTTGTTATACATTATATTGGCATCAAAGGAAGTTATTACTTATAAATTATAAAATTATTACAGCTAACATGTAAATGTAATAAGTAGAATAAATATTATAACAACATGAAAGGGCTACAGCGGTTCATAGAATTGTTGGAGACTGTTATTTCATAACCACAAATTCGTACACACGGGCACAATTAAATGTAATATGCGTGTAAACCTTTTCGGTAAGGTAATGTGTTTCAATATGAAGGCAAACATACGCGTAGCATTATCTCGTTAAGAAATTACATACGATTATAGAGATACATGTCGTATCAATGCAAAGTCGCGACTGGCATTATCTTTTCAAATTCAGGTACTTTACTTACTTATTTATTTATATCACGTAATATAAATACAAAATAAACATATTTATCTTGCTATACTTGTGGTTTGAGCATTAATGAGCGATTAATGCAAATGTTATACAATGAATAGCCAATGGATGAACACATACGCATACAATTAAAATAGTAATTCCTTTTTGCAATATAGAACTAACACATTTTATTGATTTAACATATTCATTTAATTAAATAATACATGAATGTTTTGGACAGAGAAAGAAAAACAAGTATCTCTTCTGTTACTTTTCACCCACCATTTCTCAGCTTAACGTTTGCCTGTCTGTCAGCTTTTTAGCCGGCTTTCCGGTTTACTTGGATAAATTAATTTCTGAGATGGATTGAGTGAATGTCAGGATTTCCATAAGGTCCTTATTACCCTAGAAATATTATTCGTTTTTCTTCATGTCGAAAAATACAAACTTTTTTTTTAGTAGACAAAAACTAGAATGTATCTCTTCTCATTGTAACACATGAGAGACGTACATATGTTTTGCTGCCTACAGAGTTAAGCTAAATTAAAATAGATAGTACTCGTTCTTAACACATATAAGATTTAAGATATTATCTGCCACATGACAGCGAGAACACAGATCCAGTCGGCTTCTTAAGCCTATACAGTACCCAAATGGGCAATGAAATGGAAGTGTAATGCGCCCATTCAAATTTCAATCCTCCGGAATGATCATCCATCTGGAGATTTCATCTAAATAGTCGAAATTATTTTGATTGTTATGATTGGTTTAATTTTCTTATCCTACCCTCATGAACATTCTGCAGGATTTTATTACATAACATTTAGGACGTAGACACTTAATCATAAATTGACCTAACTCAAAAGACCTGATTTTGGAAAAATCGATAAGAAAGATTGGTCATTTATAACCTTATAGCTTATAATTCCATAAAAATTGTCATTATAGTAAGAAATTATTTATTTTAATCATATTTAATGAATTATTACTATATTGAATTTTTATATTAGTGATATTTTATTAGTTGTTTATCTTTTTAACTAAAAACTTATTTTCGTTAAAAGGCAAAAATAGCTGTACTTCAGTGTTGCACGGAGATAAATATTTTTTAGATTGGCAGTTAAGGGGACGTTAAAACCAAGCTGCCTGTATCATTAACTCATTTCAGACCTAAAACGTAATCGGTAAGTTTATGTTTAAGCGTGAGATATTTTGTATTGAAGTCTGACAAGATTGATTATTTCTCCATTATTCATTTTAATCCAAGCAATACTTAAGATATAAGCTAATTAGTTTCCCCTCCAAGTGAGCGTGAAGCTTGTAATAGTGTGGTACGATTTGGGTTCGATACTATATATTTATTGGATATTTTTCAAAATATACAAATATCCTATTTATATATAATTTTAGGTACATACATACAGATATTTATGTATATGTATCGGTATGTATGTACCTCAAATTTTTACACAAAAGTTCGAGTAGACGTGGGAATCATCTTTCCTGGAATGAAACCAGTATTATAAAGTCAATTTTACCCTGCTATGAGGCGGCATGGCTGATTGAGCTGACTAAGCTACAAGGACGTTCTTTGTATTGCTGCGACGCTGTGTTTAGCCAAATTAATGACTTAACAGACAGTAAAAGCGTTAGCATTTCGAGCTTTCACTTCCGCAGCGGTTAATTGAAAGCTTCAAATGGAATTCACACAGGACTCGGTCTATCGGTACTGTCAACATGAAATACTCCAGCTAAGCTTTGAAAGGGTTATTTTTTGTACTTTACGCTTTTACAGATGATTTTATATAAAACTTCTTTCTAGTATGACATTTGATAATCTATTTTTATTATAAGCTTTAACGTTGCCTATTTAATTTAATTAAAAATTTATATCACAGAATAATTGCTATCAATTATTCTGTGATATAAAATTTTTATAGATGATTTTATAATCAAGCGTTAATCTATGATATATACAAATTAAAATACAACTGCTTATTTAAAATAAGGCAGTCATTACAATATAATATAAGATATTGAATGCATACTATATGAATAAAAAAGGACTTTTAAAAAATATTTCCAAATGTTAACTCATACCCATGCAGACGGACATACATATGTATACAGGTTTGCATCGTTTGTAGATCGAGCCGTTCCTTTCAGACATTTAATTTAACTGAAACATCCGATGTTTATTTCTCGAGGACACCATTCCGGAGCTTAGGAATGACAAAGCAATGTTGCGAGTGCGGAGGTATTTTACTTGTACAAGTATATACTACCCAGAACAGGAGGTGTTCTCTAAATAGTGGAAATTCTCTTCTTGTAGAGATGCATATTTGCGATAAATTTAAATACAAGAACGTAGAATTCCTTTCAAAATTTTGACAAACAAAATCAACCCCAGGAACCAAATCCCTTTAAAAATTTAAATAATTGTAAATGTAACCGGTATATGCAATTAGAATCCGCGCAATTAATAGTTTAATTGCAATGTTTAAAAAAGGATTGATTCCCGTGCGGGTTTAATACGGTAAATGATTTTCCCAGGTAAACCTCCCACTATTCGAGGAGGAGAGAGCGCAATTATATTATGAACCTTTGTTTTCAGCACTCGTCTCCAATGACCTAAATTATTAATGACTTAATGGGTTTCCACTCACACGCCGAAATAAATGTCGATTCAGTGGTGTTTCCGGGAATTTGAAGGGATTTTCGCTTTCTGTTTAAGTCTTAACAACCTCAATAATAACAAAGGTCTGCAAAAGTTAAGAGCTGTTTTGGATTTTTAGCGTATTTTTTGTGTTTTCCCTATACAACGTCAAGTTTTCAAACAGTGTATCTATGTTTAACGAGTTATCAAATGAAAATTAAAGATAAAAGACAATTTTTGAGACATTCACCACAGTCGTACATGCTAAAATATTAATTTTAGAAGAAGAGTTAAAGATCAAAGTTATAGAAAATTTAATTATCCACAACTTTGTTTATAGAAGTTTTTACGCTAAAGTTAATAATCGAGATACCGAAGTAAAGCAAAAATTATACTTTAAACCATTTTTCGTGATTATTTTTAAAAACATAATTCATTAAAATTGTTAAGACGAAATTTCTATAGAATTAAATTTACAACAACTTTTGTGCTTAGCGTTTTTGTAAAAAAACTTGAAAATTAAGGAGATATTGCTCAAAAACGAATTCACCTTAAGTTCAAAATAGCAGCTATCCCACCAAATTGGTCGAGTTTTTGTATTTAGAATATTAATGACCCCCACCCCCTATACATTGCAGTAATTAAATTTTCGTTTCGAATTTTTTACCGTTTACGGAGTTGTTTTGAGCTAATCCGACTAGGCTATAAGGTTTACTCAGCGCACGCAATGTAAGCGCACAAAAATAAGTTTTTACGACATTAAGTTACAAATCATTGAAATTATCGGCTTTTATCTTCGTAATGTATATGTATTATTATAGATATAAACCTTCTCCTTGAAACACTGTGGTAAAAGCCACATTAAAATCTGTTGCGTAGTTTTAAGATATAGGCGTACAAAGCCTGGCAGCGACATCCTTTTATACTACGTAATGATACAATCATTAGTAAAAACTAAACACATTAATTTCCCGCAGAGAGACTTCTTTTGGTACATTTCCGCTTGTAGGAGTCATCAGGGCGGTTTCTTTAAAGCGTCCAATATGTATAGTCGGACATCATTGAGACGCTTCGTCTTTTCTGGTACCTTTTTCCATCTCCTTAATGTCTTGGTTGAATCTTCCACCTTGCTTTTCACTCAAAATAAAATTGTACCTTAAATTAATAATTTAAGACTTCCTTATCCCAAAAGCCCCATTTTATAAAAATATTTTGCGTTTTGTAAAAGATCCTGATGTTCTGAAGAAAAAACGTTTATAATTTTTTGTATGTAATACATAAGAATCAAAAGTTACTGCTATGCATGGAAAATCTTCAGGACTGATAAAATGAATTTTCATTTATTCAATTCACTTTTCTTTTAATACATGATAATGAACACTTTTACATATTATATTTATGTTTATTGTAAGAATTTATTAATATTCTCGCTACCTCTTTAAAGTTGCTTCACGATGTTTACTCCAGTTTTGGAAGTTTAATTCTTCAAAACAAAAAAACACAGATCGTAAAAAAAACATTTCTAAGATTCCAATTTGTGGAGAAATTTCTCTAAAGCAATACAATAGAAACTCAATACATTTACCGCCAGTATAATTATACGTGTTACATCTGGGACGAGTAATGGGTAAAACAAGCACGGGAACTGCGGCTGACCAATATCGATCAGGACCCGATTCTCGACCGTTCCTCTATTAATCCCGTCCACCGTCATTACCGGTGGTGCCATTTCGGTGCCACTTTCAAATAGTACTCTGCCTATGATAATTAACGCGTCTACATGTCCAATATTATGTTAATAAATAAGTTTAAGGAAAAGCGGAAACGTCTGGCACGAGTATTTTCCTACTCAATAGATGGTCCAACAACCATAGTACTATTTACTAGTAGTGTTTGAAAAATAAACTATTTTTATAGTATAGTACGTCACAGTTATTACTATTAATGTTAAGAGTTTTAAGCAAACGTTAATTAAGCTTATAGAATATTGTAAATCTCTTCTTATAAAGAATACAATAGACTAACAAGTTTGAAGTCTTTTCTTATTACTTATTATCTTTGGAAGAGCCTTAACTTCACTCACCCAGTATATGAGGGACTAAAAAAGGTCTGAAAAGAAAGGTAAAGTCTCAATAATTTGTTAAATCTTTGTGCATATGACCGAATTAATGTTGGCTAAAATAACACATTACAAAAGTTCAGACGCAATTCCTTCAAATTTAAAAGAATTCGCCAACGGCTTGGGAAAAAAATGAGTAGTTATTTAATGTACACACACAAGACCTATCATGTACCTAAAAATAGGTTCAAAACCTTCTGGGGGTTTATGGCATGTATCGGACAACGTTACAGCTTTTTACATGCCTTTTGAAAATCAATTTGACGCAGCGCAGGAAATCCCGAGCCCATCGGCCGCTAATCTCGAAGGGATGCCGCGCCCAAAGGACATCAGTTAGGGCCGCTTTTAAAGAAATTTTCCCGCTCCACTAAACTTTCTCAATTAGGGACATGCGGCCGTCGGATCTAGGGTTACCAAAGCGTTTTTCGGTTTCGGAAAAGATTTTCTGCTAGTATAAGTATCTAAGGATTATGTCTTATATACAATACATAAAGTATTGGCATAAAATATGAGGGACTGTCCGTTATATCCACCTGGTAGCCCAACGTGTATTAATATTCAGCATTATGAAAAACTCTTCAGTTAGTTCTTCAGGATGATTCATATTCAGAAATGATTCACAATTTTCAGGTTAAAATTGCAACGTATTTTCTATTACAGAAATTAGCATCCCTATCGGAAAAGGCTCTCCGCCGCGGCGACGGGCTTCTCCCGGAAAAACTTAGTCGAACTCTGAGAATCTGTCGGACGTTCAAATTGGCTATTCAGCTCCTGTGCGTATCCGAGATTTATTAAGTTTGTCGAACTGTGTCGAGTTACAGTCCCGTATTTAATTACATGCGCTGGCCGATTCCGCTTTGGGCAACTCCTTAACTATAAATTTGCCAAGCATTGAATCATTTCAATACTTGGCAGAAACAAAATAAAATAAAGTGTATATTTAACTATTTTCCAAGAATATTGGTATTCATATTTTATTTTTGTAATAACGCATTGTCTATTATTACTTGACATTGTTTTTAATAAAAATAGTTTCTACAAACAAATAAAAGTAAAAAAAAATATCTACTACTTTTGATAACGGGACGAATTCCAATATAATTATATATTCCGCGCATGTGAAGTGGCAAAAGAAAAAGATCTCATCCCCGAAACACTTAGCGAGAACAAACAGAGCGGCGGGGAAGCGTTTGATGTTACCGGTAGCTGCGACTCCCTGATTACTGCCGACACCGGGAACACAGGAGCGCTTGTGGAAAATTGATTAACCTTCAAAGGAAGCAGTTAGTGTCTTTTATGGTTCGAGTACGGCTTCCACAATAAATATTGGCTAAAATATACGATCACATTATATTCCTATTACATTACATTATATTCACTAGAACGGCTGAATTTTGAGGAGGTGGTAACATAATCAGTAGCCGAGACTTGAGTTAATTGCTAGGTTAAGCACTTCTTTCCGGGGCCGAGTCATGGATGGGTGACCCATTCTAACACTGGCTTTCATGTATCCGATCTCCGTGTTACGTAAGGCACGTAAAACTATGGGTGCCGATGAAGGTCATTGAGTGACATCAGTCGCGATATTAGTCATGAGATTGTGGGGCTTCCGGGGATGACGTGAGAGGGCAGTCGGTTAAGTTAAAACAGCCGAATATTGAACGTACATGAACGCTTAAAAAAGGGTGCTGTTCACGTAGTGTGTTACACGGAGGGCGGCTTCTTAAATAGAATCCGACAGATGCTCTGCTGTTTCCAAGAAATAGAAACAGGAAAATTGTACGAAGTTTACCTAACTAGTTCGAGTAAAGTTAGTGTATGATATTGGATAAACTTTTTACAAGAATAATAACTTAATAGTAACGGGGCTAAACTATTTCGCGTCAAGTGTTATTAAAAGTATCTCTCTGTTTCGTAACATAATTGATGTTACTAATATCATAGCAAGTAATAATAAAAGAAATAGGTTAAGCGTGACATTTAACGAACTTTCTAATACAATTCGAGTAAACCTCTATAGTATGTTATAGCAAAATCATTACGCATTTATGAAATAAAAGTATATCATCATAGCTGTTGCAAAGAAAATGCATCGTACATTATTCAAAACCTGCAGCACGCGGGCTTAATGTTCTGAGCAATTATGTAATGCTCTGCTTGCTAAGCCCGGGTAGGAAACATTATATGTACTTACACGTATACAGCGACGATATTCAGGATTATAAACTTTATTATCTGAATACAGTATTTTCAATGTAATTGTGTCATTAAAGTGAGGTTTAAAATCTTATAACAAATTTAAATACATCAATGAAGAAATGACAGTTACAATTTTTTATATGTTATATTTGTTTGTCTATATATGTCGATCGAATATTTAAAACCGTGTAAATTAAGCTACATTTGTATTAATTGGGAGATATGATACAAAATGTATAAAACAGACATTTATCAGAAGCACTCGGGTGAAATTGCAGGCATCGGGAGTTTTCAATAATATTTTCTTTTACAAGGTTTCAATTGACAGAATTACCTATACGTTATACGAATGTATAAAATGGAGCCAATCACTGGATAAAGCAAATTGACAGAATCAGGCATTACTTTGCGAAAATTCAGGAAAAGCTGGAAGTTTAAATTACTAGAAATATAAATTACCTTATATCCGCGAAGAATTATAAAATATTTGTGGATTTAAGAAAGCGTACTGCACACGGCATCAACTATGAAACAAAGGCGCCGTGGGGCATCAGTGTCACAGAATAAACCTTCTTAAAACACCAAGATTTCAGAGCAGAAAGCAAGGACACGGCCAACTGCGTCAACGGGCTAGCCCAATTCATGAGAAACTCATTAAGAAAATTATTTCCGAAGAAATCGGACAAGAAATTTTGAAATTATTCGACAAATGTGTTCATCGCGTCAATAACTTTGTTTCATGTCTAATAATGGTGTTTCGCTGTCTAAGTTACTGCAAAACTATGAAGTGGAATTGGGCTAGACACATCACACAAGAAAACAAAAATAAATGGATTAAACGCATAATCCTATGGAGTGGTCCCAAGGGCATTCGAAACCATTCCAAAACGCTCATAAAATAAATCATCTTTCGAGATTTAGCTATAATATTTTTTGCTTTCGGGTTGTATACCCTCCTAGCATTTCCAAACTATTAGACGTAGAGAATTGAAATTTTCCATGTTGATAGAAACACATAAGAAAAATTATTCTGAATGAAATCGGACAACAAATTTTGAAGTTACTTAACAAATACGTTTATAGCGTATCAGATACAGAACCATTCTATATAAGCGTGGCATGACACGATTTTAGCCATCTTTATTAAACAATTAAAAAGACTAGTTTCCAAACATGCGTAAGTTTGACTCCGGTGACATCCAAACTGTCTATTGTCATTCCTCTCTATTTAATTACACCAACATCTCTCCTAATTGACACAAGAGGGTGAGCTAGGTTCTCTCCAGTTACTGTAATGGTGAACATAACAAGAATGTCATCAAATTTAGTAGTACGCAGAAGTTATGACGCTGCCAAGACTTGGAAAGTGCCATTTAATTGTGACTAAGCGAAACTTACCTCAGCAGTTAGAACTTGCAGTTCAGATTGGTAGTTTGAACTTCCAGTTCTAGTTGGAATGCCTCCGTAGCTCAACAGTAGGAAGGACTGGAATGGAATCTTCGATGATACCTAAACAATTTATGAACTACACCAGCAATGGCAAATTAGCTTTTTTTTATAAAACAAGGGGCAAACGGGCAAGCGGTTCGTGTAAATGACTACCGACGCCCATGGACGACTGCAACACCAGAGGGCTCGCAGATGCGTTGCCAGCCTTTGGGAAATGAGTATGCTCTTTTCTTGAAGGTACCTAAGTCGTATCCGTACGGATACACCGAAGCTGGCAACTGATTCCACCAGAAATTGGCAGGTTTTTAGGTTAACTATATATTAATTCGTGAAGCGATAATTTTCAGTACCATTTTAGGAAATATGCGCGAACGGAGGAGTATGAAATTAGCCACAGTTGTAGTTTACTAGCTGTACCCGCGAATATAGGTAAAAAATACATTCTTTTTTAGCGTGATGATATATGGCCTATAGCCTTCCTAGATAAGTGGGCTATCTAAAACTGAAAGAATTTTTCAAATCGGACCAGTAGTTTCTGAGATTGGCGCGTTCAAGCAAACAAACACACTCTTCAGCTCTATATATTAGTATAGATATTGCTTATGCCGGAGCCAGACATAGCTTCATTTGAATGATCATTGCAATGATCATGTAGTCTGGCCGGGGACTTTGTGTAGCTGCGTAAAGTTTTATAGTACTTTAATGTCTTCAAGGACAAATATGTACAAACACTTTTAGCTATGTCTGGCTCCGGCATTACATACAAAACTGTTAAATTGAACAAAGCAAGCGGTCATTAAGTACAAGTGGATTTCCGCACTCCGTATCTTTTACAGTAACAGCCCATATCGACATAACAGAATTCCTAATTAGGCGCCCATTTTCGGCTGTCGGCAAGGAATGTCACGGATATTAAGCCGAAAGCCTCATTAGATTTCTCCCTCGACAAGCTTCATTTCCGATTTAATATTAATATTCCGTTATGTGTATTGCTTGAAACAATTTATTTTATAGCTTTGAAAATGTTCAATGAATGGTATCGCGCCTTTAAATATATACAGGACTAAATGACACACGGATGTGTGTTCCTAACGTAGACAATTTAATGCCTGTGTTATAGGTAACAGCCGCCTGTTATACACAAATATTTTTTTTTAGAAATATATAAATAATGGTAATTTTCAACTTTTAAGTTTAATGCCGCGGTACAACACTTGGCGCCGCCGGTAATGCTGGCTGGTGAAAGTCCATCACGACTTCTCATACATTAAGCTTAGGAGACCGTGCGAATGTTTGACCGCGGACGTGACATATTAGTCCAACCAAACCATCAACAATACTCATCATTTTCTCATCGCTTTCGGTAGCATCCCGTAATTACCCCAGCAATCATTTGCACATCACTACCTTTTGACAGTTCCATATTTAAATTTCACTAAAATGCTCCTCCGCGAAATGGCGGCAATCGCACACAAATGAGTTTTTGGTTGTCATTTTACAAAGATAACGACAGATATTTATTTTACCATTAAAGAACTATCAACATTTAAAATCAAAAACTGTGGCTTAGTACGTTCTGAAATTAGTATTCTTAAGCTTGCGGATATCCGTCTAAGAATATTTTTTGTTGGTATGGAAAAATCGTTCTTAGCCAAATATCATTAAAAAAAATAATTACTGTTATACTTTATGTACATATATAGCATTTTTTTTTTTCAAGAATTTAGAGACTAGAAGAAGCGTCGTTTTATCAAGTAACAATTATATATACACATGATGATGATAAAACGCGGCAAATGTTTACACTATTCGACATTTTAAACGAAAAAAATACTGCACCCAAAGGCAGGCTTTATTAAAATAATAAAAAGGACTACTTGACCCGTTCTCCAAAAAAAGTTGTGAACCAGAAAAGAGGTCCTGTTTGGTTAGGCGCCTTTTTTAAAAGGCACTCTTTGTTTCTGTGAAATTTGGCGCCAGATTGGTATCACACCTCAAGACCTGCTTTATCTAGTGTTGAGATCGACACCATTCAGCCTTTGACGTGGTCTGCCGCCGGCTGCTTTTAATCTCGTGAAATATAGTACGTATTTATTATGTTCTGCTGTCTTTTTTTGCATATTTTACCTTAACACAGCTATGTGCATTTACTTGTGCTAATAAAGGATTTAAGGAAGTGTTTATTATTCAATAATATCATTTTGCCCTAGTCCTATTTTTATTTGGTAATCAGGTTAATTTTTATGGAACTAGCAGATCCGGCAGACGTTGTCTTGCTCTATTTTAGGGTCGTCACTTATTGGCCAACTAACCAATTCCCTTCTTGTCATTTCCATAAAAAGTAACACTGCCCATGTGTTTTTTTTTATATAACTTTTATATGGCTCGTCAGTCAAAACGTCTGGCACAAACGTAATCTATTTATAGTACATATTCTGAAGTATCGAACAAATCTGCATTTTTTAGTATTTTTAAACAATCCTTTTCTTTCTTTCTTACCTTTTAAACCTTCCTGGGAATGAGGGGAATAAAACAAAATAAAAAGAATTCAAAATGGTTCAGCTTTTTCTGGGTTTTAGCGCGACTAAGGAACAACGATTGATTTATATATTTATTTTGCTATTCAAATTTGATTCAGAGTGATTGATCAAGTTGGTTTCAAAAAAAATATTGAAGATATATTTTGCTTTGCAAAAATAATATATTTTATTTCATATTTCGATAATGATCTTGTTAATAAAATACAAAGTAAAATAATATTTACGCATTAAAAAGGCATTTTTTTGTTTAAAACAAACCTATAAGAGTACCAGGAGAGCATAAGCATCAAAGAGTTCTAACGACTCACATAACGTTCAGAAAGGTAAAAGAATTCTATATATTGCCCCGAAGCAATTAAAATCTCAATCAAACGCACTGACTTTCCGATGTGCCTCAACACACGTTTCGCTTCGACACCGAAGCATCATCAGGAGATAGACTCTACAAAGGATACTCGTTCTTTTTTTATTACTTTGTTGCAGCATTACACCGATTTTCCCTCGTATTCATTCGCGGATTCAAACAAATTAGTTTAATAAAACCTAATTTAATTGTATAAATGATTTAACGTCAAAGATCGCTGACTTTATAAACTAGCTGTGCCCGCGACTTTGTCCGTATAAAGTTAGATAAAAAATAGATTCAATTCTAGTGTGGTGATATATAACCTTTCTTGATAAATGTTCTGACAGTGAATGAATTTTTCAAATCGGATCAGTAGTTCCTGAGATTAAAGCGTTCAAGCAAACAAACAAACAAATTCTTCAGCTTTATATATATACATAACAAACTTACAATACTTCTGTTTTGACAATATAATTAGGGTTCTGCATAAAAAAATACAACCTCGAAATCACGTAAATAGCGGACAACACCGCGCGTAATGGCTAGTAGAAAAATATTGTACTCACAATTTAACTGAATAAATTTTACCAAATACGAATTTGTCTGGAAAATTTATCTCGTTATTAATTCAGTATTTTCATTTTCCATCCAATAAATGAAATCCTAGAGCTTTTGGTCGCGAAGCTTTTAGTAAATCATATCAAATGTACCTTAAAGCTACCGTTTATATACTAAACTAATTGTTACGCGTGACTTGCGTCGTTATTTTATCAACCTAAAAAAATTTATAAAAAGTGGCCTAGAGCGTGTCAAGACACGCATAAATACAAGGGTTCCGTATCTGATGCGCGATAAAGATATTTGTTGAATACCTTCAAAAGATGTCCGATTTCGCTGGTAATTATTTTCCTATTGAGTTTTTAGCATGTTCTATCAACATGGAAAATTTCAACTCTCTACATGTAATAGTTTGGAAATGCCAGAGCAGGACCACCTTGAAGGCGGACAGACGGACGGATAGACGGATGGGAGGGGGGACAGAGCGAAATTATAAAGGTTCTTTCTAGGACTACGGAACCCTAAAAATTAACCCCTATTTCCCTCGGTCACGCTATAACTCAAAAATGCTGGAGCAATTTAGGCATTTCAAAAGCATCACTTGAAGTCGGAGGACGATTTTTCTAAAGAGAAAAACAGAATTAGGGTTCTTCATAAAAAATTAAAACCCTAAAAAAAACATACATTTCAACACAAGCGAAGTCTCGTATAACAGCTAGTATTTAGTAGAATTTGCTTTGTTTTTAATTTAATAGAATTAATGTCGTTATTACAAAATAGCTTGTAAAAAGTCTATTTGAATGGAACATTTTTGAGTTTGTCAACGATTTTTATTTCAACAGTAATCTATGTGGAAGACACTGCATAATATTATATAAGCATTTATTTAAAGTGTAATTTGATTAAGAATTTATAAATAAGCGACAGTATTGAAGTTATTTTAAGGTATTCGTCTCTTTTTATGGGGAGTAAAACGTTACGCGTTAAGGAGTAAGGCGTAAAAAAGATTGTTTCAGCACACTTTTTTAAGCTCCAAGGTTTGAGAAGATCAACGTTAGTTTCGGTTCTATGTGAAATCATGATTCTATTTTTTTTAATATATATATAACAAGGGGCAAACGAGCAGACGGTACTCTTAAGTGACTACCGACGCCCAAGGACAACTGCAACACCAGGGGGATCGCAGATGCGTTGCCGGCCTTAAAGCAATGAGTACAAGTTCTCATGTCAATGTAGGAAGATATCCTTAGGTGTCATTTGAAAATTTTGTGAGATATTCTATTTATATTTTGACAAATAGTTACTTAGATAAAGAGTGAAAGGAATAAGCAACACTCTTTCACTTCTAGACTACTGTTAAGAATTTACTTCTAGGCTTACACGAGCCGTTCAACAGCGTTCAGTCTATTCAAAACTTAATCGTAGACATGCTCAGTTGTGTGGGAAGGGAACCTAAAGTGGTTCTAGTATTCTTTTACAAATAAAAAGAAGTAAGTACAAACTGCAACATTGGCAGAGTTAATTCGTTTTTATTCCAAGTACAATCCAGCAAATAATATGTTCACATAGATTCAAGCAGATATTCAGAAATTCCACTCGCTTTACAATACACACTAGTTCATATATGTATGTACAACATGCGGTAACTGAGAACTACAGAAACGTAGATTTACAGAGGAAGACAGCGCTGTATTGTACTGAAATATAATTTAATAACGCGGACAACGCTATGGGTTACAGCTGTGTAAATTAATTAATTCTATGAAGGAACTGTACCACAAGCTGTGATTGTTCTGTGAAAATGTAACGTTATAGTATTAAGGCCCTAGAAACTAATTATTATATTAAAAAATATTTAAGAAAAGTAATTCCATTATCACACTACAATTTAAGTTAATGTAGAGTATATTAATTTTGAGATTTCGTAAAAATAAGTTTGTTTTTTTTATATCATCTGTTGTATAGTCGACCAAGAAACTGCTTTACCATTTTGGATGACAGCTGCTAGTCAAAGAAAATTTTGCTGAGCGATATTGTTAGAAATTAACATAATGCATAAATATGCCTTTTAACTAATTGACGTGCCTTTTAACAAAAGACATAAGACCTTTGTCAAACCAATTTCTTGGTCGACTATACATTTGATTAATTAATTAATTTAACAAAATTACGGAATATTGCTATTTATTTTCTACAGTAGTCGGTTCAATATTTAATCGATTGCACATGTCAAAGTGTCGATTTGCCGCTCATCGATTTTGACACAATCTTCGGAATTACTCGATCGCTTTCCTGAATGATCGTCCAGTTTAAGCGTGAACGTCATTTATTATGGAAAAATCGATTTATTACAATTTAGGGTCCAGTCAATGTGAACGAATGATCTCTAGGCGGGTCGGATTACCGAGCTATTAATAAGAATTAATGAAAAACCATTCAATGATAATGGGAATCCGATTTAATTATGATTTATAGTATTCAACATAATTGTACTATGCATGAGAAACTAAACTACTTTGCTTTAATCCGCGAGTCATCCGAGAATCAAAGTAGTTTAGTTTCTCATGCATGTCATGGATTTTCGCCCAGTAACGCCTGATTCTATCAATAATTGTACTAGTATTCAACATAATTGTACTAGAATGCAATTAATATCCTAAAGGTAGAAAGAACGAATTGAAAATTCCACTGCGAATTGGCCTAATATCGAACCAAATTTCAGCGCTTATAGTTAAAAATTTAAAATCTTTAGCTTAATAAGAGATAAAAAGAAATCGTTTATTTTTGAAAATAATAAATATTCCTTTTATGTATGACAATCTAACTACAACCAACTGAAAAGGAAACGAGATTACGTTTAATTAATCGTAAAATTTAGACTTTTTCGGTTCACCTAAGTGACTGCAAATGCCCATGGACATCTGCACCACCAGAAGGGTCGCAGATGCGCTGACGACCAACACCAACAGTTACATGCATTAAGATATTACAGCTTTTTTTTAGTAAATACACGTATGAACTAATTGTAGGCGTACACAGTATTCGTAATATTTAAAAAAAAGTTGTAGTTGTTGCCCGTTAAAAACTAAAAGTTAATAAAAAAAAAACTACAGATCAACAAAAATTAAAAATTGGAAATAAATCTAAAATAGCACTACAAATAAAAAAAAATTATAAAAAACTAAATATTAAAACTCAAGAGAAACATTCAAAGGTTAGATAGAGTTGTATATGTAGTCATTATAAGGAAAAAAGAGTATCTTAAAAAAAAAACAGGTAATGAGAGTTAATGGTAAGGACCGAATCATTAAAAAAAAAAAAAAAAAACAGGTAATGAGAGTTAATGGTAAGGACTGAGTCATTAAGCAGTAATTAATTCAACAGAAACGAGTACAAATCAACGTTAGTGAAGCGATCGAATTTCTTCTTAATTATTGTGGAATCATGAGAAGTTTGTAAAGGAGCAAACCTTTTGAAGTGGTACCAATCAGTGAGTGAATGAGACTGTTGACTCTGTAGAGTGGAACGAGCTACGTAATATATATACAAGATCTTACTGTCATTAGTCTTCAAAAATAAATTTGTATCATGTAATAGACAGTTAATTTCCATGTAAGAATAATATATACACCGTATTTTTACCAAAACAAAATCAAAAGTACATCGTAGATAAAATTAGAGTAGGCACACTAAATTTGAACTGTTTTTAGCATAAAATACAAAAACAATCAACGAAATTAAAATCGGGAATAAACAAAAACATTCCCCGACTGCCTAAAGTCTTGTTTTCATGTTAATTACTTTTAATTCTAAAACAACAGACTATAATGTTTACGAAATGTCTACTCTACTTAATATTCAAGCCAATTTCACACTGTCGCGCGTTCAAATGCGCGACATTGTGATATTCATGGCCCTATGTGCGTGGTTGAATCGACTTTTTCGTCGATATCATTACGAGCAGAAAGGCAAAGATCATACTTCATAGAGCCTAATCGTGTATTCATTTACATTTTGTAGTTTGTCTAAATTTGTTGTTCAAATTGATTGTTGTTAACATTTACATAAGTATCCTTTCCTAACATCCTTACATATCCTTATCCTTCTTACATCCTTACATATTATAAAACAAAGCCCTAGTCTATCTGTCTGTTTGTCTGTTCGCGATAAACTTAAAAACTACTGAACGCATTAATATGCAGTTTTTAAGAGTAAGCTAACGTCCGGGCAGAACAACGTCTGCCGGGTCCGCAAGTTACTTATAAGGAGTAACGCACGCTAACATACAAAATATTAGTTTTATATGCTATATAGGGATAATCCAAAATTAAGATTCACCTTTGTATAAATATGTAGTTTCATCACACATTAATTTCACAGTTACTTCATTCTTCCTCAACTACTTCATGACAAAAAATTCCTTCCAGAACCAACCACCTATCTGCATTTATAAGTTTACAAATCATAAATGATTTAAAAGACACTACAACGTGATTGGTTGGAATGGTAGTTATTTCAGTCCAATAAAAAAATAATTTCATCATATAATCTAATAATTCGTAAATTCTTACAGTTAATTAATAACAATGTTAAGTTCAAATGAATCTTTTAAAATAATAAATATAATAGTTTTACTATTGTGCAAACATGAGGTTTCGTGACAATCTAGTATAAGTGATTTTACACGTTCCAAATACAACGGATATCCCAAGGGGTTTGAACCGGGTACCTTGCGGATTTCAGCCATACCTTACACCATTGAGCTATTAAGGCTCTATTCAACAAATACCTTTATCGCGTATCAGATACGGAACCCATATAAGCGTGTCTTGACACTCTGTAGGCGACTTTTATTCTTAGCTCACTTTTAGTCACTCGTTTGCTACTAGACGATCCTAATAGCATATTTCTATACCACAAATAAAGGTTGAAAATAACGGGCTATTACGATTTGTCGTATCACGTTCTTTCTTTTTTTGTCAAGACTCAAAGGACATCGGATTTATAAAAGATTGCTTCCGATCACGAATTCGAGTCACAATAATTTGGCCCGTAATTGAGCCATCGCAAAATGAAACGGGCGATATTCAATAAATTCTATTCACCATACAGGGCCGGACCTCCCGGGTGTAGTAACCAGTTTATGAGATAATTTGTCACATTTATATCACACCCTCATTACAGTATTTCGGGAAAATAAGATGTCATCTTGTGTGGCAACGACCTCCTGCTAACACACCTTCCTGTACCACGCAGTGCGCCGGACATGCGTTTTGACGCCATTAGAGATACGTAAAGATAAAAATATAATCAGAACTTGACCGCAACAAAAACTTCATCACGCGATTTTAAACCTTATTGCAACAGTAAGACAACACCGAAGCCAAAGTACATTAGCACTATTTGCGACAAAAACTATTTACCTTTCTACCTTAAACAGACGTTTCTAATGTTGTTGTGCGATTTTTTTGTGTCCCGCATTGTTTTTCGTGAATAATGGCGTTTGACTTTTTGTTTTCAAACCCGGTGCTAGGAGCGCAAATAAATTTAGCAGAAAAGGGTAGCTCGGAGCTTATCTTGACGTGCGAAGGCGATCTGCGATTAAACTGACACCACAACACGTTTTCGACGTTACCAGATTAAAATTCTTGCGAATTTGTAGAGCATCTAATTATTTTATAAAGACCCTAATTTTATTGAATCAAATAATAAATAATGGTCGCCTTTTTTGATATTGTTAATTATGGACTTCGGTTTATTTATACAATATCTTAAGTTTAGATTAAAAGATATTTAATCTCAATATGACATAGTACATTCACTTACTTGAGAATACAGTTCCACTTATGATAAAACTAGCTGTGACCGCGCGACGCGTAAATTTTATTTTTTAATTTAAATTTTAGCTTGATTTATTACTCTATTATTATTACTCTTCCTCATTGTCTTCCTGGATAAATGGACTATCATCCGATTTGAAAGAATTTTTCAAACCGGACCATTAGTTCCTGAGATTAGTGCGTTCAAGCAAACAAACAAACTCTTCATCTTTATATATTAATATAGAAGTATAGATGTAAATATTATCTTTCGTTCATTCACTAATTATTCAGAGAAGGTTAAAAATAATCTTAACGTATTATAATTTCGCTGTTTGCTTCTTAAATGTTGAAGTCTTCCTCTTGTCAAGAATTGTTCTCTGTTTGATATTATCTCTGAACTAGTTGAATCATAGGCTATGCAGGAAAGGGAACACCGATGGTAGATAGGACAGAAGAGAGCGTTAGTGTGCCTAGAAAAGTGGTCCCTAAATCTTGGTGAGAATTCCTAAAAAACTGCTTGAGTTCGTCTGCAACGCAATGGATTCGAGATTTTTTTATAATAATTTATTTTATTATAAATGAAATAGTTTTATTTTTAGAATGAGAAATTATTTCATTTAATTCAAAAAAAATACTAATTTGAATATATATTACTTGTTGTATGCCCAATTTTGATATATATATTTACGAAATTTTAGCGCAGTCGGTATAAACGAATCACTAAAGATTAAAAATGTTAATGAAATATAATTATGGAAGAATGAAAAAGGAATCTATGAATGCTAATTGAAATCTATAATTCATGTTGAATGAATTAATACATGGTAAATGATTCAAAGAATGATGAATGTATAAAGAGTAATTAGGTGTGCCTAAATTTTTGTTCATTTACCATGCCTAAGTTAATCTGAATAAATGAATTCTAAAATAAAATAAAAATTAACCTACCTAACACTTGGATGAATTCAAAGGGGGTTAAATAGTCTATAGTGAAAAGAAAAACACAACGAGAATGTCACTGTGTGTGACGGCTCAGTGGAACGCAGCCAGAGGTGTCGGTAATGGTGTCGCGAGTTCAATGGATTTTTCCATCTCAGTAATACCTATCTGAACAGGTTTTTCTAAGGAGCTATGAGTAAAACCAAATTATTGTTTAAAAAGAATTATATTGTGATATTTAAAATGTAATCACATCACTAGAATTTATATATCTGTTTCCTACTCGAGCTGAAATAAAAGATATCTGAAAAGAAGTACTTATGAGTCCCTCTTTTCAGATACCTTTTATTTCGGCCAGATTTCTTTATGAAGAAACCACTCTTTTCATACATTCACAGATCACCGGATCACACAGATTACATTTCGTATTATTGAATTATTAAATCTAACCGTTTTTATTTGAAAAATATATATATATAATTATTTTCCAAAGAGGGACTCATGAGTCCCTCTTTTCAGATATCTTTTTATTTCGGCATTTTATTTCAGCCAGATTTCTTTATGAAGAAACCGCTCTTTTTCATACATTCACAGATCACCGGATCACACAGGTTACATTTCGTATTATTGAATTATTAAATCTAACCGTTTTTATTTGAAAAAAATATTTATAATTCTTTTTCGAAGAGGGACTCATGAGTCCCTCTTTTCAGATATCTTTTATTTCGGCATTTTATTTCAGCCAGATTTCTTTATGAAAAAAACCACTCTTTTCATACATTCACAGATCACCGGATCACACAGATTACATTTCGTATTATTAAATTATTAAATCTAACCGTTTTTATTTGAAAAAAAATATAATTATTTTCCAAAGAGGGACTCATGAGTCCCTCTTTTCAGATATCTTTTATTTCGGCATTTTATTTCAGCCAGATTTCTTTATGAAAAAAAACACTCTTTTCATACATTCACAGATCATCGGATCACACAGATTAAATTTTGTAATATTGAATGATTAAGTTTAACCGTTTTTATAAAAAAAAAATTAAAATAATTCTTTTCAGACACGATAATTTCAATAACCGTGACCAACGTGACTCACAATTCGGTCACTCTGGAATGGGTGCCCGGTTTTGATGGTGGTCTATACTCTTGGTACAGGATTCGTTATAGGTAAGTTTTTTTTTACCTAAATCTTGTATTAATGTACATATTGTGTGTACTTTTTTTTATGGATTATTCGCATTATTTTACTTTTGTCATTGTAGCATTAAAACTTCTATTTTTAATTATTTTTGACATATTGTATTCATTTTTGACATTCAGTTTTAATTATTTTTTGTAATAATATTTTTGTCAATTGAATTATTATACGGGTGTACTTTACCTGAAATAAATAAATTATTATATATTATATTATTAAAGCCTGTAATATCAAAGGACGCATTGCGGTGTGGTGACGCGTGACTGGAAAATAAATAGTTTAAAATGAATAATGGGCATGGACTTACAACTTAAATTGCCCCTTCACCTCGTCACTTCCAGTCTGAGGCTTTCCTACTGCTTTAATATTATATTAATAAATCTTTTAAGCTATTATTATTACGTATTATTACTTGTATTAATTTTTGAACCAAGTAAGCAAGCATTGCGGTCCAACCTTTCTTGGCTTAAAAAAAAAAAAAAGAAATTGGGAAAAAATACATTGTCTAAAAGGAGTGCCTTCTAAGGTAAGCCTAATATTTTCGTTTCTTTCAAAAAGCTTGTCCTAGGAGTAGGTGACAAAAGCCTGACAAGACAGGTATTGAGATCATGTGTAGACACATTTTAATACCTCCTTTCGGCTATTGAGTTATAGAGGTTTAAGAATTTGCATTTACTCCCAGCGATACAATCTTTCAAGCGCGTCTCATTGCTCTATTCAGGTGCGAAAACATACCCAAGGCTATGGGACGTCTGAACAAGGCGTCTTTTCAGTTGAAATATAAGCTCTTTTACCTGTTCGTATATTTTCACAACCGTAAATAATGATATGTAAACGTAAAATACTTACGTTTTCATATTTAAATCCAGTAGATTTTGAAAATTTTAATTTATCGTAGCAAGAGTCGAACCTGTGTCTTCCGAAAATTAGAGGTTATCCCCAAACTGTAAATTTTTCCACTAGACAATTGTAAATATAATAAACTAAAAAAAGACATTAACTAAGCTTTTCTTATTCAGTTGACACAAATCGCATACACGAATTAAAATACACGTTTTAAATTAAGAGCCAGATATTTCTAACACATTACAACAGAATGCACTTACAGTATCAAAAAGTTTTGATGTGTCGAGCTTGGGCGGTTTTAAGGTTTTTTGTGTGTAAAATTAACATTGGGGATTATTTTCTTTACTGATTGGCAAGGACAAAAGTTTATTTGTAAAAAAGGCAATCATGCAAGCCAGTTTCAATGCCAAATGCCAAATTTTATTCTATTACTACTAGTGCGGTTTTAGATATCATATCTATAGAGAATAGTATTAGTAAACTAGTACGAAATTCTTGACAAGCCAAGGTGTTATAAACTCAAAAATATATTTTTTTTAAATCGTGTTTTTGTGCATTTGACTGATAAATATGGTGTAACTTATCGTTATCCGGGGCGTCTCTATACACTTTCCAGATAATGAGTGACATCACAACGCCGCCGTCTCCTATTGAAGATTCATGATAAATTTCCCTTGTTTATAATTTAATATAGCCTTTTATAATCATTAGAACAAAAAATTGAAGTGTCACTATATAACTTGGAATTCAGTGTCGCGTCTCTCTTATGCCGGAGCCAGACATAGCTTCGTTTAAATGATGTGTGGTCGGGGACTTTGGGCAGCTTCACCAAGTTTTATAGTAATTTGAAGTCTTCAAGGACAAAAATTTACAAACAGAGCTATGTCTGGCTCCGGTATTAGGATTCACGGGAAACATTTATTCATTTTTGTTACGTCCGAGGTTACCTTGAGAATTGTATTTAAATATACGTCCTATTATATCATTTTACGACAAGGTATATATTAATAAACACTATCAGGATTCGATTAACTTAAAGTCTACCTACAAAATGTCGGTCGCCGTCGTGTCAGTGTCCCTAATGGATTCAATAACTTGGGCATTGTTTTAAATAAGGGTCAGGTGATTTATCGAGGAAGGCTATAGGCTATATATCATCATGCTAAGTTTAAAAGGAGCGGAGCACCAATGAAGAATGTTTTAAATTCGCGGGTTCTTTTTCCCATTTGAGAGCTTCCGCTGCGTGCACTGCGTAAATGGTTAAAGTTTCGGAAAAGTCATGTATGACAAAATTGTTTCCCTTTAAAAGTTCTAAATAAAAGTCCGCGACAGTATATGTCTATCTTTTAAGATTGGCTCAGTATAACCTTTTTTATGCTAATCAAATTTGTTCTAAAATAATGCATTATTTGTGAAGGACTTTTTATAGACATAATATTAATGCAAAAACTATTTTTAAACATCTAAGTGATAAGAGTGGCACACGCAAACGAAGTCGTGGAGTACAGCTAGTCTTGTATAAAAGACAAGGAATAAAATATTTAGAAAAATACAGCTCTCAAATGGCGGGCGCTGGGCTCTTTTTTGAAGTCGATTAAACTGGACAAAGAGCCGCTTTTGAGTTCTCTTTGGAAATTAATGAACTCGCTGGGACGGCGATACAGAAACGCCTTCGCGGAGTTTTGCCAAAAAAAATCACTCGATTCGAGTTAACTCTGCGTGAAATCTCGCTTTGTTATTACTTAAAGTGCGGCCTTAGGAAAGGATTTATGAAGGACCCCGGATCCTGAGGGGTTTTCTCCTAAAAAATATATTTGGGTCAAATCTAAACAATTTTTGCGACTGTACATTATGGCAAACGCAAAATGAAGAATTCGATTAATTTTCAGCCTTTAAACTTATATTTATAAATTAATACAGTATGCGAAAACTTTAGGCACAATTGTAGTTCATATAGAGGAAGGTGTGCGGAAGCTTATATTTTTAGGGTTCCGTACCTAAAAAGGAAAAAAGGAACCCTTATAGGATCACTTCGTTGTCTGTCTGTCTGTCAAGACCCTTTTTTATAATATGCAATATCATTATATTAAATTATAAAAAAAAACCACACACACACAAATGTTA
The DNA here is from genome assembly GCA_024363005.1 of Charaxes varanes. NCBI lineage: Eukaryota > Metazoa > Arthropoda > Insecta > Lepidoptera > Nymphalidae > Charaxes > Charaxes varanes. The sequence goes on along the minus strand of JANCMC010046843.1, from coordinate 187,830 downwards.
AACGCATTACGCCCTTTACACACACACATGTATTGGACGATGTCAAAGCGTAATCGTGACAACCGTATGTCATATTAATTGACAAATTTTATTATTCTGTACATAGTACAATATATATCGTTGTACGGAAAAATGTTTGTGTTCTCTAGTTATAATTAAAGTATGAATTAGTTTATTGTTTTTTTTTTTTATTATATATAACATAGGGCAAACATGCAAGCGTTTCAACTGAGAGACAACGACCATGGACCAATGAAGGGTCGCAGATGTTTTAACGGCATTTGAGGACTCAATAGGCTCTTTTCTGGAGTTTAACTGGTTTATGTGTATTCTATATTTTCCGTTATATGATTTAATATTTAGAATACGACAGGCAATTGTAGAATTTCCAAAAGGCATTAGCAAATATTTAACAGGAAGACTGCATGAGGTCGTAGCTTAGCCAGTAACCGGCATTTGTGTCGATTGGAAGGTTAAGCAGCTCTTATCGAGACCGGATGATAGATGGGTGACCCATTCGAACACGGGTTTTTAAATATCCGAACGGAGGATGTTCGGAAGGCCCGTATAACAGCGGGTTTAGCACTTTGAACTATTGAGGAGGTCGTGGCCTAATCAGTGGTCGGCATTTGAGTCGATCGCTAAGTTAAGTTGCTCTGGCTGCTTTTAAGTTTTATATATTCCTATAGAATCTTTTTTCTAGCGTTATCGCTGGCTAGTAAGGGGTCCAATTAAATTGCTCCGTGAGTGACAAATATTTCTAAAGACCATACGGTAAATACAAATAATTAACAAATCAATTAATGAAAAACGGTTTCATGACTATTTTATATGCCGAAGAAGTGGAAGAGAATTCGAATGTTTATGTGACCTACTAAAAAGCTGTGCCACATAAAGATCTACTGTATTAAACATATAATAATATCGATAACACGGAATTTAAAGGGTAACGTAATGGCTTGTCAACGACACAACACAACAATAGGTGCCAAGCACGTCGTATGAAAATTACCTATTAATTATTGCTATTTGAAGTCTGTTTCATTTTTTATTTAAAAATAATTTATTGATAGTATACTTGAATAAAATACTGAAGTTATACTAAATAGCTTCCAGTGTAGTCCAGTGACTGTAACTGGTTCCATATCTGTCCGAGTTTTACGAGATATTTGGAGAGCTGCCCAGAGATGCAACGTCCCGCCGCTGTATGAAGCCAAGTAGCTGACACGCGAACTCTCGCGACCTGCTTGCGTGACATTCAGGTCTCACATATGACGTCACGTGTAGACGTTCTGAGAGAAGCTGTTATGACGTCACCCACTAGCTGGGTGCTCGTATATCCTGACATATCTTGGAGTCTGTGTTAAATAATAATAATAATTTATTAAGTGAGACATTTAGTTGGGAGCTGGCATGAATTGTCTTGTATATTTGTTTCGGTATATCTTGTACTGGGAACTCGGAGACATTTTAAATTACTTTAGATGCTTTGTTTTCTTTCTGAAGATTTATCTCTTTCCTGGATTTACAAGAAGTCTAATATCCCCTGAGGACGACCGGACCTAATTGCGTTTATTAGATCGTTTTTTTTTTCAGTATATTCAAGGTTTATTTACAACTAGTGATACCTACTGCGCGCCTTTATTTTCAACCATCAGTATGCAAACTTATGTTTATTGTATAAGTAGCGGCAGAAGATGTCCTTACCGAACGTTGAGCTACTTACTATACACTTCTTTTATGATACATTATTCCCGTTCCCGAGAGACGTTTACATTTCAATTGACTTTTACCATAGACAATTCGTGTTTGACTGTTAATACCATCGTATAAATATTGACATCAGTATTTATGTGTACGATAGAGTACTAACGTCACTCAATTGTTTTGCCTTCCTTGAACCTCTCCAGTAGCACTTGAACATTAAGGTATGGTATGAGAGTTCAAATTGAGTCTTAAGAATGACTACTAATGGTTTGTATAGAAGTATAGAAAAGTGTAGTTTTTAGACTTTTTGAGGCAATTTTTTAAATTTTTCTCTCCCTAACAACCATCCTCCTAGTTTTTCAAGATAGAGTAACAACAAAAAGAATTAGCGAAATCGGTGCAGCTGTTCTCGAGATTGGCGCTTAGCAACAAATTTTGGAATTAATTTTTTTGTATATTTATATATGGGTCGTATGTTTTGTATATTTATATGTGCGTTGAAGTCACGCATGAGTCTAGTAAGTAATCGTAAGAAAGTACTAATTATTTGTTGTTTTTTAGATCCTTGGTGTTTTTTGAAGGTGTTCTTTTTATTTAAAAATACTTCATTTTTAATTTTTAGTGGAATGCAGATATATTTTGTCTATATATGGTATAGGTAGAGCAAGTAAGCGCACTGCTCTCAATGACATAAGGTTTCGATATGTATGTACATACGTTTTTTGAATTTTGTTGATTTCTCAAAAATCACTAGACCTACTTTGATAAAAGTTATATGGGGGTTACTATAGATCGTTTTAGTCTATGGGTGGAGACTGCAGTGCAAAAACAATTTTAAAGCAAACCCCTTTAAAACCGTATGGTCTATAAAATAATGTCCATATTGCATTGACATAGATAAGAAGTGGGATAAGTGATCCAATATCAACTTCGTTAATAGTAACTACAACTATAGAGAAATGCTGTTAAAATTTGAATGAAAACCATGATGCAATGTAAACATTATTGTACTTTCTATGAATAAATACCGCCTTCAAAATAAAATGGAATCCAGTTTTTAAAACATTTACAAAAAGGAGTTCAGGAGGCAAGCAGATGCGTTGCTGGCCTTTAATGACGAGTCTAGACCACCGGGAAGTCTCACAAGCCGAACGAAACGCGACACCTTTCACTGAAGGAGGTAAAAGCGTGCCATCCTGCTTCGATTGCAAGCATTGTGCCAGCAATAGTGGCAGGCGAGAGGTCTAGACTGGTACTAGACTGGGATAACGCTAAGTAGAAGTATGTTTACTTTTATTGAAAATATCCTCACCACAAGTTATAGAATGAAGATACACAAGCAGCCAAGTGTGCCAGGAATCAGTGGAAAATGGAACCAAAACGGCGTACGGTAAGTTGTATGCTACCACATTATTGGCGTAGTAATTGTAAGACATAAGGACAAGAGTTGAAAAGTTGTATACAGAAATCAAAATGGCGTTCAGTATGAAGAAGATTTTAACTAAATACTTGAGGAATACGAAATCGTGCCTGACTATGGCGCGTTTTCTGGAATCGTTTAACACTTCGTCGTATAATTCTCTAAGGCATTGGGTCAAATCAAAAACGTTTTGCCTTTTGCAAGCGATGATTATTATTTTGGACACCGATAATACACCGATAAAAGTGCAAGGTGCTAGTTGACATAGCTCCAGAAAGTTCTCAGCTGAAAATTTCGAAAAAAAGAACGCCACTTCTTCTATATCCACAATTATCAAACTCAACAGTAGCAAAAAATATCTAATTTTAATTCTGGGTTGATCAAAAGGTATGCCTATGAGCCAAAAATTTATTTTGATCTGCCTAAAGATATCTTTGAAACTGGGCACGTCCATCTTAAAAGTAAAAGTGACACTTTTGAATCACTTTTTGTAACTGTATAGTAATTTGTACTGTATATAATATGACTTAATTGGTACTATTTATTTTATTAGGGCTGTCACTGCACGGGAAGATTATTTTATTCATGTGTTAAATTGGAATTATCATGTGTATAATTTTGAAATATTAGCCTTTCATTTGAAAGTAAAAGATTAAATGATTGCTTATTTGTAAGGCCTATTTGGGTGTTACACATAAATTAATGTAAAATACAGAAATTTGGAAAAGTGTTATGTAAAAATTTTAATCTATTCTTATAGATTAAATAAAATAAGGGTAGGGGATCTAGATAATGAAATATTTTAAAAAGTGAACGACCGTACAAGTTGCTAATGTACAGCCCTACATCGTATTTGTATCCATATAAAATTCTTACACCAAAAAATAATTGCCTTAGTAAATTAACCAAATAGAGTGGGCCAAATAGAATGGGAAAAGGACGGACTGATAACCATAAAGTACAAACATGGATCCTGATAAATATTCTAGTTGGAGAAGATCTTTGATCAGCTTTAGGACTAAACAGTTTATGCATGAGAAACTAAACTACTTTGCTTTAATCCGCGAATGAATACGAGGGAAAATCGGTGTAATGCTGCAACCGTATTATCTATGTATGTATGTATTTATATATTTCTAAAAAAAAATATTTGTGTATTGCAAGCGTCTATTACCTGTAACACAGACTAAGTTGTCTACCTTACGAACAGACGTATATATGTTCTATGTATGTCTGTATGTATGTATGTAAGATTGACATAAATATATGAAGAAAATTACAAAAAAAAAATTTCATTTGATTCCAATGTCACACAATCTTTCAAGATTTATAATTAACATATAAATAAAGAATGACTGTACACAGATTTGTAGTTTTATGAATGTAAGCAAAATTAAACCTTAAAGAGTAAAAATTATTCAAAAACAATGTAAATTTTACACGCGCTACAAAATTCATTACTCTTGTATCTTCAAAGATGTATGTACTTATGGAATCTCTCTAGATATATCCAGAATGAACCAGTTACCGAAAAGTAATGAATTACATACAACCAATTGTCAATCGCAAAATCGCATAACAAAGCCAAGCCAAGTATCTATTGTATTGCTGAAAGTCGCTTAAGATTGGTGTAACAGCTCAATGTTAGAATTAACGGGGTCTTCTTATAAGTGAAACCAATGGTGCATTCTACGATTATCAATGAATATCAGTTATATATTTGGGTTCCGTACTACCAACTCTTATAGTATCACTTCGCTGTCCGTTTGTCTGTATGTCTGTCGAAGCCCTTTTACTCGGGAACACGTAAAGCTATAAAGTTGAAATGAATATCAAACACTGATGTCTGCGGTCCTTTGAAGTCATCAAAAATAAACCCCTAAGTGTGCGCAATCAAAAGATATTGCTATTTTGTCGCATTTCAGATACTGTTACATTCGAAAGGGGAATCAAAACCCATAGGGTGCTTCCCGTTGACCTCGAATCATAAAATTTGGCAAGAAGCTACATCTTAAAGTACAAGTGTAGGAAACATTCCGAAAACTGTAAATTTGTAGTTACATCACAAAAAAGAATTGCGCTGACTTTATCATATTGAAAGATATCTCATGAAAAGTATGATCTTAAAATAAAATGGTTAAGTATTACGTTATGGTACGGACCCCTAAGCGCTTAAGTCTGTCTCGCATTTGCCAGATTTTTTTTCAATCAAAAATTAAAAGTGAATCAAATATGTGGCTCTGCAAGGTAAGTTTTAATATAACTAGCAAGATGACCGATAAAGTTTTACATTTTTCAATGATACAAGTCCAATACAAAGTACATCACGCTCACTGTTTTATGATAAGTTACCAATTACGGTCGGGTAGTGCGAAGACGAAATTTTATTTAACAATTACCTGAGCAAAAATTCGTACTGAGAAACCCAAGTGTATGCCTTAGCTAACCTTCGTATCGAAGGAAATAAATCTATAATTTGCTTTGGAATGCCACTGTCCAGACAAAGCCGGGCACGGTCCGCGCCCGCGTCTGTCTCCGGGCGGCGAGGAGGGCTTTCCAGTCGCCACTTGCTAATCGTCGGGTGCAGCGGACGCGCACGTGGGGCGCGGCGCGCAGGTGCCGCCGACCTCGCGATATCTCGTCTCGCCGCCGGCCGAGGTCGCGATGATAACGAGCGCTATTTTCGTCCGCAGCGCCGGCCCGCGGTCGTGACCGTCGCGACACGACTACGACAAACTCCCGAAATGGCAACGCGACCGACGACCGCGCCAAGTTATACTAGAAGATGTCAGTCAACCCTTTGCTTATGTTTGTAGTAACAATTGACCGAAGTAAATATTTTATTATTCAGGACACCGTGGACAGACACCGTGGACAGACACCGTAGACAGGACATTTTCTTGTCGCCGCTCTATTGCGGCGCCGCTCTAATGTCCTGTCCACATGTTTTCAACGCTTCCTTGATCAGTTTTGGCTTGACTGACTTTATGGCTTGAGAGCCACTAACACAGTATCGGGTAGGTGTGTTCGTCAAGTTACAATTGTAAACATATAGTTATTTATAAATAGAAGAACGGTAAATCATGAATCATTTCGGGCGCTTGCGGTTATTTTAAAATTCTACATTATATAGAATGTGCAAAAAGAAAATCGACAAGACGAGACGAGTATTTGGTACAAGGAATCAATATTTGCTGTGGTGAAATTTGCATGTGACTTACACTCATTCGCACGATAGATTTATTACCGCGCGTTAAAAAAAGCGTTCAAATAGAACATATAACGCGCCGCATTTTTATCAAGCAATCTTCTATTTTCATGCTATATATATATTTTACGTAGCGGACCTAAAGCGCCTTGCGTGTTCAACACAACAATGTGCTGAGAGCGGTGTTGGGGCGGCCGCGAAACTGTAGTGCGTCGGCTATGTTTGCGGATGCTCGGATGGATAATTTCTATGCTACCATTCGCGGGCGTGTCGCCGCATTGATGTGTAGATCAGTGAGCAGCGCCAACTTCCTCCTCAGCACATTGGTGTACAGATTGCACAGCCCTCTATGGAGGAGGTGGAATAATGTGCACACCACAAGACCTTAGTTTCATAAGTAATTTTCTATAATTTTACTAAAAATAGGTTAAGGCACTACCTGTACATACTAACACAATATGGATGATAATCCGAATTAAATAATTTATTTTATATACATATATAGGTATATATTTTCATATCGACGACGGTGAAAAAGCGCCAACGCCGAGATTTATCGCAACGTTCTTTAACTCTCTTGCGAACGAGGACTATCTTACTCGGGGCTTTAGAAGGCGCCGTCTAAGCTTAGGTATAATAGTATAAAAGGATTACAAATGCCGTATAATCTCTTTTGAGTTGCCTAAGAGAAAACTTTACACCCACCGTTGGATTTATGTCTTTTGATATATAAGGTGTTAAGAACATAATCTCTACTTTCATATAAAATAGCAGAAAAGGGATTGAAAATTCTTTAAATTTCCGGTATATTATTTTCTTTACATATTCCCCTTTTTCATAACCAGAGTCGAGACGGCTTAAATGAAAGATGATGATTCCTAATCTAAAGTTTTGTAAGACTTGACATGTCATTTTAAGAGGGTTAATGTTTTCATATTGAAGCAGTTATATCATTGCCTGTCATAGATAAAGGGCGGTTAATACCCTTAGTCTTGAACAAAATTGCTGTAGCAGTGTTAATTGTTAATTTCCTATTAAGGGAATGGGTCTTAATATAGAGAGCTATATTACGAGTACATATAATTTCATTAACGTTAAAATTAGTAATTGTTCTATTTAGGGCTAAGATCTGTTAAAGGGAACCCTCAAACTTATTTAATAAGAAACATCATGTGAAGTTTCTGTACTTCATTACGTATGAAGTACAGATATGATAATTTTGCTCGCCAAATGTATGATTATTAAGACCAAAATCATCTGGGACAAGAATATGTCATCCTTAATCCCTATATATATATATATATATATACCAATAATTCTACCGGAACATATAAATAATAAAGCCTTAAACATAGCATGAGTTAATAAATGAAAAAAAGCTAATTTTTTTTTAACTCTCGTGCGAATGAGGGCTTAGTCTATCCATTTTTTTATCGATATTAGGTTTTCAATTTGTTAATAATAATTGACAGTATAAAAATGAGAATGTAAGCCCTCATTCACACGATATTTAAAAAGAGTAGCGTTAAATCTCGGCGTTGGCGTTTTTTTAGCGTCGTCGATACAAATATATAATATATATAAACATATATACATCGCGTTGAAAATAGAACATAGCGCTGTACTCTGAACAGAGACTTGGGATTTCTTATTTTCTATTTGAACGCTTTTTCAACGCGCGGTAAAAAAGCTCTCGTGCGAATGAGGGCTGAGTATCGTTGTCAGAATATGTCATTACTTGAGTAAATTACTGTTTCAATTTTTTACTAGAATTAATGTAAAGTACCGACATTATGGTGTATTTGGTAATTAATCAATTAGCATAGACAACTTAATATAGGATAATGGGTATCGCAGAGTAAATAGTGATAGATCTAAAAAGGATTTCCCAGGTTTGTTACTCTGATAATTTATGGCACTTTATTTATTTTCAATGTACAGTTAGAAACGATTATCTACATACATGTATATAAAAGCTAAAGGTCACCTATTGCGAAATCTCGAAAATCGCGGTACGTACGATGGTGAAATTTGCCAAGTATTTTATAGTAAGTAAATATTCAATAACGAATTTTGCGGCAGAGCCGAATTTAGGAGGTCTAATAATTATATATTTTATCTGTACTAATTTTATCAACAGATATTTTACTCGTTCGGCGTTGCTTGCGGTTCTCTCGTGACATTGGCTTCGTACAATAATTTCCACAACAACTGTCACTTCGATGCCGTTTTCGTCTGTCTCACGAACTTCGGGACGTCCATCTACGCTGGATTTGCGATATTCTCGGTCCTCGGTTTTCAAGCGCAGATGATGGGAGTACGTGTAGATGGTAAGTTAACAGTCTATTTTATTCGCTCTATCATAAAAGGATACAAAAACCTTTATTGCACGTCGGACAAAGTGCTTCGCTTCTTTCTTTTTTATACGAACAATGGCGTGAAATTATTCCCCGGCGTCTGTATTTAAAGATCATTACAATATGGCTATATAAAGTGGCGTACTTTTAGATTCAACTTCCTGGGGCTGTAGTGTTTCCTGCTCTAGAGATTGGCAGAAAAATAAAAGAATCATAAAAAAAATCCAGCAGCGACAGGATTGCCCCGCGTCTCAATGTCTTTTAAACTTACGACCAAATCAAATGCAGTTTTGTTTATTTTTTTAATTTCTTCAGACGTATAAAGGCAACAAATCAGACTAAGGTGTGGCTAGCACCGCCCCTCGCAGTAGACTCTGCTGCCCTGGGCTATGGCCCATGGCAGCAGACAGGCTCTCGGGTTATGACCCAGGAAGTCTTAGTCTAAATACGCCTCTGGTTATATTTAAGGCAATAAAAAGTGAATAGTATATTCCAGGCAAGCGAGTTCCATCACAGCCTGCATCAATGCAATCATCAGGCGTGATTACAGTCAAGCTCAAACTTGTTGATGATAAAAAAAAAGCTGTTGAAGAGGTCGTGGCCTAATCAGTGGTCGGCATTTGGGTCGGCTAGATTATGTAGCTCTTGCCGTGGGGTTTCCGAGGATGATGTCAGATGATAATCGGTTATTTTAACTCAGATATTATGTTTCTAATATTAGTATTTAAGCAAATGTATAATATGCTAGTTGTAAATGTACTTTCAAAATAAAACTGTTAACTATAATGCTGATTACCACTTAATGATATTGCTGATTATGACTTACCAATATAGCTGATTACGTCTTAACCATATTGCTGATTGTAAATCAACGGTAATGATGATTACCTGTTAACTATAATGCTGATTACCACTTAACGATATTGCTTAACTTAACTTATAAGTCAACTGTAATTCTTATTACGAGTTAACATTACTGCTGATTACCAGAAATGCACATGGTGCTATGCTGCAATTCTCAACAACCCTAAAACTGGTAACTAAATGTTTAAAGTGTGTCGAGTTCATTTATTCCACATGGCTAAGTGTGCAAGTTTGTTGAAGAAACTTCTCATTGTTGCTTTTTACGCTTTGAACAATTATTTTAATGATCAAAAGAACTCAAGTAATGTGGAAGTTTATACTTCAAATTTACATACTTAGCGTTGGAGTACAGAATTGAAATTTTGCTTGATTTTATATCGCCTGAAAGAGCACACCGATTCTTAAAGGATGGATATGCGGTAAAATCCAATCCATGACTCACTTTATTTCGTGCCCTGCGAGCCGCAATATCTGCACGAAGCAAGACCTAATGACCACCTCAGATCGGGCAATTAAGGTTGCCTCATTATGGGCTTCGAAAATATAAGGCCTAGCCACATCGTCAAATATACCTACCGTTTACCATTGAAACGCTAAAAAGAAGAAGAAAATGGCAATAACATCCCCCCCCCCCCCAACATTTTTTAAATAAAGTTATAACAATGGTAGCCAGTCAAAAAACTAAAAACGTAACAGTTGCATTTCAGGCGTTCATGGCCCAACACGTTTGAACATGTTCTATCAAGCTTTATCTATATATAATTTGGTCAGTATCTACTGTCAATAGAGGTCTGGCATAAAATATACTTTTGGTATTACTAAGGGCAGCAAATATTCGGTCTGTCTGATAAGCAGTGATGGATATTGGGTATACCTCGCGTGTTGCCTACCCATTCTAATATACCGTTGTCTTCTTCCTAGCGTTATCCCGGTCTAGTACCAGGATCCGCTTTAATTGCATGGCATAATGTGGCTATGGGGCGAGTTAAGATGACCAACTGCCATCTGACGTCGTCCCCGGAACCTCCATAAACACTACAATCTCACGACTTATATCACACAGTGGCATTAATCGGGAGTCACTGTACTATGTGCCTTCCGAAACACGGATTAAGACACATACTTGAAAACCAATGTTAGAATCTGTCACCAAACTATCACTAACCCAGCGATCAAGTCAAATACCGGCTGCTGATTAAGCATATCTTTGAAGAATAAATATTAGATGTATAGAGTTCATTTCTCTTTTCTTGTAGTATCGTACAAAGCATTTCTCAATACAATATCGTTGGTAAGTTTGAGACGCTTTTTGCACGAGTTCACTTTGGCCGCTGTATAAGGAACACGGTGGAACTCTGAGGGGAATTCTCTAGAAACTAATGCGAAAGTTTTATTTCGCTGGAAGTGATCACGCGAATAGGTTTCATCTTTATCTATGCCATCGTACAATTCCACGGCTCCCACGTAAATTGTCGTAATCCCAAATTCCCAGCTTTACAGTTCTGTACAACTAAATTGTAATATAATCGTCACTAATTAATATCGTTATATATATAAGTCTACAGTACGTTTATTAAAGGTAGCGCCATGCTCGTAGCCGAATTGGGCCGGCGCGTCCGGGTACCAGTACCTCTTTCTCACATGAGATCGGCGTAATTTAGACCGAGAAAAATGTTCACCATTTGAATGTGGATTTGACCCTAAATCTATTCCTCGAATTCCTTTTTCCCTTCTAGCTTGCCCTGTTTATATTTTTAAATATAAAATATGTTTAAAATAATCGTATTTTAAGTCGCCCCTTATTGAGACGTCCTCTGGGACTCGGCGTCTGGAGTGGCCGCTCCGTTCATCCTATGGTAGGCCCGGCCCCGATCCAAACGATAAACGTTACGTGATATTGTTGTAAAAATTATTTCGTCGACTTAGAATACCCTTTTGACAAGTCTTAAAATAGCGTAAACAATTACATATCAATGAAACCTCCAAATAGGTTACTGATAAAGACAATACGGCCTCAAAAATATAGCTAAATTGAGCATTTATTCTTATTTGCAAAATGGTAAAAGGGAAAGCCAACACAAAATACTTCACTATTACATTGTAAGAAGCGTATCATCTGCGAAAAAAGATAAGGGTATTTCGTTTACACCAATTTTCTAAGCTACTGATTTCGAATATCAAATACGAACATAAAAAGAGAGTGATATGTAACTTTTCTCACACATTTTGTCTTTATTTCTTTTAAAGATAAACAGCTTTTTATTGACGGCAGACTAATAATGAAAATGTACAATTGACAAGTGGGGCGTTTCATGTTCACATTTTAGCCAAGCCAAATTATTTCTTAGACCATTCTAAAAACCTGTTTTTTGCAAATCACGGATGTTTGCCCCATTTCAACATATTAGGTTATATTTATCAATATATACCAAAGCGAAAGGTGCATGCAGAAACACCTATCATATGCACTAGGAACTAGCAAAAGGCTGAACTTTATGAGGGGTCGCGTTCTTTTTCATATTTTATCTTTTGCATCACATTTTTTTTGACAGATAACATATCTAGTTATAAAGATGTCAAAGCACAAATCTATAGTTGTGATAGTTTTTCATTATAGCGTACCACAAAACTGCTCAGTCTGTGGGATAGTACTGTTAGGGCTTCGCTCGTACTAACTACTACTAACTTTATTATCATTATTTCCATATACATTTAACGTAGTAAATTAAAATATTAAAACAAACATTTAGTGCCAGTAGCGCGCGCATCTGGTATTCTAAATAGTAGGTCTACTAACCAATACTATAATATTAAGGGTTTTTTGATTCGCAAAAAACGTCCACTTGGACTGTCTCTCAAGGTGTATCTGAGACGATGTCACACCTCATATCGCGCCCTGCCCTCCCCTACACCTGCACGCAGGAGGAGCCAATGATTGCTTTTGATGAAGCGAACAATGTGGCCTTGTGCCTTGTTCTGGGCCGCAACAAAATAATTTAAAAAAAAACAAGCAGAAACAATAATGTGCATGCCGTAGTATCGATATGAAGAAAAAGTACTTTTAACTTACCATTTTCCCAAGCTGCTTCCTTAGTTTTAATTAGTGCCGCTAGACCTATGTTATCCTTCGGCATGACCCGATTCAACATATTGTCGGAACCTTCACTGTTCGCCATGGCCAACTGATTGAACTCGATCAAGTGTTCCTTCACTAATGAGAATCTGCAAATGGTTAAAGGCTTGTATGTAACTAGAGGTATTTGTATTTGTAATTAGAGGTAGCGCCACGCTTGCAGTCTTTTTGGTCTGCAGCCGCATTGGCATATCAGTTCCACTATATGTACAAAGTCTACAATTGTAACTTGATACATCTTTATGAAAACAATACGTTTTATCAGTGTTGACTATCCAAGCTGGCTACCAAAAGCCGAGGAGAAAATGTTCATGAAAAGGCGCTCCTTGGAAAATATACTGTTAGTAATAAAATAAATAGTATGCTTAATATATTTTTTAGTTCCATAATACTACAAGGAACCCTTACAGTTTCGCTCTGTCCGCCCGTCCGTCTGTCTGTCTGCCCATAAGGTGGTCCCCCCTCCTAGCATTTCCAAACTATTAGAGGTAGAGACTTGAAATTTTCCATGTTGATAGAACACACTAAAAAATGATTAAGAAAATTATTCTCAACGAAATCGGACGACAACTTTTGAAGTTTTTTAACAAATACGTTTATAGCGTATCAGATACGGAACCCTTCTATATAAGCGTGTCTTGACACGTTTTTGGCCATTTTATTTGAAGAGGATTTGGAAATTTATCCATTGTAAAGAACATATTCTTATTCTTATTCATAAACTATTTATATATTTAAAAATATATTGATGAGTCCACTAATCTTATATTTGTCCGATATTTATATATCATCATGATTATCTCTTATGCCGGAGCCAGACATAGCTCAGTATTTGTACATTTTTCTCCTTGAAGACTACAAAGTTCTACAAAACTTTGCGCAGCTGCACAAAGTCCCTGGCTACACTATGTGATCATTGAAATGATCATTTCAAATAAAGTTGTGTCTGGCTCTGGCATTACTTTAAGGTTAAAACAAAGTTATACATCTAAACACAACAAGTAATAAAAATCTCAAATGTGACATAAACGGTCATATGTTTTGATTGCGTACTCTTAAGGGGTTGATTTTTTCATAGCTGCAGACCTGCAGATCTCAGTAGTTGGTATTCATTTCAACCTTATAGCTTTACGCGTTCCTGAAATAAAGGTCTAGACAGCCGGACTAAGAGTGATTCTATAAAGGTTCTCTTTTTCCTTCGGAGGTAGGAGCCCTAAGAGTCTTCAATGGCACCCATCCCACACTACAAAATACGTAATCAAACTAACAGTACCGATTGCGATCAAGTCCATGATGGACTCAAACAATATGCGCGCTAATATCATAACATTCCGTCTGACCGATTCCCCAGAGCTCTCCGTCCCGTGAGGCTGATCTTGACAAATAGCTGGGATCATCCTCGGAGCGGGCCCGGTTAAACAATCCACGTGACTCGTTCGATTTTTTTATCGATCGCTCGCGAGCTCAGCTGATTGCCTGCCTCTGTTGGTGCCGCTCGATAAAGGTGCGTTTACGTGCCATTCAACTTTGTGATATTCCCTATAAAGCCTCAATAACGGTACAAGGATGGGCTTAAATTCGAAAGCTACTCGTTTCAGTCCACGCTGCCATCTTGGCTACCCCTAACACTAATATTTAAAAAAGCTTCCTCGTTCGATGTTTTTTTGATCGCTCGCAAATTCAGCCGTTGCCGATCTATAAAGGCGCGTTTACGTGCTCTTCGACTTTGTGATACTCCATGCCTCGATAACTCAACGGTAAAAGGATGATCTTAAATCCTGCAACGTACTCGGTTCAATCTACAATGCTGTCATGACCATCCCTAACAATAATAAAAAACCTTTCTTGTTCGATTTTTTATTCAACGCTTGTAAGCTCAGCTGATTGCTTGCCTCTGTTATTCTCGTTCAATTAAGGTGCGTTTTAGTGCCATCTATTGTGTTTACTTCTTTAAAAGTTTTGATAGCTAAAAGGTCATAGGTTGGACTAAAATCCATAAGCCACACAGTTCGGTCCAAGCTGGGCTCACTTCGCGACCTCTCGCTAACCCAAGCTTTTAAAGAAAAACCAAATTGAAAAAATACAAGTTTAGTTTAGTTAACAAGGCGGACATAATCGCAGGCATAAGTATTAGCAAGTCTATACTTATAACGACATTTCCACCTCCCCATTCGATTCTGAATTTTCCCTTTCCTTTTTGGCACAACTCATCCAATTGTATCGTGAAATTCTTCTGCTGATACATTCAGACAGGAAAATAGCAAGAAACGCAAATTGCTGAATCTCGTTATTATTTGGCACCGTTGGAGATTCGAGAGCGCCCGAGGTGCTAAAATATGTGTCGTGAAAATGTGCAAAACATTTCGTGTTCAAATGCGCAGTTTCTTTTATATTATATATGTATGACGGCCGACGTGTCTTCTTTTTACCTTGTCTCTTTTAAGTACTAATTTCCAAAATTAACGCCATAGCCAAATATGACTAGCTTAAAAGATAGACATATATATGCCGTCGCGGACTTTTATTTAGAATTTTTAAAGGGGAACAATTTTGTCATGCAAGACTTTTGCGAAACTTTAACCATTTACGCAGCGCACGCTGCGGAAGCTCCCAAAAGGGAGAAAGAAACCGCCGATTTTGCAACATTCTTCATTGATGCTCCGCTCCTATTGGACTTAGCTTGATGGTGTATAGCCTATAGCCTTCCTCGAATGACCTATTTAACATTGAAAGAATTTTTCAAATCGGACCAGTAGCTCCGGAAATTAGCGCGTTCAAACAAACAAACAAACAAACTCTTCAGCTTTATATATTAGTATAGATGGAACCAAGAAGCCCATTTAGATTCCTTTTTAATCTTTTACGCTACTGGCCTGATACTTGCGAACTATAGGTACTTCAAAATATGGAAAAATTTGCCACCGCAGGGTTTCATCTGGTGTCAAAATGTGCCTTCTAGGAACATATCCAGAAGCATTTCCTGACTTCTGATAGTCTTCTTAGCAGGCACCATATTGTCGCGGCCCAGGACATAGCCTCATCAACAACCCTGTCAGAAGCAATCATTAAGTCCACCTGCGTGAGGGTTGTAGGGCACGCAGGGCACGATAGAAGATGGAACATTGTTTAAAATGCACTGCATAAACAGCTCAGATTGGTATAACCTGGGAATCTCCACCTGGACATAATTTCCTTACTCCTGCCAACCTGTGTTCGATGTCTAAAGTGACTTCCAGGTTGGCCAAGGCAAATTATTCCCAGGTGGAAGATGTTCAGTAGGTGGCACAAATGGGCTTCGCAAAGGAACTTTTTCCGACCAAAGCTGGCATCTCGTTTCCGAAGCCGCCAATGTCAGGTCACATCTGATAGTTGTATAAATTCATTCTTAATGGCCACCACAGAACACGTATTTAAAATATAATCACATTCAAATTTTTGATTCACAGTGTATTTTATTTTTAATATTTTTGTTGTAAACTAGATTATTCGAGGACAGGACCAAAGTTTAAAAGTCCCCAAATTCAATTAAATCACTTGTCAAACATTTTTTCGCGTTAAATATTGGCTTCAAATCTTCCAATTCCTGAGAACTGGCGGGGCGATAAAGAAACTCATTAAGGCAGTTCCATGTCGATGACACGTCTTTGGGGATAGTGAAAATTTCGCCCCCCACTGCTGGGCATAAGCCTCCCTTCTTTCATGCCACTGCGCCCTGTCTCGTAACCGTTGCTCGCAACCAGCTACCTCTCGTCACCGGGTGGGTCGCGACACCTTTTTTGCGACCCGCGACTATAAACAGATTATAATTGCATTACACGTGTGTAAAGTTTTGTTAGGATGGACTGAAATTCCGTATTTTTAATATTGCCTATAATATTTACTACATAAATTGATAACTAGTCATCAAATTTTGCAATTATGGCCCGCCAACATCTAATTTCTTATCGATGTGGCCCGCCTGCATCTCATTTTTTAATGATGTGGCCTTTGCCTGTCAAAAGGTTGTAATTTAAGTAATGACATATAGGTGTTGTTGACGTCATAATTATAAGTAGGGGTGTTCCTATTTCAGCTCGTGGAACCAAACTCAGCTGTGGAGGCACGTTAATAAACCAATGGTACGTTTTGACAGCTGCTCATTGCATTTCATACCTTGGAACAAGATTAGTGTTGCGCTCAGTTCTTCTGGGTGAATACGACACTAGAAAAGACCCGGACTGCGAAAGGATTGAGGGTGAATTGACTTGCGCACCAAACGTTCGGGTAACGTTGTTTGTCTCTTTATCCCATATGATTAGTATGAAAAGGGGGTTCCCAAACGTTTTATAAAATGAAATGAAATAAAATGAAAAACAGCCACTTAAAACTAAAACAATATATAAGGTTAAACATTAATATTATCTTCCAACTTGAGCTGTCTTTGTTAGACAGAGAAAGGGTCTATATGACAGCTCAGCATGTGCCCTAAATTATGTGAAAACACAATATAAATATCTTAGAGGGGAAACAAATATATAAGCACTATTAAAACGTGTAGACTGTTTGTCTCGGCATTTAACAATACGCTAATGTGTATTTTTAAAAATAAGACATTAGACATACGTTTAGAAAATTAGTCAAGTCAGTCAGCAGGGGACGACGTATTTTATGCCGGAGCCAAAGCTCAAAGTGTTTGTACATTTTTGTCCTTGAGGTCTAGAAATTTCTGCAAAACTTTGCGCAGCTACACAAAGTCCCCGGTCGCACTACATGATCATTGGAACGATAATGTAAAATTGTTAATGGCAGTAATGCTGGAGCCAGACATAGCTCAATTTGTTTGTACATATTTGTCCTTGAAGTCTACAGAGTTCGACAAAATAATGCGCAGCTACCCAAAGTCCCCAGCCACACTATATGATCATTGATATGATCATTCAAATTAAGCTATGTCCAGACATAAAAAAAATATTGTTGTACATGAATTCCTTACCTCCACAATCGCTAGGAAATAATCTTACCTATTGAACGCAAATATTTTACTCAAAGGAAATTATTAACCATTTATTTCTCTGATGTTATTCCTCACAAGATCTATAATTTAATTTTTTCCTGTATCCTCATCAAACAAGTTTTGATTGAAAATACTTCTCACAAGGTCTTAGAAGATGCATTAAAAACTTGAATGTAATAAATTTCTATATACTTGTCTCATGGCAATTATTTAAATGCTACTTTATATACATGCTAAATCCTACTTTACTGTATATTTATCACGCTTGAAGTGTATTGTTGATTGTATATAAACTCAAACTTAATTTTTTCATTCTTATATACTTTTTACAAGCAATTATGAGCATTGTGTATTTTTTTTTAATATTTTTTTATGACTGGCCCGTTGGCGCAGTGGGTAGTGACCCTGCCTTCTGGTCCGGAGGTCGTGGCCCTCTAAGTTCTTTGCTTCCAGTGCGTCCGCGTAAACTTGTCAGACCTATAAGACTTCCCTTTACTGATCTTATCGAAGTGTGTAAACTGCATATGTGTCTTCATTTACAAAATAATTCAAAGCAGGACAAGGCACAAGGGGAGGATACCGACTATCTTCCAAGTTCATCAGCAATTTTTTAAAGGCCTCCTTTAATCGTTTCCCAACGCCGTATATTTCTTGATAACCCTCACGAGTGAGACTATGTTGATTTTCAAAGAGATCTTTGCCAGGTTGCCATTTCTTTAGATTTTCCACATCCTGAGCGCAGAGACCACTTTTCCCATTCTCATAACTGGCTACCACGTAATCTCGAATCACCAAGGCATCCTTCATATTTCTCGCGAAATCGACTCCTGGACTCCTTTGTCCATGTCTTATTATTGTCCAAATACTGATCGGTTCACATCCTAATCCAAAGAGCGAATATTCCGTAAAGGAGGAAAGTTTGTATGAGGCATCATGTCAAATTGTAAGAAATATCAGATTTGAATTCAAAATAAAATTGAAGAAATTTATCAAATTACATCGTAATCCCCATCATTATAATTATATCACCCGGAAAGACTATAATTTTATGTATTTTCCCATGTACTCAGTCGTCAGACCAACGACCTTAAAACCACGAAACTTTTTAAAGCAGGAAGTTATAACATTACTGTGACCTAGCAGTCAAATTATCTTATTTTTTGCAATGCCGCTTATCAAAATGTTCTTTGACCCTATAAGTACCTTGAAGTAGATTGTGTCCCAGAACATAACATAATATGTATATTTCCAAATTTCGCAAGAATTGTTTTAATTTTAAATACCTATTCATATTTTTTTGTCTTATTAGAACCTAGACTAGAAAATATTTTAGAATTGTGATTTCTGGTATAATTTATGTACCACAACCAATTTAAATAATAATAAGTCCAGAGATGACTCAACACCTCAATACTTTAAAATTAATACAGTCACGCTAAAAGCCTCAAACACGGAAGAAGAGTTTTTTGTTGATTATATTATGGACATAATAGGAATATTATATTTATAACAAAGTTACGTCATCTAATGTCAATAATATATTGCTCATGTCTCGCTCATCTTAATATCATTTTTTTTAATTACTGATGTAAGGTATTTTTAATAATTAATCGATTCTATATATAGTGTATGTATATATATTGCCGGAGCCAGACATAACTTCATTTGAATGATCATTTCAATGATTATGTAGTGTGGCCGGGGACTTTGTGTATCTGCACAAAGTTTTTTAGAACTTTGTGGACTTCTAGGACAAAAATTTACAAATACTTCGAGCTATGTCTGGCTCCGGTATATCTAAGTTATCTGATTTTGCTGAAATTCTATTGACGATAAAGAGGATTGTAGTATAAGCTATAATATGTTTTTATCATGAATAATTAAAGTTTAAATAATGTTAAAAAATTATGGTCCTGTAGTTACGTAAACATGTGGTAAAAATATCTACACTAAAATTTTATTTAACCAGGCAGACGAAGACGTGGGCATCAGCAAGTTTAAAATAAGCGAAATGCTTCAAAAGAATCCAAAAGAAGACCTTTAAACGATTAATGTTTTTGCAATATAGTCGAAATAATATTTATGTTAAATGGTTTGCAAGCATGTTTAAGAATAAGCAAAGAACTTTCTGATGATAAATTTAGTAATAGCAATGCACTCCATGTCTGCTTTAAGACATTCTCTATTCACGAAAAATATAACGTACCTTTAAATTTCACTACTGAATCTCTTATGTCACCTCTCACTAAATTATACGGTGTTTTACTTGAAAAGTGTTTGTATGCACATGGAGAGTTCCAAAAGCATTGCTTTGTAATCACAACACTTAATACGGACACGAAAGCGAAAAAATGCAGTGCAACATTCGCATACATTATATATGTTTATCTAAAATACAATATAGAGATGTCTCTCATATGTTATCAAATCCGTCTGATTCGCGAGAGATCTTATTATTGAATGGAGGTCAAATGAGTAAACCTCTCATATATAAATATAATTTAAATATGTTGCATTATAGTATAGTACGAGTATAGTGTAGTAATTAGTTACACAATTCATTTCCATATAATTATTAATCTAGTAATTATGCTTAACGATCTATTGTAAACTTACTCATTGTTCTAATCATAGAAATATCTTATAATAAACAAATAATCGGTTATTAACCTATTTTTCATATTCAGCTTCATTAGTTCAACGGTAGAAGAGGTTGACTGCGATCCGTAAGGTACTTTGTTCAATCTCCATACAGAGTATATTATTATTGCACGCATTACTCCAACGAAGAATATCAGGTGTTCGCCAGTATGTCTCGTCAAAATAGGGCCAGTCTACATTTTTGTGCTATTTTATTAGACGTTTATTTGAAGAACCAAAATTAAATTATTTATTGGCACCTTTTATGAGCAGGTTGTTAACATCCCCCTACTTTGCAAATACTTTTTCTTATTTGTTGGGAACATATCCAAAGAAAGTACCAACAACAATTAACAGCTCAATCAATTACAAAAACTTAATTCTGAACAAAGAAAAAAGTTCGTACGATAAAGGCAAGGAATATATTTGCATATAATTAATATGTACCAAAGCTATATGTAACTAACTGGACATAGGAAAAAAGGGATGCCAGTTTAAATAATTCTAATATTCTTAAAAAAATATAGTTTGATTTTTTAGATACATATATATTGCTCGTTGCTTCACCTAAACTTTATTTTATTTTAACTTTATAAAAATAAATATTATTAATAAAGTGTACACATTTTGAAATACTTTATTACTAATTAATTTACAAGAAATCTATAGATAAATTAATCAAATTTTGTCCAAAAACGGTCTAAGATAAAGTTAGGTTCATAAACCTCACCAACTTCAAACCGATAACCAACTTGATTAAACAAATGAAAATCTACAGGGTTGATGGTAGTGGTGGATAGGTCTTAGGATTTTTTAGCAGGTTAAGGATATAATGCAAAGTGTGATTTAAGTTACGTCCAATCAACTTAAATAGAAGAAAAATCAATGGGATCCGATCAAACACTTTGTTCATAGGAGTTCCATATCATTTCTGTAGAAATGTCTCAGGTCTTCATAGTACTCTATCACCTTTCAGGTCTTCGGTCGTGAAGAGGACACACCATGGACTAGCTTTATCTTCAATTCCTCACCACGCGTACCGACAGAGGTCATACAAGGACGTTATATTTGTTTTTGTTAATTTATAATTCATGCCAGTACGTTGCTGAATTCGTTGTATTGTCTAAAATTAAGATTCCCCAACATATTTATATTCCTATTACACTTACTCCTAAAGGGAGAATAGCTCTTTATATGTAATATGCATTCGCATAGCACAAAGACAATGTCAGAAAGGTAAAGGTTAGAAACACAAACTTTAAATTGTGCTTGAAATCAAAGACTGGCACAATTTTTGTACGTATTAAAATGACAAATCGGTGCTATAAAAATGCTTCTCATTCAAAAATTTCCAGTAATAACCACTGTAAGATATTCCGTGCTCTCTTGATATTTTTCTGCTTCTCTATATTTATTTGAATTCAGTTTTACGTCTTTCATATATTTTGCACATGCTATGTAGGGCTAAAATTTAATATGAAACTCGAAGACAAGAAACTCTCATATGAAATATTAGGTACACATATTTCACATTTTTATTTAAATTGTAACAAATATTAAAACATTATTAATAATTTGAGTGGAGATTTTTTTATTAATTTGTGTGTGTGTGCAATAACTTTATATCGGCATTAGATACACATTTCAGCCCGAAGCATCATCAGATTATACAACGATTAACTATTACTAATTGCTTATTTAAGATATAAGATGTTTTGCAACTTCCTCTATTTTATTCTGAAGAAAATAGTTTATTGGATCAGCAAGAAATAATATGAGTTATCTTATAACTTACAGCTATTGTATCATAATGTGGATTCGAGTCTTCAACGGCCAAGGGTGTATTAGATATGCCCTTAACAAAGGCTGATACACTATCAACTATAAGCTGATCGTATGAATACCCACTCACTCACTACACCTTGTCCAGATACCGCGTATCTCTTGGTAACCCTCATTAGTAAGGCTGTTCCTTTTTCAAAGAGATCTCTTTCGATTTTCCACTTCTTTAAATTTTCCACGTCCTTTGCACAAAGACTACTATTTCCATCCTCATAGCTGGCTACTACATAGTCTCGTATCACCAAGGCACCCTTCATGTTTATTCCGAAATCATTTCCTGGACATCTTTTTTCATATCTTTTAATGCCCAAATACTAATTGCTTCAAATCCTAATCAAAACAAACAAAAAGTTACTGCTTCTTCTCCTATATAATCCGGTGTATCCTCATTTTTCAAAGACACAAAGAAAATCACACAAGAACATATTGTGCTACTTTTTTAATGGCCTTTAAAGTAGTATCGGTTTCAAAATATCGGAGATAGTAGGTCATTATTCAGTTATTGACGAATTTTGTTGATATATTCTTTACAGGGAATCCATTTTTTTATTCAACTTAAAAACATACTGTGTTGTGGTAATGAAATCATCATATTTTACCTTTTATCGTTTATCAAAATGTTGTTTGGCCTTATATCTTGACGTAGGTCTTTGACCCAGAACATATGATCATACAGGTTAGGAAAATAATTTTCGATAAGAGTTCACAATTTTGTTATACAACAAGCTCACAAGTTTAATTAATGGTCAATTTAAATGTATTTCAAACTGATTTGGAATATAAAAATATTAACCACGTGGGAGATATAAATCAAGCTTTATAAAATGTATGATGATATCAAAATGTACATGTACATAAACCCAACGTCATATGAAACATTGCTTTAGACATAAACCTGATAAGAACTAACAATTACTTTGATCTTAATTTGTAGGCGGTAGAAATAAGATCAAAGGTGTTCCAGTAAAATTTCTCTACAATTTACAAAAATATTTTGTCTTGTTAGGTTCTCTATCGCACTAGCAATCAAATTTGTTTAGATAGGGGAAGGAAATACTGGCAGTGACAAAGAAAGAATCTTAAATCTGGGTCACAATCTACATGTTCTTTTTGGTTCCCGTCCTCTGCAACGCAATGGAGCCAGCACTACCACGGTGAATTCTATGTTAAGAAATTTGTCTCTATCTAGTTTACAAGGATTCCTAGCTTCCTGCACTACAATAGCCAACTACAAATTCATTAATTAGAATTCAATATTGTTTTAGAATTACATTATTTTGTAAGATTGGTTAAACTGTAGTTAGCAATTATGTTGCAAGATTAAGAAACTATTGCATCGTACTGTTTCCTGTACTATTTCGAAATTACCGTGAAGTTTTGAAATGAACAAAAAATGTAGAGACATTAGACTGATCGTGTTTAAAAAAAATAATTAGAGATTACGTATACACTCACCGGCAGGGAATGTAGCCCAAAGTAAAAAATTGATAAGTGGCGATTTAAGTGTGGCGGAAATTTCAAATGAGAGATTGCTAATACGTATGTTTTTGTTAATTGAAGGAAAAAATGCAATTGTTAATACGTATGTTTTTGTTAATGTATGAAAAAAACGCCTGTATTTTATTTATGTATTTATTTGTAATGTCACAAGGGGCAAACGAGCAGGTGATTCACATAAGTGACGACGCCCATGGACATTTGCACTACCAGAAGGCTAGGACATGCGTTGCCGGCATTTAACGACAAGATCAGGCGACCGGGAAGTTTCACAAATTGAATGAAATTTATATTTTAATGCCAAGCGTTAATTCGGTATTAGAGCGTATAAACGACAGGTGATTTAAAACGCATTTTTTAAACCTTGGTGTCATTTTTTCTGTCTAATTTATAGTCTATTTTAATTTCTGTATTTGAAAACAAAAAGAAGCACGGCGTTAGTTTATGTCACCCATCTTCTTCTTCTTCCTATCGTTATCTCAGTTAAATACCAGGGTCCGCTTAGATTGTAGAGGATGTGGCTGTGGGGCGAGTTAAGATAACCGATTGTCATCTGACGTCGCGTATCCTAAACTTTAATATTGTATTTCAGGTTTATTTCTTCGGATTTAGAGTCATTAGGCGTATGCTCTAATAGAAGATCTATAATTCTATATATGTGTAATAATTAACTAACTCTATTATAATAATGTCATGATTTTAAGTTGTTTTTTTAAATTTGTTAAGTGAGAGTCATTTTTTTTTATTCATATGAACTTTTTTATAAGTACGTATGAAAGTCATATGTATTATCATTATAATATAATAATTTGATGCTAAAATTTACGAATTAAAGTTTCTTTTCATTGATATCCATGCTTCTATAGTTACAGCAGCATGCAACCATTTTTTTTAAATTATTTTTAAGGACAATTGTAATGTGTTTTCTTTTCTTAGAGATTTTTAAATAAATTAACAAACACGTATATAATGACTGCACATAGCCCGATGAATCTAATTACAAGAAGCACCATCTGGAATAAAACTAGTGTTTATGATTGCATTATGTTATGATGAATCGCTATTTTGCGTCATGTGTTGTTAAAAAACGCTGTATCTGTAGCATTACTACAGATGAAACAAAAACAGATTATAAAACATGAATAAAATGTTTACGCGCCTCTTCAATGTCAGTATGAATGGATAATAAAGGAACATTATTATCTAATATATATTTTTATATAAGAAATATTTCAAAAGAAGCGAAAACATGTGATATCTGCAATAGGGTTTTTTCCAAACAAACATTAAAATGACTTATAACAAAATATTATAGTTAGCAATCGAGAGTCATACTGTGATAAGACAAGGCGTGCGGCCGTGCCTCCAGCTGTATCTTACGTGATTGGCTTTTAGGGTGCTTCCACACTGAGTGTTTAAACGCCACGGTAATATAACAACGTCTAGGTAGGACAATTTCTGCCGGGACCGCTAGTTTCGACATATGTAAGTGTTTTTTTTATTAAATCCTTTTTTTTAAATAATTTATGGTTATAACAACTTAATACTCACTTTTTTGATAATCTTCTAAACAGTAGCACCATTTTGGAGCAATTTTTCTAAATTTTCGTAACAATCTGAAACAGAAAGAAAAATAATTATATATAGGTATATGAAGTCGCATCAAAATGGGTCCAGTTATTTCAGAGATTATCCGTTGCAAACAAACATATAAAATTTATCTATCTATAGCCTTTCAACTTTTATCTGGTTTGACAGCTATGCAAGGTGACTATTGAGACACTTAGAATACTTAAGGAGGGTACCTACTTGGTACTCCATTCTCGTTATGATCGTGTAATAAAAGTGGGTACTTAATTTTTGATCAAATTACCTTAAAATTATATGAAGCCTTACGTTCTGTGGTTAATTTGCTGTTCAAAAAAGTTAGTTCATAAATGTATTTCCCAGCGTAAAAAACTGGTCAGTAACAAAAAAGATTTAATGACGGCTGTCATCTAGCCTGTCAAATAAAATTAATTCAGTTTATTTTTTAGTCATACTTATTAAACAAATAAGTGATTCGAATGAATGAAATAGGTATTTTTGCCTTTCCTAAGCCAGGACTAAAGTGTAAAAGCGAAAACGGACATCAACGCGCGACCACGCGTTCCGTACATAATTAGTTAATTTTCTCTTAATCTCACGTAGTAGTGAATTGATATTTACATTTAGTGTTAATTTTTTTGTCATATAAGATCATCAAATACCAGAGATGAGTGTCTCACCAGTCAATCCGTTTATGAATCAATCTCTTTCGAGAACCGCAATATAAAAATAAACACGTTTGTTAAGCTTTATGTGTCTTATTTTATTACATAAATATATAATTTATATGATTTCTGATTACTGCCGGCTATCGTCATGCCTATATTTGAATAAAAACTTTAATGTACATATATTCTAAGTAAATTACTATAATGAGCACAATATTATTATTCGTCTGGCCTATTGGCGCAGCGGGCAGTGACCCTGCCTTCCGCTCCGTGGGTCGTGGGTTCGATTCCCGCCTCGAGTCTGGGTGTTTTATCTATATGTATGTATTTATATATTTCCAAAAAAATATATATTTGTGTATTACAGGCGGTTAGGAACAGACGTCCGTGTGTCATATAGTCCTATATATTTATTTATTTATTATTGGTAAAAATGTTAAAATTTAAGTAGTTTCGTTAGTGAGAATCGCGTTTCAGGCATTTGTTTCTTGTCGTGTATAGAAAGTTTTGCCGGGGCGTAGGTTGTTCTGTAAAAGGCCACCCTCCTATGCACCAGCGTGATGATGTGTAGGACGTCCCATGTTTTGTGATACTCTTCTATCACATTACAGAGCTCTTGAATCATGAATGAGCCTTCGGCATCACGATATGAAACGTAATCTGAAAACAAGAAATAAACATATTTACTGTTTTTGGTTAATGATTTAAACTTAAGGACCTTAGAAACAAAATGTGCAAAATGTTTTTCAAAAAACAGTTTAGAAGCACAATTATTATATAGCAAACTTATTAATAACGTTGATAAGTGCCTAAAACTTTTATTTTATTTACGGAAGTAGAATTTTTCCCTTTTAGTTTAAATAAATAAATTTCTATATGACTATATGACACACGGACATCTGTTCTTCAGATAGACAACTTAATACCAAACTTGAGCAAAATAAAGAACGCCTGTTATACAATTTATTTTTTGTAGAAATATATAAATACATACAAATATATTATACAGCCAGAATCGAGGCTTGAATCGAACCTACCACCCCGGAAGAGAAGGTAAGGATCACTGCCAACGCAGCCAATGGGCCAGTCAAAAGTTTGTACGGTATTACTTTTTTTTAACGTACCTTCCACACTTGAGTATAAAACAAGAAAATCTGCTTGCGTAGGAATTACGAGAGAGACCTCGGGCCCGTCGATTTCGACCCTCCGACCGTCATCCACTTGGTCACCCCTACAAGCCTGTTATAAAGAATATTTTAATAGATAATTAAATATTTTAATAGATTAAGTTATACTGAACGGAAACATCTTTCAACAAAATCATAGCTTCCACTTTTTGCTTCGTCTCCGGACTATATTATAGTCATAGATTAAAACTTTTACTCAACTACTGCTAACCGTTGTTGAAAATTGTTCTTCTTTCGAGTCGACAGCAAACTTAGATAGTCCTGTTCCAAAATCTAGCTACTATGACAGCATTGTCAAGGCATCAAGTAACCAGCTCAAAGTAACTATGGGTGACTCACTCTATTACTGGTTTTCTAATATCCGACATCCTTCGTGTTTCGAAAGGTACGTAAAACAGCTAGTGGGTCCCGATTAATGTCTTCGAATGATATTAGTCGTGAGATTGTAGATTTTACTGGAATAAATTGATTTTGGATTTTATATTGGTTATCTCAAATACATGCTTTGGTTATATGTATGTTATAAACTCCAGTAAAGGACCATCCATGAATTATGTCACATTTTAAAGTGAGGGGGGGATAACCAAATGTGACATTTCCTTGTAGGCTTAATATTTTTATTAAGCTTCTTTTAAAATATAATTGTCAATTAGTGTCCGAGGCCAAGATGCAGTTTGGATCGCTGCGCCTTCGCAGTATGGAATTAAGAAAAAAATGATAGAGTAATTGTTGTTATCAACTAGTATAGAGAGAGAGAGAGACGAATTTCTTAGCATTCCATGGATTCATCGTGCGGGTGGCGGGTCCTTCGCGTTGCAGAGGAAGGAACCATATCAGTGCCCGGGACTTGTGACCCAGGCGTAGGTTTAGGAGCGCGCTCTTTATAGTAATGTAATATAGAAAATTCCCTGACTTAAATATTCAAGTCAGGGAATAATAATATTATTAATATTAAACGCGCCTTGAATTTTACGACAAGAATCGAACATTGCCGAATAATGACTTAAATATTGTCAAACATAATTATTTTACACAACTTCCATCTACTCTAAAACCTAGTATATTCAGCTATGGTATCAGGGTCCGCTTAAATTTCAGAGGATATCTGTGGGGCGAGTTAAGATGACCAACTGCCGTCTGTCGTCATCCTCGGAACCCTCACAACCTTTACAATCTTACGACTAATATCGCTCAGAGATATTAATCGGGACCACTGATTTACGTATCTTCCGAAACAGGGATAAGGTCGAAAAACTTCTGTTAAAATAGGTCACCCATCTATCATCAGGTCGCAGTAGGAACTGCTTAGCCAATCGATCAAATTTCAGCCACTGATGAAGCTACGACCTCCTCAATTTAAAGTGCCTAATTATGGTATTCTTAAAAAAAAACATTACGTAGTTACATAATTCTAGCCATTACAAAAATTATAACATACTAGCTGTGCCCACGACTTCGTGCGTGTAAAGTTAGGTAAAAAAAATAGATTCAATTTTAGCGTGATTATATATAGCCTATGTGGTTAGCATAAAAAAGGTTATAGGGAGCTAGCCTTAAGATATAGACATATGCTCTCGATTTTGAAACATCCTTCAATGATTCTCCGCTCCTATTAGTCTTAGCGTGACGGTATATAGCTTAAAACCTTCCTCGATAAATGGGCTATCTAACGCTGAAAGAATCTTCCAAATCGGACCAGTAGTTCCGGAGATTAGCGCCTTCAAACAAACAAACTCTTCCGCTTTATATATTAGTATAGATAAGACCAGCGTCAAGAAGCAATTAAATAGAAGCGGCAGTACTTGAAGTGTTTTCCCAGTAGAGGTCGTAAAATTAAAACTTGCTTAACATAGTGGTTACATAGTGTAATAATGTTGTTCCAGGCCTTTAGTATAACGAGTTTTAAACGTCTCTATATGTGAATTATGTCCACACGGACTACTACCATGTCTAATACGCCATTGTTGAGATTTTCTTTAGAATATGCAAAATATTATGGAAAATAAAGTAGGGCAAAGCGTATACTTATTGCTAACTTGCAGGGCCGGCATAGGGCGAACGGAGCGGCCGCTCCAGGCCCCTAGACCCAGGGTTTTGCCTGGTAAATATTATTGGCTGCAGTGCGTCGTTGAATTTGAGTTAACAATAAGAACGCTGCACACACACAAGCAAGCGTTGCAAATAATTAATGGAGGGGCGTGCATTTTTAGACTAATACATATATACTGAAGATTTCGTGAAGCTCTACGCGATATTGGGAGTATCTCAGTCGGCTTTTACAGCTTCTATATAAAGAAGAGTGCCAATATGAACCAGACACCGTTTGTAATATTATATCTGTGTTAAATTTCTAAACATTTAAAAATATATAAAAAATAGATGTCCCCCGGCAGCGGAGCAAGACCTCAAGCCACCGGTGGTCAGGGGTCTAGAGAAAGGAACCTCCTCACTATACGTGGCGTCTCAAGCAATACCGCCTTCTGTATCCTTCTGTAGCCTTCTGTATCATGTAATACCGACTTTGGATCCAACCATCAAGCGAGAGCCTCTTAAGATGACGGTCGATTATTACTTAATATTATTATAATGTAAAAAATATAATTTTAATTCTAGTTTGTACAAAAAAGTTTAATTAGGAAAATAAAGAGGCCTTATTATTATTATTATGTCTATATATATACAAAAGCGAAAGGTCACCTACCATTAAATTTCGAAAATCGCGGCACGTGACTCACCTAAGTGACTATCGATGCCTCTGGACAACTGCAACACCGGAGGGCTCGCAGATGCGTTGCCGGCCTTAAGAAATTTGGATGTTGTTTATAATTAGTACACAGCCGCTAAGAACGGATTTAACGATAGCGCCAGATTAAGGAACACTATGGGATCATGTACGTTCACGCGGAAGAAGTATGTATATAATTAAAAAAATGTCTGTTATGGAGATAAATTTTAAAAAAATGGTTCATTGGGACGTCACATAAAAAATTCAAATCTTATTGTATTCATGGTATGGGAATTTTGGTTCCGTGATTTAGAAATCTCGAGGGTGGAAAATAAAAGGCGCTTATAAATCACCCCTAATCGTTTAGTTTTTGCGTTGTACACTTGTTGCGTTACCCACACTTTGTATGAGATTACCCTCAAAGTTATAGTTGCTGCTGGAAAACGAGCTTCTTCTAATAACATGTCTTCTGGCATTTACGATAAGGTACAATTTCGTAGAGCATATTGTTTCTGAATGGAATGTGTAATTTTGTTTAGGGTCAACGAATACGAGGGCGGTTTTCAGGGGTTGTTGAACAATTAAGCGAGTCGCAGGTACACTTATTTGGTTTAAAAAAGGTCAAATTTGCATTTGTATACATATACAATCAGATTGTATAATATTATTATTAATTTATATTTATGTTAAATTTTTTATAATTACATTTACTTATCTTTATATAATATTAGCTGCGCCCCGCGACTCCGTACACGTGGGCCACCCTTAACATTTAAGGGGATGAAAAATAGATGTTGACTAGCCAATATGCACGCAAAATTTCATGAAAATCGGTCGAGCCGTTTCGGAGGAGTGACAGCACACCCCGTGACACGAGAATTTTATGTATTAGATATACTTAACATAAAATTTCTATACATTTTTTTAAAAATCTACACTAACATATATAGCTGAAGAGTTTGTTTGTTTACTTGAACGCGCTAATCTCAGGAACTATTGGTGCGATTTGAAATTTTCTTTCAGTGTTATATAGCCCATTTTCGAGGAAGGCTATAGGCTATATATTATCATGCTAAAATTTTTCACCTAATTTGACGCGGACAACAACTAGTGATTGTATGACCATATTACTCAATATGTGTATTGTAAGATTATGTAATAGAAACATATACAGGACTATATGACACACAGACGTCTGTTCGTAAGGTAGACAACTTAATGCCTGTGTTATAGGTAATAGACGCCTGTTATATACAAACATTTTTTTTGTAGAAATATATAAATAAATGCATATAGATAATACACCCAGACTCGAGGTGGGAATCGAACCCACGACCCCGGAGCAGAAGGCAGGGTCACTGCCCACTGCGCCACAAAACAATTATTATGTTATAAAATATAAATAGTATATATATGTCTTGTTGGGATTGTGATATTATTTTTAACTTTTGATACATTTGTTTTTCTATATACATTCATTGCATCACAATTCTGTTGCATTTACTTAAATAAAATAAATAAATAACCGGCAGTGGCGGCGGTTCAACTGAGTGACAACCAACGCTCATAGTTCACAGTGTGACTATAATGCCGGAGTCAGACATAGTTTCAATTGAATGATCATTTCAGTGATCATGTAGTGTAGCCGCGGACTTTGTGTAGCTGTGTAAATTTTTATAGAACTTTGTAGTCAGCCAGGATAAAAATGTACAAACAGTTTTTTCCAGCATAAGGCGGTCGTAAACACAAGGGCATGCTTAAAAACGCACAGAATTTTCGTGATGACGAGGGTGATGGCGATGGCTTTTGAGAACTGAGAATGCTCTTCTATTGATGGTACGTAAGTCGTATCAAACATTAAACGGAGCTAGCAACTTATTATACAAAATATTTTCCGCAAGGAAGGAAGTTTCTCGCAAACCAGACTGTTGTGGGCAAGAAATAAAACTCTCCTCCCTCTCCTCTCGTAATAAACCTTAAAAAGACTTTCCAAACATTTGTACTCAAAGGTTTAAAAATAGACAACGAACAATTCCGTTTTAAAACAAAAGCCTTCGATTAATTTAATTTTCTTTGCGACGCCAAACGCCGTTGTTTGGTCGAATTTTTTAAACTTTATGAAAAGTTTTATTTAAAACCCTTTATGTTTTTCTGTTATGAAATTATAAGGCTTTATTGTTAACAATGAGTGAAATATCAGGAAAAATTTAAATTACTTTTTCAAAACAATGCTTTAAGTTTTTATATATTTCAGCTTTTCTCAAAAGAGTAGGTAGATAGCCAAGCGGGATCGGGATTTCAGAGGGTGTAACTTCAACCTTCTAAGTAAACGTAATAAAAAGATATGGTCATTTATCTCATTATCATTATCAAACTAGTACATTCGAAAAGTGTATCTTTTGATCCAATTCCTATATGGTTACTCTCGTTGACCTAGAACAAGTAATTTGGCAAGAACCTCTTAAAGAACGTGATGGTACGGAACCTGTGCGCGAGTCTATCGCACTTGTCTGGTTATTTTTATATAGACTATGTTTATAAGCGTAAAATTTGTCCTGAATTTGTATAAAAGATTGAGCTTTAATCGCGACATGATTTCTAAAAGTTTTAAAAGGTCCTTTATGTATTGCCGTCACGTTTTACAGGCAACTGATTGTTCAGCGGATGTGAGAGGTGTCTGACCCCTGGCATCCTCAGAACCGACCTCTGCAGTGAATAAGGAATCATTAGTATTACTAAGAATAATGCGAACAAAATATGAGAGTAATAATTTCTATTCAGACGAGATCCTGAACTTAGAATCTATTTGTGTTTTATTGATTGATATGTTGACTGTATCTCAGACATGTCAAATTTAAAGTAACTGATGGAACAAAAGTATGAAGGCCAAAGACTAGGTAGGCCGCGAAATCTACCCGTAAAGAAGACAAAGTACTAAAAATCCTAATGAAAACAGTACTAATATATACTCATTTTGTATATAAATTATCTATCTCTAATGTATATGGATTATGTATGTATAGTGTATGTATATATTACGCCCACTTCTGGGAAACAAAAAATACAAACATAAGTATTGAAGTCAAGTATTTATCAATAAATGAAGTTAAATGAAGAGGTCCCGTATATGTCACTGAGTGATATTAGTCGTGTTATTGTAAAGACTGTGGGGATTCCGGGGATGACGTCAGATGGCAGTCGGTCTTCTTAACTCACTCCACGGCCACTTACTCTGCAATCTAAGCAGACCCTGCCACTAGAACGCGTTGACTCTAGGAAGATGACGCTAAACGCCTATATCACACTACTACATTTTTATCAAGAATGCTGATCTGTTTTTTTTTTTCGATTCATTCTATTTTCAATATCCGCATACATTGATTAGCATCTCTGATAGTTCTTGTATGGAATCATCATAATAATATGGATTCAAAAAGGATTTAATAGACGTAATTAATTCGCTATACTTTTAATTTTGGGTAAATGGGTTAAGAAAAAAAATGTTCATTTACTAGAAACTATCGTTTCATAAATCTTATAATAGAAATAGCCCCATTTCGCGTGTTTTGTTTGGGTGATAAAAATTGACTCTTTATTGCCCGTGTTGAAATATAAACTGGGCACAATTGGGCACTTTCCCAGCACATGGCGACCCATTTTGTCTACACTACACGTGCAGCATTTCGTAACAATGATACAAATGTTCAGAGCAGTATCTAGTTATCGAGTAATTGTATCTGTAGGATTTTGTTCTTTGTCTTTGAATTTCTCTATTATTCAACAAGTATTATTTATATATGCAGCTTAAGTCCTCAATAGCTCAACGGTAGAAGATATGGATTGAATCCGCAAGGTATCCGGTTCGAAACTCGACGCCGTTGTGGTATTTTCGCACCCACTCTTGATACTGATACAAACTCTTAATTTAAGTTTAGTAGGAGGGAAAACAGGATTATTAGACATGCCTAAAAAAATTGCTGTCATTGTTTAAAAAATTACATATGTATAAAGAGGCAAACATTGCAAAATTTGAATAAATACTGTAATCCTTTGACAACTGCAATACCGTAAGGCTTGCAAATGAGTTGCCGGCATTTGAGGAAGCAACGACTGAGTGTGCCCTATTATGAAATGTCCCTAAGTAGCATCAGCTCGAAAGCATTGTTCCAAACAACAAATCTCGCGGTAAAATTTCAAATTCTGAAGCAATATCCGGTGGTGAAATTCAGCTTCAGGTATGAGTACGAAAAATTTCACGGCACGTTCCCTTTTACAAAAAATATACCCGTTATACTCTTAAATATCGATAGACTAAGTAAAAATAAACGGGGCAATTGCGAGCCCGACTAGCGCACTGAGGGTTCAGTACCATCGCTTCATACTTTACAAGGTTATAATAAGATTTATCCTTTTCATAAGATTTCTTTTAATTTAAAAATTTCATGATACTAGGTCAACGGAAAGTACTAGTATGGAAACTGTGATATAAATGACCTCATCTTTTGATTGCTTACACTTAGGTTAATTTTTTCGTAGCTTCAATAGACCGCAAACCTCTTTATTATATTAGTATTTAATTTCAACTTTATAACTCTACAAATTCTTGAGAAACAGGGTCTTGACAGAGACACGGATAACGAAGTGATCCTATAAGGGTTCCTTTTCGTGGTACAGAACCCTAAAAATAAATTAATTAAGTTCCTCCTCAGGCTAATAAAATATTTAGATAACTGACTGTAACAATTAATGAACCGGCATCTAACACCCCGTACAAATGAAACCATCATAAATGTTTCGTCAACAGTAAACACCGGATATTGCTGGGACCGACATTCCACCCTTGCGACCAAATTAACTCTATAGCCACCGTCACCATTATCATCTGCTATGCATCTATGACGAATTGATTATTGAATTGAAGAAATCTTAAACACACAATATTGAAGAATAAGAATACTTTGAGATTTACCTAATATTTGCATTATCACTCTAGTTAAGTTCTTTAAAGTTTGTGTAGTCAAAACAATATAAAATTGTTTAATCTCGATTCGACTTTTTAATTTTAAATATGGAACGAAAAAGAGACAGCTATAAATGTATATATAGTTTTAAGGCTGCGAGGGAAAGGGTCGAATGCATGTCTCCATGCTGTATACTATATCCTTAATGTAACTGAGAGAAGTAACGGTTACTCGCATTCATATATTTTTTAGATTAAGTCACATCCAGTTATTGTATATACGCAATATTTCGCACATGGAAGCATAAACGGCGTAATCATGGCTTCATCAAAAGAACGACGCGCGCACTTTATAGTCATCAGCGATGGAAGCGTCAGACGGGCTTTCACTGAGCCTACTCTATGGGGCTATATCACTGAAAAACCTAAATTACTGTGCATTCCGTGTTTTAGAATATGACTGCCTATTTTACGCGATGCAAACCTTAAATAGATTTATATTTATCGTCAGAATAGCTCAAAGGTAATAAATGTGATTAACTGAAATTCATAGATTTGATTCGTTTCAACCTTTTATGAGAAGACAATTTGACGAGATTTCATTGAGCACCCACTGTAGTCTCTTTAAGCATATGTTCATTGAAATCTATTTGTGGTTGACAAAAAACGTAGAATCTCAGAAAATTAATAAGAATATCATGATCATAAACACGTAAAAGGTTAGGTTTTTAATTGTTTGTTAACGGACTAAGTTAAGTTGAACATAAAAAAATAATGTGTAAGTACAGTTAGTGTTTCATCTCATATGTTTATAAATTTTTGAAAAATTTGTCAGACAGGTTTCCACTAAGGTCCTTCTTTGAATTTATATCACTGAAAAGCTTAAATTATTGAGTGGACAAAAAATAAAGTCGCAGATTCGTTGACGTGATACGTCACTATACTGTATTAAATGTTATACATATATAATGACATAACGTGGCGACGCATGTTGTGGCGACCAGTGGCCGCGCCAACAGGCGACGCGTCGGTCTGACACACATGAAACATCTATTGCGGCGGGTATTAGATGCTTTATTAAATGTTTTCAAAAACATCGTAGTTTGTCCGAAACGCGCCAGGCAATATTTTTACAACCTCTATTACCCTATCTGTTTTAGAGACAATTTCTCCGTAAGACCCAAAGAGAGCATGATGGGTTATTCAAACTGGAGCAATTTATTTTAGTGCGACCCTTTCATGCCCTTTAACATGGAGGGATAATGAGTGTTTACTTTGAATAACTCACTACGTAATAGCTTGAGAAGGTTCTTGTATGACCTCGTTACATTTTATGTAATCGATTATAGGAAAATGTTCCGATTTCAATTGATACGAGTCTTTTAGTATAATGAGTCATGATGTTAGCAGTATTCGACTTGAAATAGTGTTATACCTTTCTTTCTGTGTCAAAATAGTAAAATCTCATATGCACCTTTCCGTAGCAACTCTCTGCGTCACAATTTACTTTATCATTTCCGTCAACAACTCCAATCACCACTCAAGCCTTTTCCTAGGCCTTGTTGCTTCCTCTGATTTCTCTCCGATAATGCCCCGCCCCTCACAGCATGCGACTTAGAGCCTCGGTCGAGCCCTTTCCATATCAGGGAATCAGTTATTTTAATGTTTCATCCTGATAAATCATTATATTCTTTAATGTATTCTTGCGCACCACCTACTGCATTACCACTTCGATTCCCTTGTCCTAAAGGTCGTGTGGAAGAAATTGCTCTTAAGCGATAACACCGCCTCTTGTACTTCTTTTCTTGCCTTTACCTTATTATTTTTTAATTTCTTTTTTGGTGTACAATATAGCATATAAATGAATAAATAATAACTGGGTATATTATACAAAAACAATTAATGTATAGACAAACAAAATAACCATTCAGAAGCCTGCGAGTGCGTAAGTTCGGCATGCGGTTGCTTGTAAAAAGTTTCTGCGCCATGTGCTCGCAACTGACTGTGCAAGATCTGCGTAGCTTGCTGACGTTCCGGATCATCTACATTTTCAAAGCTTTAGCAATAAACTCACTCTCTTCAATAGTGTATAAAATATTACGTATATTATTGTTATTACCAATATCTTGGCCACCTGAAATTGCAAAAAAAATTATTACTCAAAAGATCATCCAAAACGTAAGCAGAACGTTGAACAATTTAAGATATAATACCCGCTGCACGCAGACGTCTTTGTGCTTCGAGAGCCTTTCGCCTCCTTTCAGCTTCCGCCGCCTCTTCTCTTCTTCTCCGTTGTTCTTCTTCATCGTCCTTCGATAGCTGAAATGTTTTAACGTCCCTTCCTGAAACCGCGGATTCACTTGTGCTTCTAGCGACATCTGCAACTGTATCTTTTCTCAAAGTTGGTTCTGACGCAGATTTTCTGCAATAAAAACGAAGGTTATGAAATGTAAAACAAAGTTTGTTCAGATTTCAAATATCTTTTGTCATCAATTCTCACCGTACTGTCTCACCACCCCTTCCTTCTAAAGCTGCTAGAGCTTTAGCATCCAATCCACCTTAAATAGGCAATATTATTAGAAATTTACATAAAAAAAAGGTTTAACGATATTATACATATTTTGATTTAATAAGCTTACATTCTTTTGTCGCTACTCCAGCTATGTATTTGGTTGCAATATCAGACGTTTCTGTAAACAATTATAACAAATCACAGAAAAAGTTTACACTTCACATTGTTGAATTTGTAAATTATATACACCAACCAACAGCTTATATGAGGTATTTAGTATCGTGTTTACTGTTTTCTATATAATTGATTCTACACAATAACATTAAAATTTCTCACCTCCGAGAAACGGTTTAGCTGTTTCTGGAGCACCTTGCATGGGTACTTCTTTCATGGCTGCAGCTACTTTACCTTCTAAAATAGGCGAAGGGTGTTGTCCTCCAAAATGCGAAGCCTTTGCCAACCTACCAATATTATGTACAATTATATATTTTTTTAATTCTTTCCTAATTAAGTAGTGGTTTTACTTTAAGAAAAGATGACCTAGTATTAAAAAAAAAAAGAATATACAAACATTTCTGCCGCGTCCTGACGAGTTTTAGAGTATCCTCCAACTGACAAAAAGCTTTTATCTTTCTCTTTGTTCAGTCCATCATGAATGACTTGCATCGCAGCCCCTATTATATATTAAAGTAGACATTACACACGAAATACATCACACAGCCCTACCTCACCGAGACGCCATGATGACGTCACCGGCTACGTATCCAAACAATTCATATTAAAATTTAGGACAAGTAACTCACTTTTTTTTATATAACAAGGGGCAAACGAGCAGACGGTACTCTTAAGTGACTACCGACGCCCATGGACAACTGCAACACCGTTTCGGAGGAGTATGGTAACCAACACTGTGACACAAGAAGATATATATAAGATTTTAACTTTAAATGAGGAAGCCAGTATTATATAAGTCAGCTGTTAGCTTTAACTAGTATTACTAGCCACCCCACCCGGCTTCGCGCGGGTGCAATGTAGATATCATTGTATTAAAAACATTATAAACCTTCTTGAATCATTCAGTTTATCGATGGAAACCGCATTAAATTCCGTTGCGGAGTGTCTAGTTCTGAGCGGACAAGAAGCGGTTTTGTTTGACACTATGTAAAGATTATTGCAACATAGTATAACACAACTAAATAATAGTGAAATATTTAGTATATGTCTGCCGTTTATACTGTCTGTACATCGCAAGCTGTGCCCGGTCCGCGATAGATGTGACCTGAAACAGTAATGAGTTCAAATTCGCCAACACAACCTTGACTTTCAGCACTATCTATGGGTGCCATCTTTGACGGTTTAACGATGAAAAGTGATTCATTTTATCGATAATTTCTAAAATCAGGAGGCACACGTAAAACATACGAATTGCAAGATTAGTTCCAAATAGGGTTCCAGTTATTGTCGACGTCAACAGGAGAAACGGCATTTGCTGATGATAAAAAAAAGCGTGTCAAGACACGTCTATAAAGATGTGTTCCATATCTGATACGCTATAAATGTATTTGTTAAATAACTTCAGAAGTTGTTGTCCGATTTCGTTCAGAATAATTTTCCTAGTGAGTTTTTAACATGTTCTATCAACATGGAAAATTTCAAGTCTCTACGTCTAATAGTTTGGAAATGTTAGTGGCGCCCTTACGGGCAGACAGACGGAAGGACGGACGTACGGACGGACGAAGCGAAATTGTAAGGGTTCCTTGTAGTAGTACGGAACCTAAATGCATAAAGAAGTTTGGTTTTTCACCGTTAGAATATTTCAATTGTGGAGATCGCTTTAATTCTAGCATATAGATATAAAATTAGTAATTTGCAAATGTATACATGTAGTTCTTTTTTTCTTTTCCTGCTTTCTGTGTAATATAATTGCTTTGAAAAAAAATCGTCGTCAAAGACGTCGTAAAAAAGAAATATAAAAATAAATAATAAAACGCCTCAATTAAATTTGACCGTTTTTTTACATACACATGTATGTAAAAAAACGGTATATATTATTATCTTTATTGATGAGGACATTGGAAACAATTTTGGCGGGAAAAAACCTAATCCATTGGAAAGGTAAAAATTATCGAGCGTTAACCTTAGCATGACCTGTTTCCTTTTAGGAATATTTTTTTTATAAGCTTTAATTAATTTCTCGTTCGATTTTCAACCGAAATTTACCTTTTTTAATTTGACTATCACTTGGCACAGGATAAATAATTTAATATTTACTTATTGATTGGCGGGAAAAACCTAATCCACTGAAAATGTAAAAAATAATTCTCGAGCCTAAACCTTAGCATGATCCGTTATCTTTTACAAGTTTGTATTTTTTTATAAAGTTTAAATAATTTCTCGTTTGGTTTCTATCCGAAATTTACCTTTTTTAATTTGACGACCTATTGGCACAAGTTCATTACCGAATTTATTGTACAATTTTTAGACCACGTGATATTCAACTTATAATAAAACCACTCCTCTCTTCCAGTACGTGTGAGAATATATGTATTTTGAGGAGGTCGTGGCCTAATCAGTGGTCGGCATTTGAGTTGATCGCTAAGTTAAGTTACTCTGGCTGCGACCGGGAGGCAACTGTACAAAAGGTGACGAAATATCAAGTCACTAAGGATGTATTGAGGAAATACAAAGATAGAGAAATAGATTATTTTTTATTTTATTTATTTAGAGTACCAACAGGCTGTAAATATATAATATGGACTTTAACTAAATTATAGGTAATCATTTAAATACTATGCAATAATACAGACCACTTATAGGTTTCCACAATATGCCAGAAATCACTAGCTTAGAGAAACAGTTTGTCAAATTTAGAAACAAAAGAGACTACAAAAATAAAAACACATACTTAAAATTA
The DNA here is from genome assembly GCA_024363005.1 of Charaxes varanes. Taxonomy (NCBI): domain Eukaryota; kingdom Metazoa; phylum Arthropoda; class Insecta; order Lepidoptera; family Nymphalidae; genus Charaxes; species Charaxes varanes. Next base: position 147,616 of record JANCMC010046843.1, on the reverse strand, counting down.
AAAAAGAATTATATGAAGTATTAATAAAATAAAGTAAATTATTTTTTATATACTTCAATTTTTTACATAATTTAATTATTGTACATATTTAAAAAATACTTGAAAAACTTTAAAAAGAGGTCACGCTTGCAGTCCTTTTCGCCGGGAGCCGAATTGACCTCCTTAAAGTGGCACTCACCTTCGCTACCAGTGTTCCCTCCCCTACTATGCTACCTTTAATTTGAAAATAACAACAACGGCATAAAAATCACTCACCATTTGCGAATCCCGCGCAGAATCTTGTTCTATTTTTAAGAATGTTGCCATAAAAGTCGGGTTTACTATAGATACACTCTAGTTCTGGCACCATGGGCATGTTTGCTACCTGCAGAATTGATGATAGAGCATCAGTTACATCGAAGCCCCAACCGACTATCTGAAAGAAGTAAAAACTCGAATGAATGTCCTTGACTTACATATGTCCAGCATTTCTTTGCTGCTATAGTCTAAGCTGTATATAACGTTCATACTTTTCCCATCTTCCATATAATATATTGGCTTACATGGCTCTTTGGCCATTGGCAGGTGACGCTCTTGATGCTTTCTAAGCGATATTGTATTGTGGACGACTTAATCTTGTATACTATTATTGCTACTTTCCCCATACCATTTTTCGTCACCAATCTTTAAAACGCTTATGTTGACTTTTGATATAGTCAAAGCTCTATCTATTAAGTAGTAGCGGACCCGGCAGCCGTTGTTCAGTCCGAACGTTTGGTTACTTAATATTTACTGTACTCTACTATTATATAATATCATCGTTCCGTTCCTATTCCCATTCTCATTCCCATTCCCATTCCCATTCTCAGTCCCGTTTCCGTTCCCCCCCACGTTCCCGTTCCTTTTCCTAACAAGTTGTTGTCTTATTTTATTTATTTTACAATTTTTCAATATTTTTAACAGTTATTCCGCTAATCGGGACGGAAATAAATTCAACACTTGATCAAACATAAAAAGCGGGCCAGCTGAGAATAGAAATGTAATAAGAATATTGGACGAAACTCAATTATTGCTAACAATCCTTAAAATATATAAAAAATGTTGTTTTTAAATGTCTTACCGTACCCAAAGCTTCTGAGGGAAGTCTATCTTTTACTTGAGAACTCCATAGACACGCCGGTTGTACGTAATTGTTGTAGATTGCTTCGCTTTCCAGTTTAAGAAGAGCAATGTCGCTATTCAGATTTTGATGGTAAAATTCATTGTGTACATAAATCTTGTAAACCTTAAACATATTTTTAATGCGTTATCGGAAAACATTCTTTTAGATCAGGGCTTCTTAAACATTTTTATATAGCGACCCCCTTCAAGCTTAGAAAATTTTAAACGACCCCCTCCTCCATATAATGAAATATATATTTGTACGTAGTGTGTATACTATTTTAAAATTTTATTTATAATGATTGAAAAGTATCAGGTACCTATTGCTCGCCTCATAACGCAAAGTGTAATGCTTGATCAAAATGGAGCGATTTCGTGAACTAAAAATCAGTCTATTCCTTTAGTAAAGCACTAAACTATTGAAAATGTAAATAAGTACACACTGATTAAGATGAAAGTCGTTTTTGGCCACTTTTAATACTTCGGTAGGACATCTATTTTATTTAGTATAAGAAAACACTGATTTAAATAGTACTTCATTAGACGTCCGGATGTATATATGTGTGGATCTGGCACGATGACGTTCGAAACAGTCAACTTATCACGTTAACGTTTTTTTTAATAAGCTTCAGAATTAAGTCGCGCTGTTTTTTATTGAAAATGTGTGTGTGATTCGGTATCGTTTATTTATAATTAACGAATAACTAAATTTCAGCTGGACATACCCGTTAGCGGAATATTACCGTACTATTAAGTATTGAGTTTCGTCTAAGAGACAGCGTTTCAACGCCAATGGCGGCCAGCCTAGGTGATCGCTCGTAATGTTTAGAAAATATGAGGTGTACATTTTGAATTTTCCAAGCTATTTTTAATATATTACATAATTTTTTATTATTGTATTGTAAATCACGGAAGCCAACTTGGTTTTTTTTTCTTTTGTTGCTTAAGTGACCAGCAGAAATTATACTATTCGAATTACGTAGTCGGTCCACGACGTCAGAGAGCCTGGAGGTCTCCAGAAACATGAAGGAACAATATTTTTTAATCTAAAGAGACTGTGACAATTGCGTAGCCCTGAACCACATTATCTGATCGGATCTTGGTACAGTTAAACTTCGAAATGTCATTCGATGATTCATTACATCATTAACATAACGAAAGTGTGTCGCTCTTTTTCCTTGTAGGGACGATAATGTTGTGAAAAATAATGATATTTGTTAATTATTAATATCCTTTTCGGGTGATTATTTCTTATTAGTTTAGCCAAAGCCTTTATCTGTTTGCGCCTATTTAAAAAAAGAACGCCATTTTTGTATTCCGACACGATGCAATATATTATGCAGATGATTCCTTTCAAACATTTTTTTTAGTAAATTTATTATATTTAATTAATATATTATCACTGTAAATGAATACATGACGACTATGAATGCTAATGCTTATCGAAATACTCACGAGAGTTGGCAAATAATAACAATATTTCATATTTAGTCTGCTTATTTCTTCTTAGTGTTCCATTAGTGTATTTATTTCTTCTTAGTGTTCCATTAGTGTATTTATTTCTTCTTA
>JANCMC010046843.1:119102-144807 GCA_024363005.1 Charaxes varanes | reverse complement strand
TGTTCCATTAGTGTATTTATTTCTTCTTACTGTTCCATTAGTGTATTTATTTCTTCTTAGTGTTCCATGACCACCGCCACCACTCTGCCAAGAGTGAACGAATAAGAAGAAATGTATTTATTTAGATGTCGATGATCGTTTATTAACGTACAACAACAGCACAAATATTAAACATTTACAAAGATACACTTGAATAAGGTACACTTCATATATGTACCTATTATAGATGCACACAACATTGAAGTTTCGTTCCGTTTGTGAGAGTTACCGGTTGCCTCAACTCTTTTTTAAAGGCCGGCAACGCATCTGCGAGCCTTCTAGTGGTGCAGATGTCAATGGGCCTCGGTAGTCACTTAGGTGATGAACCGCCTGCTCTTATGCCCCTTGTACTATAAAAAAAAATGGCCATAGAATATATCTATTCATAATTTAAGTGATATAATTTGAAAACGATATTAACTATACAATAACAGAAAAGATAGATGACAATAACAACAAATAAATACAACAATTTTAAATTAGAAGTTTACAAATACTGTTTCTGAATTCGGCTAGATTATCGTAAATTATGTCGAGTGCCTGTGATCAAACAAAAATCTGTACAAACGATTTTATCCGCAAAAAACACATTTTGGATATTAGTGCATTTCTAGCAATCTGTACATAAAATAGATTCGTCATTAAATATGCTATTAAAAATAAGACGATAGGTGATGCCCAATATATAAATGATATTGCTTATAACGTAAATCATAACTTAGCAATTTGCCGAACTTCCGATGAAAGTGGGTGCGTCATATCTCATAAGTTACAATCGGAATAAAATTCTCAGTACGTGAAGTCATCTTATAACAATTAAGTATAAAGGAAATTTTGAATTACTATACAGTAGACAAATTAGTAGTTTATTTTGGCATCGAGGTTACTTTGTTTTTGGTCATATATTAGCTGTGGACTGGTCACCTCCTCATATACCTGATATTAATAATGCTCATTACTTTCCTTAACTCTTTGTACAAGGCATCGTATCTGAAAAATCATGGCAAATGGGTCGTAATTTCATGATTCCATAATATTTATACTCACCCTATCAGGCATCCTTGAATGTCCTCGTCTAACATAGAAATTATGCTTCTTTAAAAGGAAAATAAAAATACTAAACTTATCTAAAATCTAATATATCTCTTAAAAATATCCCCACTTACAGCGATGATAAAAAGGAGCTAGGAAACCACAGACTTACAAAATTTACAATTGGGAATAATAAATTAAACGTTACCAAAGGTAGTGTTTGTTGGGAATTAGAAAAAGTAATTTGTTATAGGAACCTTTACTGGTCTTTAAATAAAAAGAAATTTCTTGGTTTTCTCGGATTTTAATTAAACAAACCTCAATAGCTCAACAGTATGGACTGAAATCCGCAAGGTACCCGGTTCAAACTCCTCCGCCGTTGGCGTATTGTCGCACCCACTCCTAATACAAGCTTTTAATTTAAGCTTAGTAGGAGGGGAAAAAGGGAATACTAGACATACCTAAAAAGTATTTCTAATATTCCTTCAAAAAAAAAATCGCACTATCATTGAGAGTAACACCAATTTTTAGGGTTCCGTAGTCCTGCGAAGAACCCTTATAGTTTCGCTCTATCCATCCGTCTGTACGACCTAATTAACTTATACATACAGATTGTGAACATAAATGCAAGAAATTGGGAAAGTCATGTACTGCGGATAGATTTTCTTTTTGGGCATCCTAAAATAATAATAATTTCACATTTTTAGGTGTCTCCCATACATGGGGAATGGAGCTGAAATTTTTTAATTCAACCCCATCGTGTGTGACATCGTTGCATAACCATTTTAAAAGTAAAGGCAAAGGGTGCCCATAATAAAAAAGCTGTGTAGGACTCTCCAGTATTTAAAATTTAAAGTATTTTGCAAGGCGGTCCACCTTAGGGTTTCCAAACTATTAGACGAGGACTTTAAATTTTCCATGTTTAAAATACATATTATAAAACTCATTGCAAAAATTATTTTTAACAGAATGACAATAAATTATTTAATGAGTACCCTTATCGCGTATTAGATACGGAATCCTTCTATACAGGCGTGTCTTGAGACGTTCTTGTACATTTTATTTAATTTGGAAACAGTAATTCGACACAGGTGCGACGTCGGCTAACAGCAAAATGTCAGTGTGTCAGTTGGTACGATTCTATCGCGCATCATTGTACCGCCTACGCGCCATTCAGACGAAAACAACTCTCTAACTACATATGTACGTTAGAATTAGGGCTGTCGCTTTTAGACATTAGAATTCTATCGAAACCAGGCGCGGATCCAGTCTTCATACGAGGTGGCGGCGACAGTCGTTTAATTTTCGGCCAAATGCGAGAAGGCTTATGAACTTGCTTATGATCGATATAGGGCTTTCCTACAAAGGATATGTCTATAAAATATATATGATTTTGATACATTGCTTTTCAGACAGGCGATGGAAATAATATTATCAGGACTTCCATCTCAATAGACCGTTAAAGTGACGTCACAAGTCTATTAAGGTAGGGCACCTTGTAAACGATGATTTTTTTTGTATTATTTTTTTAAAGAAATCTTAACACTAAATTCCATTTTTTTTTTCATCTCGGGGGAGGTGTAGTGGTAGTCGGGCCTCCCTCTATATAATCATGTTACTGTTAGGCTAAGATGGTACTAGTAAAGGGTTTAACAAACAAACAAGTCGTTTTCATTGACCAAGTTATCAGAGCATACCCATCGTGCCCACCACTGTGGATCCGCGCCTGATTGAAACCTAATTATGATATTGTATGAATGCTGCATCGGTTGGTGGATTTTGAACGAATACTGTGGATACGTACTTATTATGATCGGTCTGTATTATTTATACAATACGATGTATGCACCAAAACATTCCATAGTCTGATGAACATCTTAAATGGCACAGTAAGTTTGATCAGATGTCAACTATAAACTTTGACACAAGCTAACTCGTAATGGAGTTACTGTGGATCAAGGCATCCATCTGGTAGTTCCGTGGATCCTAGGCTCCATGTACGGATCTTGGTGCGAGGCACCTTGCCCGCGTTGGTGTTTCACGAGCCTAATCTGCTCAGTGTTAGTCTTTATTAGGCTCAACCTGGAGTCTCGTTTTATCAAGAGATAATACTGTAAGCGGTTATCATATAACTGTCAATAGAGGGCGTATTTCAATGCAAATATACGTGCGCCCCTGCGTTGACCACAATTTGCCATTCCTAGTCTATACGCTGTTTCGCCGTTACACTTCAAGAACCATCCTTCTTAGAATCATTTAGCAGATGATACTTAGTCGATTTTGTAGAGTAGAATTGTTATAGTATTTCGTGGGAGTTTTCGTCTAGTAGTGAGTATACTGTCACCTATTATTTGCCTCTGCACACATGTGTGATGATCTTAAAGGTAAACCAATATCGAACGTTAAAAAATACAAACGTGATGTCAGAACGATTGCCAACGTCATCGCTCTTATGCCTGGTATCCAGGTTACGGTGTACCGGCACGCTAATAACTTGTGTGGGGACGTTCCGTTGTACCGTAGAAAATGTATTGAAAATTGATATTCGATTTTGCGCCGGTCGCCCCCGGTAAACCGTAACGTCGATGGCTGGCATTAGTAATTTAAAATGTACAGTTTTCTAAACCTTAATTTTCATAAAACGAATTAATTTGTGTACTTTTTCTTAGATTCCGTGATTCGTTAATCAATTGCTTAATTGGTTTATTTAATGGGCTAATTTGTATCTGGCTGTATAACAGAAAACTAGTCTTTGGAAGACATTATTGTTATGCCGGAGCCAGACGTAGCTTCATTTGAATGATTATTTAATGATAATATAGTGTAGCCGGGGACTTTGTGTAACTGCACCAAGTTTTGTAGTACCTTGTAGTCTTCGAGGATAAAAATGTACAAACACTTTGAGCTATGTCTGGGTCCAGCATTTTACTTATTTTTAATAATGACATTACTAATTATAAAAACGGTTCTAAAGTCACGCGTATGTTATATCGGGATTGCCGGACTAGTTTCGAATTCGTCCGGGGTCATTCCTCAAGAGCTCGCTACGAAGCGGTGTTGCGGCGGGAACTGGCAATCCCGATATAACATACGCGTGAGTTTAAAAACCGTTTTTACAATTAGTATGAATTCCGCTCACGAGAGTTTAAATTCTAAAATAATGACGTTGTTCTAATCACATCTAAAGGGTCTTATAAGAATTTGCATAATTGATCAATAATAAAACTGCTACGTATACCAATAGTGTGGTATCATAAGATTATTATTGTGTTTACAAAACTGTGCTCATATCTTATCTTTAACGTATATACTAACTTTTACCTTCAATTTTGCTCACATCAATTCCAAAGCTGGTCATATTTATCTGTCACTGTCACTTTATATACACCTGTGTGTGTTTTCAGACGGTTGGATGTAGAATAGTTTTTGCCTTAACCAAAGATAAATAATAATAAATAAAATGTTTAAGATTTACAAAATATTTTCAATATATTACTGTAGTGTATACATGGAGGAGGGTAGTTGTTCATAAGACTATAAATACACAGACAATCGGTTATGCGAGAGAGTTGTGTTACGACCGTTGACTGGGTAACAACTATCTAAGTCCAAGAACACACTCGTTACCTTCGATTTATCCTTGTACTCCTGTTGAAAACAGATAGGTTAGAAGGTTAAACTTTTTCTATAATAGTAATAAAAGAATTAGTTGCATTGACCGTTAAATATCATTCAGGAAGTTAATTAGGCTCCTGTCGTATATTTTAAAAAAGTATTGTAATTTCAAAATTTATAAATAAAATAAAAATAAATAAATAAAAATTGAACGGCGCCGTTTAGTTAAGAGCCTAGGCATTTAATTGAACAGCTGATCAAGCTAGTTGGCTGCGACATATATGTATATCTTATTATCTTAATTTCCTATAATAATTTAAAGAAAGGTTTTAAGAAATTTGACTGTATATTGTTTATTCTTCACCTTATCAATTCGACAACAAAATACATTGTTATTATTTTTTATTTCAAATAAATATTGTACACATTATACTAGAGAACCCAGCAGAGATCTTGACCTATTTATGGTCAAACAAATGGTCCAATACGAACTATGAGCCACGAGCCAATTATGACGAGCCATATTTTGGAAGTATTCCGAGGACACAACCTACTCTACATTATTGAGTATTTTTAAGATATTCCTTAGAGTTATTCTTCTCTATTCATCGGTCCAGCTGTTTAAGCGGAGTAGGTTGACATTGACTAGAGTAGGGATGGGAAAGATGTTTGCAAAGCTGAAGTGGGAATGGGCTAAGTATGTGGCGATAATGGACTCCCAAAAGTGGACCAATATTACGACGTTATGGACTCCCACCAACGGCCGCTGACGATCAGGTAGGCTGAAGAAGAGGTGGCGAAATAACTTGGACGCCTTTGCGGGAAAGATCTGGTTTCAAGTATCCCAGGATAGGAAAAAATGGTTGGAAAGAGGGAGGCCTTTGCCCTGCAGTGGTGCAGATACTGTAGGCTGTTTAAAAAAAAGTGACAAAGGCTTGTGCAGTCTATTTTTCACATAAAGAAAGATATATTCTTATTAACAAAATTATAGTATTAAACAGTCCTTTAAATATTGTCGGTTTCTTCTGTCTATTTAAATAAATAAATATCTATACAGGCTTTATAAAAACTTGGACGACCGTTCCTAAGGTAAACAACTTAATGCCTGTGTTATAGGTAACATACGCCTCTTAAGCACAAATAATTTTTCTTTCATCTTCGTAGCTAAGCTTTCTTACTTCAAATGAGCAGGTTCCCAGTTCCGATCATGAGACAGAGAGATAAATAACTTTTTCATTGCTATTATTCACAAGTGAGTTATAGATTTTTTTATTTATTTTATTGGTTGAGATGCTTTGTTCTTAAAAAAGTTTCGATACAAAAAAGGTCGTGTTCAAAAGTACAAAATTAATAAATGTACCTACTGCTTGCTCATTTCATGCAACTTCGCATTGAAATACGTTTGTTTCAGTAAATAATCTTTTAGATGAGACCTCCATAAAAAACAGTTAATTAAAGTTTTACTAACTGTACATTTACTAATGGTTTCTCTAAACAAACTTTTTATTTACCATACAAAATGATTTTTAGTATTATTTTCTTTGCAAGTGTGTTGAAAAACGTCGTATGATACACGTGTGTATTAATGATTACCGTCCTCGGTTCTCTTAAAACCCTCACCTGATAACTCTGGTCCAAAGGCGCCTCAGCGGTATTCACAAAAAAAAAAAAAAACTTTTACCATAATGTACAATTAAGCGCAAAATTGGATTGCAACATCATTATCTTAACAGAGGTTCCCATCTATCGCCCGGTCGCAGCCAGAGCAACTTAACTTAGCGATCGACTCAAATGCCGACCACTGATTAGGCCACGTCCTCCTCCTCTATCGGTCTGCGATCTCTAGTATCTTCAAATAAATATGGTTTAAAAAACCATATTTTGACAGACAACATTACTTGGACAGAAAATGTGCTATGTACATGACAAAATCAGTTCAGTATTTGGTAGCATCATTCATCCTAATTGAAAATAGAACAATGACATTATTACCCAGTAATACAGTTGCTACATCAGTGTTCATTAAAGTTTTTTGGTTTTAATACCTAATTGAGGTATTATGTTATGATTAAATTCCTAATTTAATCCAGTGGAAGCCAGCGCAATTAACAATTAGCTGAACAACGATTTGTAAACCTTTAATTCACGTTAGTACAACATATATCGTTAATTAATCATCGACCTAACAATAATTACGGTAACAAATATTTCGATAACACACCGAGAAGTACGCTTTCATATAACGATAAAGTAAATTCGTTTTAATGGCATGCATTTCAAACGGCTAATGGAACAGATTTGATCTGCACACTACATTAAGCGAGCGCGGGCGGCCCAATAAACAGAATTTGCCCGAATTGTTCACAATTACCCATTCCCCGATCCAATCCGATCCAATGATGTATCATTCAATTGAAACAAGGGCACTAACTCCGTAATTATTATGTAGGTTGATCGGTCTGCGAACGGCGTCTTTACCTGTAGACAAAGAGACGGTACCAATTAATACATATACTTGAACGACATTCTTTGTATAACGTACATATTTAAAGAGAGACAGATCATACTTGAAGTAACAAGAAGGTGCTTAGGAAAGTGCCACTATCTACTCTCGATTAAATCACACACACACACACTCACACAGTATATGCTTATTGTTATGTTTATACTGACGAATGGGGTATCCAAAGCTTATTGACGACAAGCAGTCGTCCAATAAACAGAATTTGCCCGAATTGTTCATAAGTACCCGTTCCCAATTATAATCCGATATTAAGAGCATGTTAAGACAAGCTTATATAGAAGTGTTCCGTATCTGAGACGCGGTAAATTCCGTCCGATTTTACCTAAAATATTCTTCCTAGTGAATTTTACTATGTTCGATCAATATCACGTTGCGAGCGGATAGACGGACGAATGGACGGACTGGGCGAAACTATAGGCGTTCCTTGTAGGAATACGGAACCCTATAAAAATATTGCTTAGACTTATCACATCTGTTTATAATATGTAACATTGTCACATCAATTAAAAACATTGAGAAGTACAGACGTGGATTTAGTATAAATACAATTTTTTTAAAGAACCACATAACGCGATGAAATCACAGCTGGTATTTATGTTGTAAGTACCTTAAAGTGTCGTTATTCTAAAACTAAAAATAAATGAGGGAAACGATTTAAAAAAAATTAAATACCTATTAAAAATCGATTATGTATACCTATATAAGAGAACCGAGTCGTTTAACTTTTATGTTTATTTCCTTTACACCGCAATAACTAAATTAAGGTAAATATTATAAATGTAAAAATTGCACGAGTATTTAAGCAACTTTCTATGATCACTACTTCCATATTTAAATAAATTACGTTATCTTTCATTACTAGAAAGGACACTAGTAGGATCATACCACATTTGGCTAGGCAGGGGAGGGAACACTGGCAGTGAAGGTGAGTGTTAGTGATCACTATAAAGAGCGCGCTCGTCGCTCCAGCTTTGCACTTGATATTTAACATGTAAAAATGTGACAAACTTAGTTCTGTAAAAACTAATTTTAAAAGTCGAACATTCGGCACAGGCTTTATAAATTTACATGTGAGACGATTATTATTAACAAAAAAATTTAAAATCTTGAAGTCTATTTCTTTATAGGTCATCGTATATTTTATCTCAAAAAGTATTTTTTTTACACAACTTGTGAAAAACAAGCTTAGTTGCTAAATACTGAAGTAGAAAATCCTCGATGCTACGGCCATGTAAGTCGTGTTCAATGGAAGCACGAACCTTCATTTGATGTTACGTTTCTAAACTTGTAAACCTATCCACAATGTTCATTTGCGTAGGCCCTTATCACATTATAGTTTCGATAGTCTTCCTACAGCGATGTTACATATGTTTATGGAGATTAGAATAGGGGGATTAACATCTCTATATATTAAAAATGTCCGTCGAATTACGAAAATAAGCGGGGGCGCCACATCTGCTTCAACTTGAATTTCATTCATACCTTAAAATTTGTCTACACCAACGCCGTTCTCGATGGTTTTTGAATAACTAGCTATGGTATTATGTTGGACACTTTTTCAACTTTTCTCCCATAGGAGATGTTTCTCCTTATTGTATTCTCCATACATTTTAGTTAGAAAAAGTTCACTCAAATATGTTAGATCGTATTTATATTAAGTATTGTCTATGATCCACCGAAAACATTGTAGACCAAGGCACATGTTCGGTAGATATAGATAAAAGACTGAAATAACTATTTTTATATAGACTAGATTTACATCTTAAAAAATGCACTGTGGAAAACTCATCAAACATTCCCTGCAGGACAAAAGTAAAATCAATGGATGTATCTTTCTTTATTAAATTAATACACAATATTTCCGATTTTAAACTAATTATTTTATACAGGTTTCCCTCCTATAACACCGTGCTCTTATAACGCATTAATATTATTCTTTAATGTATAATATATTCTACGCATTCGGGGCCGTACAAGCGCGTTGAAAGAGAATAATCCTTTAACGCGTTTTCCTATAACGCGGAATAGACCTACCGTGTTATAGAGGGGATTACAATCGTCTAATCAATTTAGACTAACAAAATCATCGGGCATACAAATAAGTCCTAAACTTTTGATAGAAATACTAGTGTGTCCTGAAAAATAATGGGTGGACCCATTTTGATATGTTGTTCAGATTATTTTTCAGGACATGCTAGTATTTATTTCAAAACTTCAGGACTTATTTGTGAGGCAATAGCTAAATTGATTAGATAATAAACTAATAATGTGTTATTTTATGATTACGTGGAATACATTTTTTGAATGCGTTTGTTTCGAATGGGTTTTAGTTGATTTTTAATTAACTCCGTAGGTTCTTGAGTAATAACAGTAATGCAATTATTTTTCTTCCTAATATTACAAAATTAGTGTGTTACGTCATATTATACTATTACATATATGTATATTGACAACTTTTTAAATAAAAATTAAGCATTTATCAAACAATACTGGCTGGTATGGTTATAATCTATTTATTAAGATAACGTTGATCAAATAAAACAATCTTTGTGTATAGAAATAGACTGTACAACCCTTTGTCACCCTACTTCCCCTAGACCGCTGGATCGATTTGGATATAAGTTTGTGTGTATAGTTCGTAGATGGTTTGCAGAGAAATTGGACTGGGTAGGTGGCGTTGCAGTCAGTACTTTACCTAAATTAGGAGCAAACTTACTTCGTACCAACGTGCGATCAAACATATTGATGTCTAAAGATGGGTTTAGACCAAACGAACATAGATGCAGAGCTAGAACAAGAGTGTTCTTTCTCAATCTTTTAGTGTAAGCGAAAGCTCGTCATTTAGCCATTAATAAGGTATAAATACTAAAACTTCAAATCGTGTATACCAAATATTTTTACGAGAACTAGAAAAAAAATGATTTACATATGAACAACTATTTTACTGTTGCAAAATTTAATTATTTTATTTTACTGTATTCTTTTTTCTCGTTTTGCAATTTGCACTACAGGCTAAATGATTATGAATTACTTAATTATGAACTCTTGTTGTCAGTAACGATTTATATTATAACTCTGACGTCGAAAGTTATTCTTATATTAAAAAATATATTTGTTTTTCAGTTAATATAGATTGTCATTATAAAAATTAAATTAAATATTTAACTTTTGCGATGATTACATTTTAATTACCTCGCAGCATCCAAATGAGCATAACGACTGTAAATGTGTAAACGAGGGAACCCGAGCGGAAACAAGACTGTGCCAAGAACATTTTTTTGTTTTTTCTTCAAACATTAGATTTTCAACCGAGGTTCCCAATTCGACTGTATTTTATTTATTTTTATTATTTTATTATATGTCGCCTCAGAACATTCGAGTGGGAGAACCGATTTTGATGATTCTTTTTTCATTTCAAGGCCGGTTCTTTCCGTGTGGTTCGTGGCAAAATTCAGGTCGGATTATTTAATGAATGAAAGATTATTATTACAGCATGAAATCGTTACTATACATATAAACATACAAAAACTTTTTTATGTTACAAGGCGTGAAAGTACAGGTGGTAAGTGTTTACCGACGCCTATAGACATCTGCACCACTACAAGGCTTAGGCTTGGCTTAGGCCTCCGAAAACTGAGCGAAACTAGACAAAAATACCATCACCTGACGGTCTCGTCAGGTGATGGTGAAGTAGCGGCCATGCTGTCTAGCATTGCCGCTACTTCACGCCGATCTTATGTGAGAAAGAGATACTGGTCCCGGACGTCCTAACCTTATTCAGCTACAACCAAAGGACTCTTAAACACCTACACCTGGGTCACAAGTCCCAGGCACGGCTTTGGTTTCCTTTTTTATAACTCGATGTACCCACCACCTGCAAGGTAAATCCATGGACTGCTAAGAAATTCGTCTCTGCATTTGTCAAAGTAAAATTTAAAGTAGAACTTTCATAATTCCGTTATAAATATTTCTCTCCGTATGTATAACTTAAAATAATACAAAATCTAAACAAAAATCGAGAACTAAATAAAATATACTGCACTTTCCAGTAACCAGGCGTTCGAGGCAGAGAGGGGCGTTTTAAATAATGACGTCATTTTTCAACAGCTGATGTGAGAGAGCTTTCGCGCGATATCTTTTGAGATTTATTTTTGCACTACCAAGCTATTGTATACAAAATTAAAATACTGAAGATGAGGGAAGTAAATGTAAGATCATTTGAGAGTGATATTTAATATGACAGTTTTACATTAATATTTAGTTTATTTGCAAGAGGAGGTTGTGGCTTAATCAGTGGTCGGCATTTGAGTTAATCGGTAAGTTAAGTTGCTCTGGCTGCGACCGGGTGATAGATGGGTGAACCATTCTAGCTCTGGTTTATATTTGATATCCGACCTCCTCCGTGTTTCGGAAGGCACGTAAAACACTGGGACCCGATTAATGTCACTTGTGCCCTAATACCTGCACGCAAGAGGACCTGATGGCTGCCACTCATAACGCAGTTGATGTTGCTAAGTTCTGGGCCGGCACAATTTAGTGCTTGCCAACGAAACGCTAAGAAGAAGAAGTGAATGTTGTAGCTCCTAAAAGACAGGTTAATATTTCAGGTTCTAAAACATCTTAAGTATAATTTGTTTGCGTGATGATATGTAGCCTATAGTCTTCCTCGATAAATGAGCTATCTAACGCTGAAATAATTTTTCAAATCAGACCAGTAGTTCCTGAGATTAGCGCGTTCAAGCAAACAAACAAACTCTTCAGTTTTATATATTACTATAGATTACGCTGTTTCTAAGCCGACCCTCTACCGGAGCTGGCTGATTACAAATTAATGTCTTTGCGAGGCAAGAAATTTCTACAAAATACCTACTATGTGGACTTAGATTTGCTGCAAGTAAAGAAAGATACAAAAATTTTGCAATCTTGGTAGCAAATCGAAGTCATTACAAATAGATGTCTTTGCGAGGCAATAAATTCCTACAAAATACCTATTATGTGGACTTAGATTTGCTGCAAATAAAGAAAGATACAAAAATTTTGCAACCTTGGTAGCAAATTGAAGTCATTACAAATAGATGTCTTTGCGAGGCAAGAAATTCCTACAAAATACCCAGTATGTGGACTTAGATTTGCTGCAAATAAAGAAAGATACAAAAATTTTGCAATCTTGGTAGCAAATCGAAGTTATTACAAATAGATGTCTTTGCGAGGCAAGAAATTCCTACAAAATACCCAGTATGTGGACTTAGATTTGCTGCAAATAAAGAAAGATACAAAAATTTTGCAATCTTGGTAGCAAATCGAAGGTAAGGCACTGACTGAACAATAATAGAAGAACGCTTTACGAGTGCGACATCGACCACTCACCACATCAACACGGCATCACGATTAAAGTGTACGTTTAAGAGCTGTTGGGTGTGTTTTATGTAAAACTTGTGTGACAATGTCATACTAATTGAGAGCAGAATATAGTACAATATTTAGACAGAACACATTACTGTACGCACCATGGATAAGATATAATATCGTAGGGAAGGCTATAATAGCCAGACAAGCAAGGAAATACTAAAAAAAGAATGCCAAAAAGGTATTTATGTGTTATATCACGCTATACTAGTTATATATACTAGATTTAACAAAAAAAAAATACCCTAAATTAAATTAACACAATAATACTTGAAAAAGTAACATCATATTCATACATAGAATGAAGAAGAAGAAAAATCTCAATTAAAATTTGTCTTTTGCATTTTGTCTTTTCCTGTTAAAGCTCTTTCTATTTCTTTCCAAAATGCCATAGTAGTATAAATCTTTGTAAGCAAATAGATGAACTAATCAATGTGTGTGTGTAATTTGTCAGCTTTAAAGTGATGACTTGCCCGTTGATGCAGTTGACAGTGACCTTTCCTTCCGCTTTGGCGTCATGGGTTCGATTCCTGGCTGTCTATATGCATATAAAGAAATAAATTTAAAGAAATTGTGTATCAGTCGGCTGTAACTTATAACAGGGATATTAAGTATCCATTTAACCCACCTCGGGAACAGACAACCGTGAATAAAAAACTTAAAATTCTATCCCATAAGCGTTGTATCAGCTCAAGCAGATCCAAAAGGTAACCAGCACTTTGCAATGTCATCGCTGCATATAAAAAGTTATGACCGCTGGCAATATTTCTGAGAGGCTGATCGCAGCGCAACTTAATGCCTGTGTTATAGGTAACAGCCGCCTGTTATACACAAATATTTTTTTTAGAAATGTATAAATACATACGTATGAATAATACACCTAGACTCGAGGTGGGAATCGAAGACACGAACCCCGGAGTAGAAGGCAGGATCACTGCCCACTGCGCCAACGGGCCAGCCAATAAACATTATAACAAGCAGAAAATCCAGAATCATACAAAAAAGAGAGAAAAATAAGCGGGTAAACAGTTTCGTTTTATAAAGATTAACTTCTTTCCTCTACTGTTAAGGTTTAACTTCTTTCGCTTCGAGGGTAAGCGTGGCGTCGGCTGACGAGAAAGTCGTGGCTTAGATACATCCGGGAGTGGATCGGGATAGCCAATGTTGCCCAACGTTTCGTTTGGCTAAAGAGGGTGGATTGTGGGAGATGACGTCCAAACTCTAATAGGAGAGGATACACACGAAGAGGAAGAAAATTTCTTTCCTAAAAGAATGAATAGGATAAATATTAATACAACTTATATACGTTTGCTTCTTTAAAGGCGTCTAGAATCCATTTCCAGTATTTTCCACCACTGACATAAATGCTTCTATGATTTAAACGCGGACTTTATTAAATATCAATAGTTTGGAAAAGTTGCGAGAATCACGTAGGGTTTTATTAACTGTTTCTTTTGTGTTTTTATATGTACACAGCAAAGTAGGGTTGGGTAAAGCCGGTACGTAATAACTACGACCTTTTGCAAAGAAGGTGCGCCCAAGGTGTAATTATTCCATCATTGTAAATTGTAGCTTGCAAAAGTTAACTGACTGTAATTCCTTTTGAAACCTACAATTAAGAACTATTACATTTACAATCTAAGTAAATGAAGATTGAGTTACGTTTCGTTATTAGTAACAGATTATGATTTTGATTATGTGGAATAATCATAACAGAGTAAAGTCTTTGGTTGTTTGGTTGTGGTTCGGAGAAAATTATACAGGATGACTGATAAAAACCTAAGGGGGGTATTCGGTACACGATTCTTGTTATAATTATGAAATAAAAGGTACTTAATTTAGACCAAATTTCCTTAAAATTAGTTAAAGTGTGGCCTTACGTTCTTCGTTTGCGTGTGTGTGTGTGAAAAAGTTAGTTCTTAAATGCATTTGTCTTGTTAGTTATGGAAAGGATTTCACGACGACTGTCAGTCGGAATTAAACGCAATCAATAATAAATACAATAATTCAGTAACTTTTTCGGCTATAATTATTAAAGAAATAAGTGAATAAGTGATAAGTGAAATTAGTATTTTTGCCTTCACACTTTAGTGATGGCTTAAGAGCCAGGACTAAAGTGCGTGCGTCCACGCTAGTATGTCCATGCGTTCGTACATAGTCAGTTAACTTGCTCTTAATCTCACGTAGTAATTTATTAATATTTACATTTAATGTTAATTTTTTTCGTCATATATGATTATCAGATATCAGGTTCCCGGATATCGTATCTCACCAGTCACCCTGTATATCCAACTATCTCTAAAAAAGCGTATTAACAACACACAAAACAACACATTTAAATAGATAGACTGGACTATGTATATACAAACAGACATAGAAGAAAATTAGATACAGAAAACTGTAAAATATTTAGCACGGCAAACCGATTCCTAGCATTGATGCATGAAAAACTAGATTACTTTGCTTTAATCCGCGAATGAATACGAGGGAAAATCGGTGTAATGCTGCAACCCGAAAGCTACACCAGCGAATCAAAATTCGGTTAACACAACAAAACATTAAAAAGGCGAAACAACCACGCACACAAACACACACCTAAAGAATGGCCCGCTCTCATTGAGAGCAGCAAATCTCAGCCGATAATGAGGATATTTTTATGGGCTTTGTTTTTACTTTTAAGCAAGTACTTAACTTGCTTTCAGTTAAAGAGATATTTAACAACTGCTTCAATGCAAAAACGCCGCTGCAGGATGCGAACTTGCATCTGATAGGAAGCGCACCAAAAACCCCACTGAAGGTTTTTCTTTTTCATTGAACTTCAATTGTATTTATACAGGAAATTTCTGCGCTCTTCATTGCAATGAAGAAAGCAATTTAGGAGCCCCGATTGCTGAACCGCGAAAGCGTGATCTGAAGTGTGTAAGGGTTAACGCCTCGATCCTGGGCTGTAGTCTTTATCACTCGTTACACAAGCTTTTAAACTACTTAAGTAGAGAAGTATAGAGAATACTAGGTAAATTAAAAAAATGTTTCGATTCTTCAAAATTCGAAAATTCGATCAAAACATTTTGGGTATTTTTTAGGATAGGAATATGAATGGGTCAAACGGGTAGGCGGTTTATCTAAGTGACTGCTAGTGCCCACTACCAGGAGGCTCGCAGATATGTCGCTGGCCTTTGATAAATTATTAGAAGCATTAGTATTTTCTTGAAGGTCCTTAAGTCGTAATAATATTATTTTTTTCCCCGTAGGTACCCCTTTCTTCTCCATTGACATGAATTTTACGAGCGATCTGCATCTTGTTTGTGTATATAGACGAAATCGCTCTTTAGCGATAAGTTTGTCTTTTTGTATTTACACTATTCCACTGTTATCTTTATCGTATACTAGCTGTACCTGCGACTTCGTCCGCGTAAAATTTGTTAAATATATATATATATAGATTCAATTTTAGCGTTATGATGTATAGCCTACAGCTTTCCTCGATAAATGAGCTATCTAACAATGAAAGAATCTTACAAATCGGACCAGTAGTTCCCGAGATTAACGCGTTCAAGCTAAGAAACAAACTCTTCAGCTTTATGAATTAAAAGTATAGATAAAGTACAGACTTCTTTGAAGTATGGTGTGCAATAAAGTAGAAATATATTTCGGCAACGAAGATGAAAACGGGTGATTTTTTAAGTGTTTGGTTTTTCAACGCTCTGTTTTTGATAGATCTCGAGTTATTTGTGCTATGTAAATCAAAATAGTTTACTTTGCAATTGCCATTTCGAGCAAATTATTGAACTTTATTATCAAAATCAAATGCTCCGTGTCAATTTGATCGCTATCAAACAATGATTTCCATCTTTTTATTGTTACGTGGTGGTGTTTGACACGTAGTTTCAATAAGGCGGTACCACATGCCACAGTACTCGAAACAGTGGGCAATGAATTTGGTGAGCAAGCCATCTCTCGTTTTGGACCAGTGAATTGGCCGCCGATTTGATGCCGTTGGACTTTTTTTGTGGAGGTACCTCAAATCTCTTGTTTATGCCGATAAACCAGCATCAATTCGATCACCTAAAACGTATCTTTAAAAAGCAAGTGGCAACGATTGATTTTTATTTTCTTATCTGAATAAAATTTTAAGGCTTTTATCAATTTTCCTGCATTTAAAAAAAAATTAAAAACCAATTCCGTAAAAAAATCTTATAACTTTGAATGTGTAAATAAAGCAAATTCATTTAAGGAATTATGACTTTGATTTTGACTTTAGACGTTGCCTCTAACACCTAATATAATTATGTATTACTATTTATTCCTTAAACACATTCTACATTCACGTATTATAATAATTAATTTATTGCTTTGTGATATTTCAAATACAATGGCGTGAACTGTACGCATACAAATCTGTATCCTTTTTTTGTAAATTATTATCTCACCAGTAAGTGAATTGAAGAAAATAAATCTAATGACGTAATAGTGGCTACTATGATTCTAAAAAATTCATACAAAACTCTGTAAAGAGAAGTAACCCTCAAACGAATGGTATCTCATTTTATATTCAGATTCCCGTAGCCCGGTCCGTCTGCCCCTACATGATTTATGAACTGTTTTTTGTCGATTTTCTTCGGGTTTGCTCACTGCCAAGTTTCTTTCAACCCGCTGCCAACTGTATTGTACGCGAGAACATATTGATAAAAGTGACTTAATTAATTTCCTATTTTGGCAACGCTTGCTTAAATAATCATAATGTAAACTTAAAAAAAAAATATTGCTTACTAATAGATTTTTTATTTCTTATCAAATATCGATCTTGAATTCGGAAGATTTAAGTTTGTAACATCTAGGCGATATAGTAATGTTCTCTAGTAACTGGTAGACAGTTTTTTTTTTTATATTACAAGGGGCAAACGAGCAGACGGTACTCTTAAGTGACTACCGACGCCCATGGACAACTGCAACACCAGGGGATCGCGGATGCGTTGCCGGCCTTTGAGAAATGAGTATGCTCTTTTCTTGAAGGTCCCTAAGGTACGAAATAACTCAGACAAAGTTTTTGCTAACGTATTAGACAGGTTTTCTGAATATAATTTAAAGATGTGATGAGGTGTCCAATAGTGAAATTTAGCTGTACTTTTATTGATATGGTAAAAACAAAACTTAAAAATAGATCTTAGAAATAAAAGGAAGGCACTTTAATTGTATGTTTATGTCCTATTTCATTTAATTTAATGTAATTGAACTTAATTTAATTTAATTTTTATACTCTTTGTCTTTTTTTTTAATTAGAAAATATTAGGAATACTTTTTAGGTATGTGTAATATTCCCTTTTACCCCTCTACAAAGCTTAAATTAAAAGCTTGAATTAGGAGTGGGTGCGACAATACCCCAACGGCGGTAAGGTTTGAAACGGGCACCTTGCGGATTTCAATCCATACCTTATACCAGTCCGTACCTTATAGCTATTGAGTCTCTAATCTAATATCAACAAGGTATATTAATCGGGACGCATTGTTTTACGCGCCTACAGTTACACTGATGACGTCGGACATTCAAAAACCAGTTTTAGAATATCTAGTTGACCTTGATCTATCTGTACTTTAATTGCTGTGTAAATCAAGTTGTTGTTTTATAAATAAATAACAATCGACTCAAATGCCTGCCACTGATGGAGATGGACTACGATCTCCTCGAAGAATATTCCTCCGATTGAGCTTTTTTTAGATGCAGGATACTAAGTTCTTCTGTAGAAGTGATGCCTGGTGGGTAAAAGATGCACAGTAATCGAATAGCACACTGCATGTTCCAAAAGCAGCTAATCCGAAAGGCCCCGACGACCGACGCTTTGGTCCTTGATAGCAGTGATACATTCACCAATTACTATGATCGTTGTTAGGGATATGTATGTATACCAACCATTCCCCCTATTCCCACACAAATTGGCGCCTAATAAACGTCGTGAGTGCTCTAACCGTATCTGAATTATTGTGAACTGGCAATAACAAAAAATATACCAGACTTAGTTTCTTGTGGTTCCGAGGATGACGTCAGATGGCAATCGGTCATCTTAACTCGCCCCACAGCCAAATCCTTTGCAATCTAAGCGGATCCTTGTACTTAACCGGGATTACGCTAGAGAAAAAGTATGTTGAACGCGCTAATCTCGGGAACTATTAGTCTTATTTGAAAAATTCCTTCAGTGTTAGATAGCTCATTTATCGAGAAAGGCTATAAATTATCATCACGCTAAAACTGTATTGACGAGGTCGCGGCTACACCTAGTTTAATATAAATAATAAACATTCCTCAAACATAAGTAGGTAGGTACAACAATACAATTCTCGTGAGATTAAGTCAAATAAAAAGTCGAAAAAATAAATCCGCGCCTGCGGTGTCCCCTGATCAATTTACAGTGTTCTCCCGAAAGTAATAAAGCTGATAAAAATAGAGGCCACACAATTCAACGTCTTTGACGTTCCTCTTGCGAGTCAGGGTATTATTTTATCTTTATATAAAATATGATGTTTTGATACTAAACTTTCGGATGGCCTCTAAAAGAGGTCACCCAAAAGTTGACTAGTTAATTAATTTTTTACTTCAAATTCAAATTCACTTTGCAAAAAACAAGACAACGCACAAACGCTTGCATGTTTAGTCATTTCAATATATATATATTGTTGAGTTTCAAATTACATTTTCATAATCTTGTCTATACGCAATTCTCGATGGTCTCCTTATATTTATACTTCTACGTCCTACATCTCCTTTGCGCACTGCTTTTTCTATAACTAACGTTGACAACGTCAATTGTCAAGTATTGGCAAACGCGAATCCAATCATCGATCTCTCGACTGCAGCTCTCGTACGAGTCACCACGCTTTCGCTGTCCTCGGCTTCGTTAAAAGCATCTGCTAATCGCCACGCGTCGCCACCGGACACCACCGCAGCCAGCCCGCTAAAGATACCACGCGCCAATAACTACAGCCTTGCAGGTCAGTGCGTACATCGTTTACCTTTACAGCTGCCTTCTTATTCCTTGGTCATTCTAGTAACTGTATTTCGAGTCGTATCAACCGGCAAATGCGTTTTGGGGAGATTTAGGACCCAGTAGGCCCTATTTTACAAGTAAACAGTCCTTTTTAAAACTCAATTCACTGAGTATATTGGTTGTGAACCCCCTACAAAATACCCACCATATATATATATCTTATATAAATATTAAAAACTGATTATAACTTAATAATACAAATTAATATAATATATACTTAGGTAGACTTTGATTACTAATTATTTTTTTTGCTTTTCTTTCCTTATTTTCTGAGCTGAGTTTCTGAGATTACTATGGAACAGATCATTCAATTATGATGAGAATTTTTCTCAATGACAAGAGTATTATATAGGACTATGAATGCATTTAGAGTATATGAATAACATTTGGGAATAAAATAAATTGGGGATAATGTCAGAAACTTGGTACAGTTCTAATTTACCTAAAAATTTGGCAAAAATAGCTTAATTCAATGATAATGTCAAATTAACTGACAGTTCCTTCTTCAAGTAAAGAGGTCTTAAAACCGGTAATAGAGCGGCAAGCTTTTTAGTTGTTGTCATTCAGAGAGGTTACTTATTACTAGCTTGTTACCTATCTTCGTGTAAAAAATAAATAAATAAAAAGGATATTGTTATGTATGTATTAAAATAACAATGATAGAACTCAATTTACTCAATATATTTATTTGGAAAAACTAATTAACCACACAATATTCAATGTAATATCGGAGGAGGTCGGATATCAAATATAAACCAGTGCTAGAATGGGTCACCCATCTATCACGCGGTCGCAGCCAGAGCAATTTAACTTAGCGATCGACTCAAATGACGACCACTGATTAGGTCACGACCTCCTCCTTATCGAGGAAGACTATAGCCTATATATCATCGCGCTAAAATCGATTTTATTTTATTTACCTAATTTTGCGCGGACAAAGTCGCGGGCGCAGCTAGTAACTAGTAAAATTGAATATAATAATCGGAACTAAGTGTACCTACATTTGCCTTAATGTAATTGAGATAGTCCGTTGTACTGCGGAGTCATTAGGTTGATTAAAATTGACGCCGGCCATCGCATCGTTGTCTTACAAACGAAATTATGCTCATCCTGGTGAGCATTGCTCGTTAACTAATGAAGGTTTGTTTTGTTACGAGAGAGAGAGACGGGGACAGTGTACATACATATACATATATACACATATACATATACTGGCCTTATATGACACACGGAAGTCTGTTCTCAAGGTAGACAACTTAATGCCTATGTTATAGGTAAAATACGCTTGTTATACACGAAGCTATAGCTATATGAAACTAAGCATGTATTTATGTCATACTAGATCTTTCCTGCGATTTCGTCCGCGTAAAATTCTGAAGCACTTAGACCTTAACCTGGTCCAATCGAAGAATCATTTCTTAGCGCAGGCTTACTAACCTTGCCAAATTTCACCATTGTACGTCCCGCGGTTTTCGAAATGTCGCCTTAGGTGACCATTCATTTATACATATATAGATTTATATAGAGTTACATTTTCTTTAACGACTAAGAGGTATTTTTCAAGGGGAAAGGGATGCTGTTTGAAATGCAGTAGTTTTTACTATATAGGCGTATATATCACCTATACTGGATGTCAAGAGGCACAATATAAGCAAAATATGTAATAGGTGGCTTAATGCACTTCTGTACAAGAATAAAGTTTGTAACATTTGGCCAAATATACTTTTGTACATTTGTACTTCACATTTGGGAAGTATATAGTTGGCCAAATGTGCTTCTGTAAAAGGATAAAGTATGTAATAGTTGGCCAAACATACTTCTGTAGAAGAATGAATTATGGAATAGTTGACCAAATATGCTTCAGTACAAGAATAAAGTTTGTAATAGTTGGCAAAATATGCTTCTATACAAGAATAAAGTATGTTACATTTGGCCAAACATACTTCTGTAGAAGAATGAAGTGTGTAATAGTTGACCAAATATGCTTCAGTACAAGAATAAAGTTTGTAAATGGCTAAATATATTTCTGTACAAGAAAATGAAGAAGAGTCTGTAATAGATGGGCAATTAAACTTCTTTAGAAGAATAAAGTACGTAATAGTTAGCCAAATACACTTCTATAGAAGAATAAAGTATGCAATAGTTGCAACACACAACGACATCGCTCGTTTTCCGTAGCAGGAGCAGATGTAATTGTGAAATATCTGTATCGAGCACCGTGGAGCTGGTAATCCTGATGAATGTATACCTGCGAGCTCCCGTTTATTGTATGGAACTATTATAAATACTATAGCTATCTTTGAAAAATAGGTTTATAATGAATCTACTATTGTCAATAAAAAAAAAATAATAATAAAGGTTTAGGAAAAGAAAGAAGGAGGTCGTGGCCTAATTATTGGTCGGCATTTGAGTCGATCGCTAGGTTAAGTAGATCTTGCTGCGACCGGGTGATAGATGGGTGTCCCATTCGAGCTGGTTCTGTCAATCTTCCCTTCCTACGTGTAATTCCAGCCTCAGTTAGCAAAAGGCAAAAACTAATCGACACTCAGTTGTCTACTATCATTTTTGTATTGAAGCGCTGCCAGCATAATATGTTGGTAATAAATCTGACCGAGGGTACGTTCCACAGAGTGGGTCACTTTTGGCGGCAGCATTACCGCGTATCGTGGGCACGCCGTCGATGGTGACCACGGCGGGCGCGTCCGGTGGCGCGGCCGGCGCCGCGGTGTCTGTGATGGCGAACCATGGCGCGTCGCCCGGCAGCGGCGCAGACACGCCGCACCGCGACGCCGGCCCGCCGACGCCCACGCACTCCGAGAACACGGACCCGCACGCACCTCCGATACACTTGGACAACGCGTTGCCCAGAAAAAGTAAGTATTCATATTCTTGAAGTGGTCTCATTCGCAGTATACATTTTTAACAATATTAATTATTTCTATAACGCTTTATTTCGGATCTATTAAGTGTTTCCACCGGTCCCTATTTTTCGTGTTTTCCGCGAGGTTCTCCCATTTGCCATGCTCGAGCATTGTTCGACAGGCTTGCCAACAGAAGAGCCAAATGGCAGAACAGTCATAACCGCCCATATTGTTCTGTTCTGGATTACTTGTGGCTGTTCTTGTCAATCTAAGATTAAGTTGAGCAGCCACAAACGGAAGTGTCGCTAAAACACACAGTGCATTAATCATCTGCAGCAGATGTAATGGCCAATGTCTATTTCGGACATTATTGTTTTTGTATCAATACTGTTGTATATTCTTTTGTTACATTGATTAAATACTAAAGTGATACATAATATGCCTCATTATGTATACTTACCACAGACTATGTCTATATTATGATAATAAATAAAAGCAATATAATTTTTCAATTGTTACCTGGCTTAGGATATAAAAGGCTTTAAGTATATCAATCTATAATTAAACAATAGACTATATCATTAACTTACAAAAAATATTAGTATTGCGCTTTCAAATTTAAAGATAGAGTACGACGATTCTAAATTAGTATGCTGTTTGTATGATATGTCATGTCGTGTGACTGCATTCGCAGTGGAGTGCCTCGGCAGCTACTCCTCGGTGGTGGGCAGTTCGTTGCAGCACGCGCCGCCCATGCTCACGCCATCCCTGGTCAACTACGTGCGGACCGACCTCACGTCACACGTCACCGGCTGGCCAGCGGATATACTCGAGAAGCAGGTAAGTTTAACATAGTTAAAGAATTATATTCTCATGCGGCAAGGGCACTTGCTTATTTTAAACAATGATGCTAGTAAAACCAAAATTTTTGGATAAGTCTGCTAGTCGAGGCCCTGGGTGGACTTGCGTATACATATTTTGAGAACAGCATTTTATGGTTTCGAATTCAGTATAAAACATGCATTCTGTATTATTATTTATATTTTACAAGGTTTTTGGAAGATTAATGTACACCATAGATTTTAGATGTTCCCCAATAACCAAGGGATAAAAAAATCGTGACTGTATTTAATAAAATTAGACTACTTTCTACAAACTTGTCTAATTTAACTAAAAAAGCGTTTGTAGCACGTAAATTAATTGATTTAAATCAAATATTAAGCTCCATTATTATAGAAATTGTTTTGCCATTTCTTTGGTAGGTCTAATCTGCCATTGGTGAAGAACTGAATCAAGTAATTTTAATAGGTTTTTTTAAACCAATTCCTAAATGTAGTCCACCAAATATAGAAGTTGACAGCCAAAGGATTGAAAAAAAAAAACAAGTAATGCCTTAAAACTATATATTTCTAATTTCTAAACTACATCATTTCTACTTCTGTACTTGGTCGATGCATGTACCGAAGTCGTCGACAAACATAGTGTGGGAAGTGTGAGAAAAGCATCAGACGGGTTTCAAGTTTCGTTGACGTCTGCGTAACACACCTATAAATAAATACTTTTTATTGCTACATCTACATTACAATAATATTTTTATGTTATGTTTCATTGAATCAAATAGAATTGAAGTTATGAGATGTTTGTTCACATAGTCTTCATTGCATCTCCAGCAAGCAAGTAGATTTTGAATGTAGACTTCATTGGGAGATAACATTGCCAGATAAATGCAAGAATACACTAAAATTACTTTTTTTATTTTTATTTATTTATAATTAATTTATACAGCAAGTTCTATGTATATAATTTCATATCCAAAAACCTCTCATGAGTTTGTGGGGTTATGAATATTCCTCAATATGCGATTATATAAAACAACGCAGCTATTAACAAAAGTGACTTCTCACCGTGAAAATCATTAGCAAACGACAAGACCGGTTTTATGCCTCCGTAGGTCCGAGCATATATAGAGTGATTTTTGAAGTCATAATATCAATGCATTTCATTTTGTATAATATTTTTTTTTTTAAATATTATGAGTTCAGGAAGATTAAAAATTTAATCTTCCTGAACTCATTCTCTGTAAAATAGTTTTAATTTGTTACAGGCAAACAAGTTCACAGAGGAGGCTTATCAACTGGGCTGCCTACAGTGCACAAGGGTTTCGGCTGAGCTCAAGTGCTCGCGGTCAGTGGTGCGGCATA
The DNA here is from genome assembly GCA_024363005.1 of Charaxes varanes. Lineage (NCBI taxonomy): Eukaryota > Metazoa > Arthropoda > Insecta > Lepidoptera > Nymphalidae > Charaxes > Charaxes varanes. Next base: position 120,089 of record JANCMC010046843.1, on the reverse strand, counting down.
CGGAGATACAGGCCACGTTGCAGGAACAGAAGTAGGTCCAACAAAGAACACATGCTTGTTACATTGTTTGTAACTCATGAACGAGTAGCTGGTAGATTTTTTTTTACGATCCTTAGGGTGGCAGAAGAACTATTATAATATCTAAAAAAATTTAACGTTTCCAGTTTGGAAATAGGAAATTATTAAAAATATTGAGATCAGTATACAAAACCATCGCTATTACCTTACTGACACACGAAATTTACTAGATCAGCTATTAATTTTTAAAACCAATAGAGAACTTATATATATCATTATATATAAACGTTATCTGTTGGTTAAGTAACATTTTACTTATATACAAAAGTTTATTCTAGTTCACTTGTTAATGTAACATCATACGATATTATCATTTAATGACACTTTTTTTTCAGAATAATGTACCTGCGGCAACAAATATCACGCCTAGAGGAGCTGAAGTCCCAAAACTCGTTCATGGTACTCAGGCCGTAGCTAGTAGACAGTTGTAAAATGAATTTTTCTAAAACTTTTATCAGAATAAATGTTTGAAATATATATCCAGTGCTTACAAAAAAGTGAGTAATACTGGTTGAGAAATCCTGACCTGAAGGTAATTTTTTTAGGTAGCGAGTGGACGGAAAGCTACAACCGGTATTAGTTATACTGTACAGTGATTCATGGACGCAGAATGGCGTTACTTTGCCTTGTCAAGAGTTGGCTGCGGAAGGCATCGTGGTAGTAACAGTAGCCTTCAGGCTTCATATTCTAGCCTTCTTTACATTGAAGTCAATAGCAGCTCGAGGAAATTTAGCCTTACTCGATCAGTATATGGCTCTACTGTGGGTTCGCGAAAATATTGCAACCTTTGGCGGAGTTCCAAATGCGATTACTCTTTTGGGCCAATCAGCTGGGGCTGATAGTGTTCTTTATCATATAGTTTCACCTCGCACTGCAGGTAAGAGTTACTTTTTACTTATATCTATACTT
>JANCMC010046843.1:78107-119002 GCA_024363005.1 Charaxes varanes | reverse complement strand
GAAACAGAAAACGAAGTTCTTCGCTGTTTAAGGGCCAAATCTGTGTCAGATTTAATAGCTTCAGTACCGGTACTATTATGAATTTCAATGTGTTAATCTTTGCATGCAGGTAGGCCAAGGAAGAGATGGCGCGTAGACTTGAAAGTAGTGGATTGGGATTGCTCAGAATAGACGAGAGTGCTCTAGGAGGCCTTTGCCCTTCTGTGAGACATAAAAATCTTTACATAGTATATAAAACAAAGTTCCTGCCCCCTATTGTACGCTTAGATCTTTAAAACTACGCAACAGATTTTAATGCGGTTTTTATCAATAAACAGAGTGATGGATTTATATGTATAATTCAAACATATCAAATTTTACCTGTACAAAGCCTTAGTCGGTCGCTAGTTTTTAAAATCGGGCTGATCAGCGCGAACAAAAAATCATTTTAGTTGGGTTATAATGTTTTTTCAATTTCTCAGTCATTTATTGATGAATTTCAAAAAAAAATTCCTGATTGTTTAGTTTTAACCTATATTTTAATACTATTACGTTAAATATTATATTTTCAACATCATGAAACTTCCCCATTAGACTAAAAGAAAGCAGAAAACACGAGGATAAATGCAACAAAATTACATAGTACTCCTCTGAGAAAACTTATAAAGACTGTTTCTTTCGTTTGTTTAGATTTTCCGCGCGGATGTCTGCGAAGTAACACGTGATTCTATCAAACCCAGCAAAGTGAAGATAATATTTGTTTATTCTTCTATTTCAGATAAATTCGACTAATGCTGTTCATCCAATCGTAGATAACTTCTTAGCAGAAAATGACCAGTATTTACCTACTACTATCTCTGCTGCATTATCGTCATCAAAATTTCCAAATATTAAACTTGATATTTTGCTAGGAACTACAGACCTAGAGGCCGTAAACTATGGTAAGGGTTATTTTTTTAATTTATGCGTGCGATTATCTTTTTATAGGAAAAACTGCCGCTAACATTACCGCATTACATCTCATTCTCAATCGACTTCAAAAAAGGAGGAGGTTTTCAATTCGACTGCATATATTTTTTCTTTATGTTTGTTACCTTAGAACTTTCGGCTGGATGAACCGATTTTTATTTTATTTTGAAGCTGGTGCTTCTTGTGAGGTCCCATTTCAATTTTGTCCAGTTCCGACTGTTTGAAGTCGGTTTTTTTTAAGAAAGAAATATTATATTAATTCATTATATAAATTTTTTTCATTGCTCGCTTCTCTAATTAATTCTACTTTACACAGATTTTAATTACGAGGAAATGACACGGCAGGGTACGGACAATATATATGAATATGCTATTGCAAAAATTATTCCAGAAATTCTTCACCTTTTATCACTAGACCGGCCAGAGTCTTCACCCACCGTGAGTGAATATATTTATCAATATTAGAATTCTAGTATTAAATAACATATTAAGATGCATTCTACTATCTACAAAATAGTTTAGGCTAAATTATTGTTTCGTATAAAGTTATCGTTTAAGAATCAACAGTGCACAGAAAAACCGACTGTGGTTTATGATGCACTGACTATATTTTATAAGTAAAATTGTCTCTAAATAAAAAATTTAAATAAAAACAAAATAATAATAATAATATTTCTATAACACGGCTTTAAAACTCAAGCGCATGTTATATCAGGATTGCCCCACTAGTTTCGAACCCGTCCGAGGTCCTTCCTCACGAGCTCGCTACGAAGCGGGTTCCCGCCGCGGCGCCGCTTATTAGGAAGGACCCTGAAGGGTTCGAAACTAGTCGGGCACTCCCGATATAACATACGCGTGAATTTTAAAGACATTTTATAATAAGCATGAATTCCGCCCACGGAAGTAAATTTCTAAAATATTTCTATAATGGCAAATATTATTTTCAGCTTGCGCAGGCGATTCGATGGGAATTCCTAGGCTCTAAAGTACGCAGAGAAGACAAAGATGATGTTCACAAATTGGTAGAAGCGGTTGCGAGGATGGAAACATCGGCGAAGTGGGGAGCCGGCTGTGCGCTTCTGGCGGCAAGGCTTGCGCGCCGCGTCTCTCACTTATACGTCTATCATTACTCGCAACCAACAAGCACAGATTTGTGGGGCCGAAGGTTTAACTTTACTGGTACTAGACTGAAAATTAATATCTTTAATGAGTAATTATAACGTAGGCAACTTAGAACTACAGCTTTCCACCCCTGGGCGATGACTCAGAGGTAGGTCCAACGCAAGGTGGAAAGATGTAGAGTTACAGGACAAGAGGAGTCCAATAGGAGCAGAGCCCGAATAAAAATGTTTCAAAATCGGGGCTTTTTCCCTTTTGACAGCTTCCGCTGCATGCGCTGCGTAAACGGGGTAACAGCCGCCTGTTATACACAAGTATTTTTTTTTGTAAATATATACATACATACATATGGATAATACACCCAGACTCGGGGCGGGAATCGAACCCACGACCCCGGAGCAGAAGGCAGAATATTAAACTTATAACAAACACTTCGGTCAAAGTTATCTATATAAATAAAAATGAGTTTACCAATAGTATTCCAAAATGAACGGAACGGAATGAAACAGAAACGGAAACGGGACTAACATTATAGGATAATAGAATGTAGTGAATAAGTAACCCAGCGGACAGGTCAGCGTCTGCCGGGTCAGCTAGTATTATTAAAAAATATCGGTACATTAAATTATTAAAAAAAAAAGACCTCACACACACCAATGCTAAACGTTTGAGACACACGTGTATATATTTTAATACAGAAACATATCAAAGCATTACAAAATAAAACAATGTATTCTGTTGATCGTGATATGCAACATGGTTGAGTTGTCAAATGTCGCTGTACTAAAAATAAAAATATTGACGACGCTGGCGAAATGCTTCGCGCATAATAGCACGTGCGAAGCCACTTTAATAATAATCATTTCGGTTCATGGTCTCATTGCAAAGTAATACCGGTACCAATAGTTAAGAGGTTCTCGCATGATGGTTGGATCAAGAGTCGACTACAGAAGACGGTATTGCTTGAGACGGTACGTATTGTGAGGAGGTTCCTCTCTCAGGAGTCCTAACCATCGGTTGCTTGGGTCCTAGCCCCGCTGCCGGCGTTCATCTATTTTTTTTATATATTTTTAAATGTTTTTATTTTTATATTAATATTTACAAATGTATTTAGAATAAGATATTTGAATTCTTAGTATAAGATTACCTCTGTTAGTATGTACTGTTTGTAACACTTTTGGAATAAATGTGTTTTCTTTCTTTCTTTCTAAATAATAGTAATAAAAATATTGTTTATAGCTTCAGATAAGCACGGGTTACGTAAATCTAAAGATTTGTGGCCGAATTTCGACCAGCCGGCGATCTCTTATTCAAATTCAAATGATATTTTATTCAAGTAGACATTTACAAGCTCTTTTGAATCGTCAAATATTTTAAAAGCTACCACTGATTCGGTGGAGTCGAGCCACGAGAAGAGTCGGCAAGAAACAGTAGTAATTGGCCACTCTTTTGAAAATAAGTATCGTCATATAAAATATCATTGATCATTATTATACTTTATAATGGTGCACCGCTGATGAAACGCTGCTTATCTTATGACAAATCTATCGCCATACATGCGCTACACCTTGTTTATAAATAAATCGATTACTAGCATTACTCATTTTTCAAAGCCGATTCGAAGTTAACAATGATCATGACCTATTTTAATCCTTACAGAAAAGGTGATAAGGTTCAAGTATTATTATATACTATTTTTTATTCATACAAACAAAAATCCGCTAATATGAACTCTATTACAATGCGCTAAGATACACGTGGTGTACGAACACATTATAACGCTTCGAGGTCACTGGCCTCGTGTCTATCGCATCGCGAACAATCCAACATTTGCATTTTAAATGACTCTTATGTAACAAGTCGTAAGGTTGATTTTAGATAAATTTACATAAGTGAACGGCTTTGTTTAGTAGAGCTTGTTATTAGGGAATCTAATAATATGCTTGTTAGGAGTTAGGTTTAAGAAATATTACGGTTTCTACGGAAATAGTGCGGTTGAATCACGCTATTGTTATATTTATTGATCAACCCCGTGCGTCTGTGTTCCCAGACCACTACAACATGGGTATCTTTAAGGCAAGAGTGAATAGGTTCATTTTAGGCAAGCGCGTTCCACCGCATCTACACTTTATCAAGTGTGACTGCGGTCAAGCGCTTGCCTATCTACAGTAAAAAAAAAAAAGTAAAATAAAAATAAATCGCCTAAATGTATGTACACGCATAACTTAAAGACACGAACGAAGGTACCATATTGATTTCTTCTTTTTTCCGTATTCGTATTGTTCAGGAGAAGGTTTGTATAATTAAAACATTTGTCTATATGTCTGTTTGTTACGGGAATTTCCGAAAGGGCTGGATGGATTTTGACGGAACTTTCACGAGCAAGTTTTACAAGAAATAAAATAGACTACTTTACTTTTAACAAATTAACCAGGGTTCCACACAAAAAATTAATAAAAATAAAACATAAGCACTGAATTCACGCGGGAGAGGTCGCGAGTTTCAACTAGTATTTTATATAGCAAAGCAAAATATAATTATCATATCTTTCATGTCAGTCGTAAGCCGTTTCCATCCTCATAATTAATTTGCAACGTCTGAACAATGCTGACTAATCATTTGTCGGAATTATTTCTCATATATATGTGCTGACTTCAGAATGTGGCATTTTCTCACGTCTCATGTTTGACACTGTTTTGGGAGCTCGTTATTTACCTCAGCACTAGGGCTACGAGTATTCACAATTGACGACATAACGTCGCACTGACGTCTGTAAGGACTTTAGTTTATTAATTACCCGCATTAAGATAGCTGTTTGTTTCCTATATATATGGAAATCCTAGGGAAAGGGACGCACTTTAACGGACGGATGGACACAGCGAAACAATGAGGGTTCCTTGACGGAACGGAAACCTAAAAAAAGTTACCGATGCGACACTGCTTCGCAGCGAGTTCAGAAATCCCACACTAGTTTTATATTAGTCAGAAGTCTGTGAAGCTAGTACATGGGGTTATAATCAATTGTAAAATGCGTAAATTAAATGTTACATTTGCTTAGTGACCGTTATTGAACAAATTGCTGTTACAACCGTTTCCTACATGTATAATATGAATATAAACTAAATCTGGAGCAGAACCCAAAGTATTCCATAATGCTGATATAAAACGCTAAGATGTGGAACGGTCTTTCATTGCAATAACTAAGTCTATCTATAATTGCAGTCATAATAAGCCGTCAAGCGTATTCTTTATTTGTATTAATTATATAATTACATTTGATGGTTATTATGCCCAAATATGTAACATGTTGTATGTAACGGTTAAGGATAGGGCCACCACTTAGTCCATTCCAAATAGTCCGTCAACCGTCTCATAGAAGTGCAAGCGGAGGTCGTGCCACGGCTACGGAAGGATTTCACTTCAGTATTGCTCCCAATACATTCTCAACAGATGGTGGAAGCCTATTAGAAGAATATGTCGCGATAACATGAGATTGTGGGACTTAGAATGAGTTGGACGACTTCCGTACAATAGTGTTTCGTACTTATACATTACAAGAACGATCTTCAATAGCGGGAGCTAATCTACTACTAATGCCATCTATGTTGCGAACGGGTAATTATTCTAGTTACAACAATCTTTATGATTCTATTATACTTATCGTTTTACAATTTCCAGGTACCATAATTAAATTGGGCAAAAAGTACGCCTATCTTCTCGACAGTTACACATTTTACAAACACACGACGATCCGTAAAGGAGACGCTTCTCGTTGGGCTGTATTATCCATATGTATGTAATTAAATATTTCTAAAAAAAATATTTGTGTATAACAGGCGGCTGTTACCTATAACACAGGTATTAAGTTATCTACCTTAGGAACAGACGTCCGTGTGTCATATAGTCCTGTATATATTTATTATTCTATCATTTATACTGATTTCTATATATATAGACTATTTACTGATGAAATATATACTGATTAGTGTTGAATTTGTATTTTACGTGTCGCAAGTATGTGTAAATATTACAAATGAGTGGAGTTGTTTGCGGGGCTTAGTTTCGCTAGCTTTGCATTGTGTCGCAGCTGCTTTCAGCGCTTTCGTTGCTTTTACGTGACTTGTTAATATTTATCTCTCTCCTCCTCCAACATTGCGATGCAGTTTGTTATTTTGTATTTGCTTTTTATATTGGTTCTCAGAAACTAGTATTAATCTTTTCGCTTGAAATAATTCAGAAAATACATGTATTAATGAATCTATTCCGCTTGGTCAGAGCATCACGCGTGAACGGCTGCACCGTTTTCGGTAAAAAAAATTTTGCTGTGTTTGTTATTGTCCAGAAAGGGTTCTTAAAAAAGAGATAATTAAAAAAATGGCACGGAAAATTAGAAAATTTAAGAATAATATACACTTTGAAAATATTAAATTATTTCTAATGTAACTTTAGCGCTTTTGACAACGGAAATGGAACAGGAGCGGTGATAATATTATAGGATAATTTAACGTAGTGACGAGTAAGCAACCCAACGTTCGGGCAGGACAACGTCTGCATAGACAATGTCCGCATATTAGTAAGTCTGAATATTAGCAAACTCTATACCAAGTACTACCAACTCCAACATCCAACCATTTCAGTATTCTTTTAATAAAAAATGGCCAAAAACGTGTCAAGACACGGTTATATAGAAGGGTTCCGTATCTGATACGCTATAAACGTATTTGTTAAATAACTTCAAAAGTTATTGTCCGATTTCGTTCAAAATAATTGTCCTAATGAGTTTTCAGCATGTTCTATCAACATGGAAAATTTCAAGTCTCTACGTCTAATAGTTTGGAAATGCTCGGGGGGAACCACCTTACGGGCAGACAGACGGACGGACGGACAGAGCGAAATTATAAGGCTTCCTTGTAGTACTACGGAACCCTAAAAACAGGGTTTTGATATTAATGTCTCTTAGGTACCTTATTCCGTCACGTCTCCTCTATAACAAAACTTCGTTAATGTCCTATAAACCGACTGGGTCAAAGATTCCGAAAGTCATTTGAACTGTAGTTTACATCGTCAACAAGTCCTGCGTTTTCGCACTAAATTATAACTGATATCGTTCCGATTGCCTTTATAGGCAATAATAAAGATTTTCCACGGAGATAACGGCGAGCTACGTTCGAAGTAAACGCGAGTTGTTCTTTCATTGGTTACTAACTTGCGCCAACGGTTTCGCACGTTTTTGATTGTATTGTATTCGTGTTGAAATACACGAATACAATACAACACCGCATTAATTTAAGATTTAAAAAAAAATAAATAGGAAGAAATAATAATTTTAATGCCCGACTGAAACAATGGGCTACGTTTCGGCCTATTTTGGGTAAAAGAACTGGTTTTGTTGTGCTTTTATTTATGACTCGGGTCATATTGCGATCGTACCTTGTTTATAATTTTCTCGACTTTTCGTCTGTTTGTCTCTGTCTTGGTCACGAGTAGACTGCAGTACCGCGGTGCTGTCGGCTTCAACTTTGGTTATGACGTAGTGATTATCCGTGTAAATAAAAGTGCTTAGTAATACAGTCTACGAGAAGTTTATGTCAAGTTGGTGTTTTATTGGTCCTCATCAATATAACTCGGAAAAGACACCAACGTGTCCGTTACACCTTTATTTAAATAAATAATCTACATTAATAAAAATGATTGTTGCTAAGTGCAAAACTCGATATCAGCTGAACCGATTTCATTAATTCTTTTTTCTATATAAAGAGTGCAAAAGACGATGTTTTTAATAAGGCTTTGTTAAATTTAATGTCCTAAATAAAATCACAAAAACCATTCATCTCGGAAATGAGAGGTTACAGATATTGCCACCCTCACCCCATTCTTCAGCGCGCAATGTATCGTGAACATTTGGAAACAATCGTTAACAAAATGTTGACGCGCAAAACAAGTCAACGACCCGCGCCGCGCTACCCCTGTTACATACTTTTAAGTTTTATTTACATTGCGGTTTGATGTAAAAATATTGAAGAAATTTGTTTCTGATTTAAAATCGCATTGGGGCAGATAATGATATTTTTTTAACTGAATACAGTATGTATTCATTTAAAAAAATGACAAAAAAATTGTGCATTTCAAGAAAAAGCCGACGAAAAATTTCACCACTGGGGAATTCTAGAATCATGCACTGAACCCATGGGACGAGTATCCGGTACGATGCCTTTAACATCCTTTATATAAAAATGAATCCCAAAATGTGTTGCTAAAAGCAAATCTAGATAACAGCTAAACCGACTTCGCTAATTATTTTTTCATAAATATACAATTGTATACGGAAATATGTTATATAATGACGATTTTATTTCACGCTCCACTGTGAAGTTGGTAATTTGGGGTTACAACAATTTATGTGGGAGATATCGAGATGGGCTCTACAAAAGTTTATTCGTGAAGTCATAACAAATACTGTACATTTATTATTGTTGCGTTGTTACTATTCATGTTAATTAATATATAACATTAAAATTTAAAATAATTACCCAAATATAAATCGTCCGAGTATCATTAGCCAATATGTGTTAATGTAAACTCCAAACGCAAACACAACGGCTCCAATGAAGACAATGGTCATGTATATTATAGTTCCTAATCTGACGCCAAAGCATCTGAAATATAAATAAATAACACAAAATTAAAATTTGCAAAGAAATATATTTTTTTTATATTACAAGGGGCAATCGGTTCACCTAAGTGATGTACGCCTATAGACTTATCCACCACTAAGAGTCTGGCAAATGTGTTTCCGGCCTTTAAAAAGGAGATCAGGCCATCAGAAACTCTCGCTACAACAGTAATATCACTTAATGTGATACATTACAGCCACTTCATCAGGCCGATCTTATGTCAGAAAGAGGTACTGGAACCCGGATGCGCTGACACAAATCGGCTGCAGACCAAAAGGTCACTAATGAAATTGTTAATAAGTAACTATCTTGTGCAAAATGTAGTATTAAAAAGATGGATTACCCTTTTTCCTCATAAAATAATATTAATTATTCATAGACATGATTTACATCTGTATCATGTTGATGTTATGCTTAAAAATTCTTCTTTTTTTTTTTAAAAGAATATTACGTCTAATATTCCCTTCTAACCTCTCCTACTAAGCTTAAATTAAAAGCTTGTATGTGGTGGGTGTTGCCATACTCCAGAAAATAATTAAATTTTTTTTTTGGTTATGTGATATCACACAAAAGGGTTTCGAAAATGTGACAACTCTCGCAGCCAGAGCAACTTAACTTAGCGATCGACTCAAATGCCGACCACTGATTAGGCCACGACCTCCTCAAAATGTTTGTGAACAATTACTTTCAACTATAAATTTAATCAAAAATGGCCACCGATCAAGACTGATCGATGCACGATTAGAAGGCGGCATACGTGTACCACATCATTTTTTGCTGATATTGACCAGTTAGTATCGAAAAAACAGTGTCAAATTTTTCATCAAAAATTTCAAGTAAATTCGTTTTCTGTTCTTTTCTTGTTTGTTTTCATTTTGCATTAAAATTTGTATAAGAAATCTTGACTTTTTTTAATTTTATATATTTTCTCTTCTAATGTTCATCATAAATAAAGGCCCGTTGATTGAAAACGTTGCTCACCCCTTCCCCAGAGCCTAAACGATGTGTACCAATTTTGCTTCAAAGGTGTCATTAGATTCGTCTTATAGTCGCTACACTCGTATCGATAAATCGTTACGATTTAACTGTGCAGCTTAAACTGGTCAGTTTTATCCGGCGTTTGGATGGCGTTCAGTCATTTGGACAGTTCTACATAGGGCTAGGCTTTGCGATTTACCTGCATAGTTTTATCGCAATCGATTTATGGATAAGTGCGTTGCAGCTGTTATTTGTGAGAGTTAAAGGGGGCATTTTTATACAAATTTCTATTAACTGTCAACTTTTCTTTACATACTTATTTAAAAAGTTGATTATTCTGTTAGTTATTTTTGTACTATGTTCAAATATAAATTCCTTAAAACGGCCAATAATCCCAACATAACACCTTACATAGCGACAAAATAATAATCCAAAAGTAAGTTACGAATATAATCTATAGAGCGGACTACTTCGGCCGAAGTCAGATAATCGAAACATTTTGTAAGTAAGCGCCGGATGTATCATCTGATGAGGGACATCTAAAAAAGGGGTATAAGTGTTGTAAGCGATGATGACAGTTCGCCTCGAAAATCATTCACACGGAATACGATAAAGGCGTCCCCGAACCAAGATAACGTCCCTCATAGAAACAATAGGCAGGTGTCAAAGGCCGTACGTTTTTTTACCATTATCGAGAACTATAAAATATAATGGAATTTATAATATTTTCAACTCGTATAAACTATATTTATAACGCACGCTTCGTAAAATTGTCTGCCCGATTTACAAATGTAATCTACATTTTTCTTTTAGATTATGTTGATCTGCAAATTCTATAACAGAAAGATCTTTGTTCTACTGGGCTACTTTTATAGAATTTATATAAATTATACTAATATATACTAGAGTTTGTTTGTTTATTTGCTTGAACACGCTAATCTGAGGAACTACTGGTACGATTTGAAAAACTCTTTCACATCATCACACTAAAATTTAATTTATTTTGTCACCTAATTTTACACAGTCGAAGTTGCGGGCACAGCTAGTATATTAAATATGTAAGCTTTAATAAGCAGTTTATTTAGCAACCTTTCAAAAATCGCTTTAGATTCACAAAAAACTTCACGTAATTCGATTCGTTTTATCAGCGAGCTTTTCATTTAAAGAAATGGCACCATACAAAATAATTTGCTTGTGTAAAAACAACATCAGAATTAACAGACTTCCAGTTAACTGTATATATAAGACGCTTAAAAGGGATTTCATAGACCATAACTAATAATATTACCTATTATTATTTTCAACATTGCACAGAACCTCATAGAGATGCGAACAATTCCCTTTCAACTCACATGGATCAACTAGTTTCTAGCTGTTCAAAAATACTATAAAACCCCCCCCGCCTAGAAATCCCCAGACGGCTCTGCAAGAAAATGGAAATACACCTGTAATGTGTAAATTTAATATGTAAATACATATACACTTTCAAGAATTATTATATTTTATTTCATATTTTTCTGGTGTACCTTAAATTTTATTAGTAATATCTTATACACTAGGTCAGGGGTCGGCAAACCGCGGCTCTTTGGATGTGAAGTTGTAATTCTTTAGTTCCATAGAAAATATGTGATTATCTAATAATACCCAAATTTATTTTGAAAATACACTACTTAATTATGGATAAATAGATATTTTTCTTATGAATAAATAAAATACTTGTCGTTACCAAAAACTTTCTTTATGTGACTACTATAACATATTGTTGGCAAAAAAATTTTTTGTAGCTCTTTACAACTTTGAAATTTTGTAAATTGTTATTTTTTTCTGGATCTTCAGTCCAGGGACATTCTGATTTGCCACAACAGCAACCATCTTTATTGCTAGATGCAATATTAATATTTTTTTCCGTAACAGACAACTATAATTTGTCATTAGATATATTTTGTCTCTTCCGTCTCAAAAGGTTGCTGGCCCCTGCACTAGTTAAAGTTAATTCACAATACCTGATAGACATTTTCAAATTGGACAGCGCCAGAAATCGTTGCATCATAGACTGGTTAACAGCAATATTCCCAATCCAATAAAATGTAGATCCAAGGGAAATCGACCATATCGAATGCCTCTCAGTTAAGTCCAAACTGTAACTAATGTTGAAAATACATAAACTAAGTAACTTGGTGTTTTAAAAGTTAATCTAAAATATAAAACTTCGACTCGACACGTCTCATGGAACAGTCTAGAAAAGATATTTTGAAAGTCTCACCAAAATATAAAAATATACCTTGGAAACTCTATTCTAGAGGTCTCCCAGTTCTTATTAATAACCTCTTTGAAGCCACCGACGTTGATAGTACCTTTAATTACCACTAGAAGCATTGCACCGATCATAAAGACCGTTTGTACAACGTCAGTCCAAACAACTGCTTTTAGACCTCCCTAAAATTTAAATAAAAAGAGCTTTTACAATATCACATAAAAAGTTAATCATATTTTTTTTGATCTCATCCTATATAGTACTAGTTATACCTACCACACATGTATAAAAGATGCAGACTAGACAAACAATTGGCGAAATTACGTGAATGTTGGCACCGGTTACTGAAAACACCAAAATAAAAGGCTAAAGGAAAGAAGAAAAACTACGGCTTGGTTACAAACTTTAGGATATGTTGAAACCAAAAAACTACTAATATTGTTGGATAAATGAACAATTAATTTAATAAATAACTTTTCAATTTGTATATCACGATTACTGTTTATTTGTATTCATATCTTAGTTTCTTAAATAAACTCCACAAACCCTCTCACACACATACATATACATTGTCATTATACACAAAGAGAGGTTCATATTAAACACATTAGATTTCGACTAAATTTTAAATGTTATGCAATCATAGTATTGTATCCCAGTAGTTTAGTTGATATATCTGTAGGGTGTGGCGCCGGATGCTGAAATACAAGTTATGCATAGTTCTACAGCGGATTCTCAAGATTTTCCTACTATTTATGTACTTATTGTAACATGTGTTTGCATACATTTAGCGATTTCCTTTTTTTTGAGACAATAAACGTTTTTTATTACTATTATAAACACAAGTGTGTCCTTGAGCAATGTTGACTTTTTATTTGCGAACCCCTCATACATATTTATAAGGGCATAGACGTTGTATTTTATAGGGGTGAAATTAGAATTATCACTGAATAAGTTTTTTGTTGCTACCACACTTTGAACAGCACATCTTTCTTCATTTTCTTTGTATAAAATGGGCAAACGAGCTGAAAATAATTATAATTTATAGTGACTACCGATGCCCATGGACGACTGCACTTTTAGTCGACTCACAGATGCGTTGCTGGCCTTGACAATTTTTTATGCTGTTTACGTAAAGCTTTTGTCGTTTGTTATTCGGATCGGTTAGCAAAATTCATAGATTTTAGCTGTTTATGAAAACTTTGCCGGATGACAAGTTTTGGGAGACTACAGGCTTAAATATCGCTACTAGAAAGAAAAAAATTGATATATCTATTCTTCTTTATACTAATATATAAAGCTGCAGAGTTTGTTTGCTTAAACGTGCTAATCTCAGGAGCTACTGGTCAGATTGAAAAATTAGTTCAGTGTTAGATAGCCCATTTATGGAGAAAGACTATAGGCTATATATCATCACGCTAAAATTTTTCACCTAAATTTACGCGGACGAAGTCGGGGGTAACAACAAGTTAAATATATAGTTACATTTATTATATATAGTATGTGCTTAATAATAATTGGTTTTAGTGGTCATATCAAAAGTTTAGCGAAGTTCAAAGTTGATAGTATAAATTACCTGCACGGCCTCTTATAACATTAGACCCTTTACCATTTGCATAAATAAGACATTAGAATTCAAAATCGTATAATTAACTTTCATAGGGCGGTTGTTACGCGTATTTTCGCTGGTCGAGTAACATTTATTGCGGGCCAAAGTGGGTTAACACTTAAGGAAACTTTGATTATATATTTTACAAGAATCCGAGCATTTTCAACGGGATTAAGAGGTTTACGGTGGAATGACTTCACGCTTTGTATCAGGCTTAGTTCAGCCATGCATACATAGAGTGGAGATTTTAGAGTAGATGGTCTTCTAAACAATTATGTCGTCTAATATGTTAACACAGTTATTACAAGGTTAAGTGTTCTTCTGTTATAAAACAAAATTTCTATAACAAAACCTTCAACGGAAACTAAAAGATGAGTAAATTGGTGTAGCGACTTCTGAAATAAAATGCAATATACATACGAGTATATTTATATATTTTTTTCGGACCAAAGTAGGGTTATACTAAGATTTATATAATTTACAAGAATCCGAACATTTTCAACGGAATTAAGAGGTTTACGCTGGAATTACTTCTCACTTTGTATCAGGCTTAGTTCAACCATGCATGCACGGAGTGGAGATTTTAGAGTAGACGGTCTCCTAAATAATAATGTAGTCTAAGATGTTAACACAGTTATTTCCAAGTTATGTGTCCTTCTGTTATATAGCAAAATTTATATAACACAACCTTTACTGGAAACTGAAACATAAGTAACTTGGTGTAGCGACTTTCTAAATAAAAGCGGAAAATAGCTAGTATTAATACGTTCTTATGACTTTCTTTCAAACATGGCCTTTGAGATGACTATCTGTAGTAATGCACTTTACGACGCTTCATAAAATGAACTCCACATTTAAGTGTAACTGTATATGGTTTTATAACAAACTCACCTATGGAAGACTTTTTTTTACCGCTATATCTCATCGCGCTAAACTTCAATTTATTTATTTTTTGCTTAATTTTACGGGGACGGAAGTCGTGGGACAGCGGGAACTTTGTGTAACTTCACAAAGTTTTGTAGAACTTTGTTGACTTCAAGGACAAAAATGTACAAACTCTTTGATCCGCGAAATAATAAGAGGCAGAACATAGTCTGCCGGATCCGCTAGTAATATATAAAGATGAAGAGTTTTTTTGTTAGTTTGCTTGAACGCGCTAATCTCAGGAAGTGCTGGACCGATTTGAAAAATTATTTTAGTGTTAGATAGCCCATTTATCTAGGAAGGTTATAGGCTATATATACCATCACGCTAAAATTTAATCATTTTTTTATACAATCTTAGGCAGACGAAGTCGAGGGCACAGATAGTGATATAGTGCATTCCTACAAAGGATATGTCTGTAAGATATATGATTTTGATATATACTTTTTGTGAGTAAGGTATTGGATATAATTTTATCAGGCTTGCGATCAGAATGGACGGTTAAAGTGTGACGTCACAAGTCTATTATAGGCTGGTGGGCATGCTCGTCGTGTCCACCACCACTATTGGTAATATTTCTTAATAGATAGAAGAAAACGTAATTAACTGACAACAGAGCTGAAGACGATGGGCGACAATTTTATCGATTAAGTAAACGCGATCCAATTCTATTCTCGTCTATAACGGTATTATATTCTATTTGTGATAGTGTTTTTTCCTCCTTGAACACTGTTTAAGGTAATTTGAAAATATGGTAATTATTATGGCTTAAATAATTGGTGGGTAACTTGCATAACAGATTCAAAATATATTAGCTCCATTAGCTATATGTTAAGAGATGTTTATAGTTAGGTCTCGTTTAATTAGCGAAATAATATAATTTTCATTGACTTTGCTTCTTGCATTTAATGCAATTTTTCGTTAGACAACTGCTGTTGAGCTATGCTAGAGGGTCTGGCGCCATTTACGTAGTTATATGACAGTTGACTATGTTTCAATAAGGTTAAAATAACATTAAGCTGTATTGCCCCACATTTCACTACACATTATTTGAACAGTCCTTCATGTTTATCCGAACGTTGGGTTACTTACTACTTACTTCATTCTATTATCCTTTAATATTGACCCCGTTCCCGTTTCCTGTCCCTTTCCACTTCCCGTTCCATAATGCTTCACTATGTTGGCGTTAATGGCTTCAACATGAAAGATACATACATATATATCTATGTATATGCTGTAGTGGGCTTTTTTGTAGAACTATTTCAAATAAACATTTCCTTCATACACTATATATGTAAGTGTAACTCTAACAGTTTTTGCAGCTTTCCAGAATATCCCGTGATGGTAGAATTTTCTCCTACTTACTTGAAATTTATCGTTACATTTTGGACAATTCACACAATATCTTTATAATTTATAGCCTATTTGCTATTCTGATATATAAATTAAATTATTGTAAAGTCTTATTAAAATCCATTCAGTGAAAAAGCGTCAAACATACACCCATACAACCATTATGTACAAACTTTCGCGTTTATAATATTGGTCGGTTTAAAAATCAATACCGCGTACTCTTCCTACAAGAAAACTATAAACAAGAAATCATTCAAATTAACGGTATTCTTATTGACAATATTCATAGAGAAATGAAAGAATGGAGCGAAGTTTTAAAACGTTTGCTATCGATGTCACAAGCCTAAGTCGTTAACAATGTAATAAACGAAGGCCCCAGCAATCATTGTGACCAACGATTTACTTCTGATGACCTCATGGAAGCAACGTGATTCAAAACCTACAATGTCAAACACCTTTGTCTTTTTAACTAAAATAAGTTTTTAGTTAAAAAGACAAACATATAATAAAGTATCATTAAAATAACGTTTCAATCACTTCATTAAATTTATAATTATTAAAATACATAATTTATGAATATAATTATAAGCGGAATAAGTGGTAAATGACAAAACGTCTTTTGCGGTTTCCCAAAAATCAGCTTTTTTGAGTTAGGTCAGTTTAAGATTAAGCTTGCGATATAGATATTATTACGCACAGACTCGTCGAGGGAATCGAACCCAGGATCACTGCCAGCTGCACCAACGGGTCGAAGAATACAAATACTGCACATTTCATATTTAACACGATATTTTAGAGAATTGTACTTTATACTTATTTTAATTACTTTTTAAATTGTGCTTTATACTTATTTTAATTAGTATGAAAACTATTTAAAATAAGTATAAAGTATTTTCGGTATGTGTCCACCTTGATGTCACATACCGAAAACAATATCTGTACGAAACGAAATAGGACTTGAATTGAAGAATGCTGAGCAACCACATAGTCGTAGGTTTGCAACGACTTTTAATTTATTTATTGTAAAACCCATACAATTATCATTACATTAAGTAGCCCTAACTTCTGAGATAATTTTTAAAAACCGTGTCAGAAGTCAGTTTATAACTTCAAAAAGGCTGAAAGTTCTGAATTAAAATAGTGTAATCTGTTTTGGCAACCGAATAAATAGATAAAACTTACGGTCATCGAAGGTGTACGGGCTGATGTTTCTTGGCGGTTCGAGCTGTACTGGCACGAACATATTTGGCATGGGGGGAGGTGGTAGGTTTTGATCCTGATTTTGGTAGCTTGCGATGGCGGCCGATGGAGTGGGCCCTTGGTAGACGGGGCTGACGAAATCCGACCGCGGAAACTGGACGTTACTGGTGGTATCGTCGTGTATAGTGACGATACCACCGAAGCGACCGAAGTAAGCGGGTCGTTCGGATATCGATATCATCATGCCGTTTTGATTTATGCTCAGCGGTGGTGGCTGGTTGTGGTGTGATGGTATCAGAGCGGTTGGGTAATTTCTGGAAATAAAAATAATCCTTTTATCCTTGTCTACTGAGACAAGGGAAGCTCAACGGTAGAAGAGATATTCTTTTCTTTAAATGTTTTGTCTTTATTTGTTCACATTATAAGTAACAAATGATAAACAGGGGAGAAAAATCACTATTGTTGTTCCTATGCCAATATACTAACGCGAATCGAACCTAGGGTCTCCCATCCACCGGATGTCTTTATGTAGCGGAGGTAATTAAAGTTTTTGTGTACATGTACGTATTAGATTAAAAAAAACTTACGTTGGTTGAATGCACTCAGGTCGGTTCTCCGGCAAATATTCCGTATTCGGTAGTATCTCTTGTGGTATCGTTTGCGTTGGTATTTGTGATACTGCTAAAAACAATACCAATAAGTACATAAACTATTGTTAATAAAAAATTGAATTTAAGTTTCTTTCCTAAATAATATCATAGAGAGATACTGCTAAAAATAATATATTTTATTACATAGTAGCAATAAATAAAAATCTACTGTTAAGTTAAATAACTTTTTATCACTTTTTGTAAACAACATAGGATGAAAACGACCTTTATAGGCGCTTCACGCAATGGACCTGGAAACAAAGCGAATAGGTAGAGCAACTCTGTATTCAAAATAATTTATATACAGTGCTTATATTAAAATTCGAATTTAATTATTATTAAACTGATCTTACCCAACAGAAAATGCCTAAGTCGAATATTATTCGTACCGTGTCGTTTGATTCCGAGGATAGAATCAGATTGTTGAGGGAGATAGTTGAGAGTCGACACTAGTACTAGACCGGGATAACGCTAGGTAGAAGAAGATGTACATATTTAAAAATATTTGGGACACTTTTCACGCTATTGCACTTGGAAAGTGATATAGCACTCTAAAGCGCACGCAACACAAGTCGCTCCATCCGACAGATAATCATATTATTCGTGAGGATCTACAAAAGTAAGGTATTTATTTATTTGTTTATTTCAATTTCTATGAGTTATATCATCAATACCCAAATCAAATCGAATCCCTATTGGACACGGTCAACCAGTTATGTCGTTTAATTAAGTCCGTGGCCTAGACTAGGAGCTAAGATTAATGGCAATTGAATGCATAGAATTACCTGAATGGAAGACCTATAACTACCTTTGCCTACATGTTGTGTCAATATACAACCAGGTATGTATTGACTAGTGGGGTCGAGGTTTGAAAAGAGCACATAAGTTCGATCCGTTGCGGTGCGGTTGGCAGTAACCCTGTTTTCCGCTCCAGGGTTATGGGTTCAATTCCCGGACTCTCGAGTCTTAGTGTATATTTGTATGAGTATAAATAATTATGTTTAAAAAAAAAATTGCGCATCGGCTCTTAACCATAACACGAGTATTAAGTTACCTTAAGAAGAGACGACCGTGTGTTTATAGTCCTTTGTATTTATTTACCTCATTTTTACTTTTAAAGGGAAATTTCAGACATAAAAACAGCTAAATTTAGAATATTTACGGTTAGGTACGTAAAACACAGCAGTATACTGCAGGTCCAGTACTAAAATCCACGTCGTCTGAGCAAACACGTACAACGTCAACATTTGCCTTATTTAAGGGGAGTTTAATTTTCTATGAAATTTATAAATTTATTCTAGTCTAGAGTTTGAGTGTCTGGTCTAGTCTAGAGTGTCTAGAGTTTACTTTGGTCCCAAAGTAAACTCTAGACACTTTGTTACTATTAATCTTAACAAGTAAAGCTAAATGAAAACTTTGCTTTATATTAGTAAAATTAGTGGCCAGCTCCGGTGTTCCCATATCTAGTGATAAGACTTCGGGACCTTAAACAAGACCTCTTAGTAATTTCCCAAAGCCTGGTAGCGCACTTATTATTTCGGTTAGGGCATCGCTATTCATTCAGATAAAGCGCCTACCTGTTTGGCCTTGTTATGAAGAAATAAAAATTTTGAGGGTTCAAGTCAACAATAAGGAATTCCTAAATTAATTAGTGTCTTTATGGAAAAAATATGCCTAAACGGCCACAAAAACTAGTTTAATCAAAATTTAATAAAATATTAATTTTCAGATTCATCAGGTTTTGGATGAAATTTTAAAAGTTTACCAATCTGCCGCCGCCCGTGGCCGGTGGGTGATTTATTTTCGGTAAAAATTCGTATTAATGCCGAGGGCGGGCAATTTATCTCGAGGTAATTCGTTTAAAACGTTTATTGGCTGTCGTTGCTCATACGACGATAACGTGATTCATCTTCTATGTGTACATCCTAAATATTTTAATAGCATTGTTTAAGCTGTACTGGTGCTAGAAAGAAAATACTTTTGAAGACATTGCCACTATTTTGCCATGTCTATCGAAATGAAAAACCTCTTTATTTTACTTAAATTTGCAAGCAAAAATAGTATTTAATGAAATTTAATACTCGCTTAAATGTTTACGAATTGGGCCGGCGCGTCCGGGTACCAGTACCTTTTTCTCACATGAGATCGGCGTGAAGTGGCGGCAATGCTGTCACATCAAGTGATGGTATTGTTGTCGCGTTTTGTTCGGTTTGTGAGACTTCCCGGTGGCCTAAACTCGTCATTAAGGCCGGCAACGCATCTGCTATTCTTCTGGTCGTGCAGATGTCCATGGGAGTCGGTAGGCACTAAGGTGCCTGCTGCCTGCTCGATTGCCGCTTGTAACTTAAAAAAAAATGTATATATAAGTGAAAGTTCACCTATCATCAAATCTCGAAAAGCGCGGGACGTACAAAGGTGAAATATGACAAAGAGATACTTTATCTTTATAGTTAGTACACATCCGCTAACGACGGATTTTTCGATAGGGCTAGACTGAGAAGGTCCTAGGGCTGTCACGAGATTAACTTTACTCGAACCAAGTTGCGAGAAACAGCTAGTATATAATAAGAGGCAAACGGACAGGCATATATGGCTGGCCCGTTGGCGCAGTGGGCAGTGACCCTTCCTTCTGCTCCGGGAGTCGTGGGTTCGATTCCCACCTCGAGTCTGGGTGCATTATCTATATGTATGTATTTATATATTACAAAAAAATAAATTTCTGTATAACAGGCGGCTGTTACCTATAACACAGGCATTAAGTTGTCTATCTTAGGAACAGACGTCCGTGTGTCATATAGTCCTGTATATATTTATTTATTTTATTTATATATCTATACTAATATATAAAGCTGAAAAGTTTTTTGTTTGTTTTTACACGCTAATCTCGGGAATTACTCGTCCGATTTGAAAAATTCTTACATTGTTAGATAGCCTATTGATGGAAGAAGGCTCTATATAGGCTCTATATCGTCACGCTAAAATTGAATCTATTTTTTTTTACCAAACTTAACGCGGACAAAGTTGCGGGCACAGTCATTATTGTTATTTAATTCAATTTCTTCTCTTGTAGAGTTCTCAAATAAGTGAAGCTATTTACAAATGCCGTTGGTACGAAGCGAATCGGGATATGAGAAGGAGTGTCTTCATAGTTCTGTTCAGGTAGGTAATTATAGAGGGGGGCGGAGCACAATGCGGATGCAACTCGATGCATTATTGTAACTTTATAAATCGCAATTTCGGCTTCACAGTATCCATTTGACTGTAGACAATGTAGAGCGGCACAAATTAAAAATTTTCATAGAACAACCTCACATAGCGGGATTATAAAAAAGAGAAGTCCAAACAGCCAAACCCCTATTAATATTAATATATAAAGCAGAATAGTTTGTTTGTTTGTTTGTTTACTTGAACGCGCTAATCTCAGGAACTACTGGTCCGATTTGAAAAAATATTTCAGTGTTAGATTCCCGTTTATTGATGAAGTTTATTTATATCTATTACCTATTCTGGCGTGCGGTGCAAAAATCGTTAGCTTTACACGTACATATATAGTGTACGAAGGAAATGCTTATCTTAAATATTTCTACAAAAAAGCCTGCGACAGCATATATCTATCTTTCATGTTTAGGCCATTGACGCCAAAATAGTAAACTATCTTGGAACGAGAACGGTGACAATAATATAGGATAATAGGATGTAGTTAATAGTAAGTAACCGGGCTAATAGAATAGAAGTAAGTAACCGGGATAATAAAATGTAGTTAATAGTAAGTAACCGGGCTAATAGAATAGAAGTAAGTAATTGGGATAATATAACGTAGTTAATAGTAAGTAACCGAGTTAAAAAATACAGCCTAAGTTTACTATGATAGAGACGATATTCGTGTGCACTATTAATATAGTGAAGCACTCAGCCCTGCGTATAAGGCGGATATTGTGGGCAATAAATTCAACGCCAGGCGTTACAGCGTTGTGTTATGAGGTTATTTTGTAAAATCGCTTCAGATATATGATTTATATGGTAACTACAGCACAATTCATATTATTATATTTAAATATACGAGATATACGTAATGAAAATTTTAATGTAATGTCAGCACGCGCATCTTAATGTAGTATCAACCTTAATTATAATTTCATTAATCTATAATATCACTATCTCTTGCCATTTTCTGCTCTCCTGGATTTCCTTGAAAAGTTCGTGCACTTCTTTCTCGTAATTATGTTACTTTTGAGGCAGGCTCCCCGCGTCCCCGCAGCCGGTTCACCACCAGCACCAATCCCTCTATCTCTACAAAAGATTTAGAGACAAAATATTTAGTGTTCAAATAGTAATTTTTGGTGCGTTAGTGCATGTTGCAAACTCTGGCAACTAACGTAGTTTGGGCACTCACAGTGAACCTAATGGGTTTAAGCCCGCTGCCGGCGCGACGTAACTGAGTTGTAGCTAAAACAAAACTGCTACAGTTTTAAATTGTTCCGATAAAACTCCTACGTTGATTGAGTTTTAGTACTAGTAGTCAATTTAATGTTATGGTCGTTCGGCCTTTGCTTCTTCTACCGCACCCACCGCATGTATCCCATATAAACAATTTCTATCAAAGTCAAAATTCATATAGACTTTTTTATAAGTTCTTATGAACGTTATATGTTATTTTCATATTTTTAATCATTATTATATTTTTAATTTTTTATAAATTTAATTTATTACATGTTATTATTATATTTTTAATCATTTAATATTTAGGTGATAAAATTTACGACTTAAAAACTAAGTTTACAAGGGTTCTCACGCCCTGCACTGAGAAGAGAGTGAATTTTTTTCACTGCGTGTGCACCAGAATTAAGCCTGTTCGACAGATTGCTTATATGAGCCCCTCATCGATAATCGTCATCAGCGCAGAGCGAACATTTTTGTATATTTTAGTAATTCTCTAGAAATTTGTAGACAAGTTCAATAATATCAAGAATATCAAGTTGGAAAATATATATTAAAAACGAAAAATGTTTAAAATGTGAGGAGTAAGACTTCTTTAAGTCATATTATATAAAGTTAATTAAAGTTCTAAAGTATTTCAGTTGATAACATTAAAAAAAGAAAGTAATCCATGACATGAAACGCTTTAACATATCTTTCAGCACCTGCTTTATTGCAAACTCGATGTCATCAAAACCAGGGAGCCCGATTTATAGCATAATGCTCGATAAGAATAACGATACCAAAAACTTTGGAAAAAACAGGATATACATAATACAACAAAAAAAACTGATATATTATCTATATCTATTATTGTGGTAAGAGGCAACTAGATGTGATTGGTAAGTGACAGGGGAGAGCGGTGTAAAAAAAGGAAGGCCCATGCGCGGTGGGCGATTAAAGGCAGATGACATAATGTACCGTTAGATTTGTGATTAAATAAAAAACATCAATATAGAAACTAAAAAAAGAAAAATAAGATTATCTACAATGCTACGTGACCAATGTAATATTTGTTGTTTTGCGAAAAGTACGCGCCATTAGAACTCGTCTTCCAAGCAAGTCGTATTTGAATTCGACGACTCCGAAACACCCGAATTACAAAGCGACTGTATGAATTGTTTTGCAATAGAAAATTCTTGAGTATATTTCGTCTGTGCCTATATTGACCTGATTGTTCTGGTTTTGCTGAGCAAAGGCATCTCCCAATCCCCTCCACGGTCCTGGGCCACCTCCGACCCATTCGCCAGACACTTTTTGAGATCGTCCCGCCATCTTTTCCGTGGTCTACCGCGTCGCCTTCCATTGATGTCAAGACCTCTCGGTAATTATTATCTATACGAATATTATAAAGAAGAAAGATTTGATAGTTTGTTTGCATTGAATACCCAATCATATTTCATAAAGTTTAGGTGGAGAGAAAATAGATATGTTGGCCATACGTAACGAATTCTTAGTCTTATTAATTTCTATATAATCTTGTTAATTATTTACACTAATAATTCAATTACAATCGTTAACCAAATGTTGCGTTGATTCCCAAAGGTAAAGCAAAGTTTAGACGGCAAGTCTGTGGAAATGCTAGGAATTAATAACCAAGTTCTTCATTAATTAATACAGACTTCAAGACCGCCTGTGTCATTAGATAGCTGACTGAAGCTCTAAAGATTGTTGACTTATAGTCCAAGAGAGAGTAGCGAGGTTTGAAAGCCTCAATTTTTTTTCAACTTTATTTATGTATAAGAAACTGTAAAGATTTTTGTAATCTAACATTGAAAAATCAATGCGGTTTGTTCTTAATGTTAATGATACGTGTGTCGAAGTGTAAGTGTATATATGTCGAAAACAATTAAAAAAAAGGTAAAATTGCCACAGCCCTGGCAAAAAAGTACCCTTCCGCACAGCTAATTCTGTAAATTTTATAGTTATATAAAAAAAAACTTTTAATAGTTCTCTTATTAAGGGCTAACAAAGTACAATTGCCCAGTTTATATACTAGAAGAAACAGCTTCTTGCTTCTTAGAATTTCATGAGTCTAGGTTAACCCTATGAGTGTTGATTCCCTTTGCAGATGTACAGGAAATGTCACATAAACTGCCATATCTTTTGATTACGTTCAATTATAAGGTTTATTTTTTCACAGCTTCATGGGAGCGCAGACCTTAGTAATTGGTATTAATTTTATTTTTATACCTCTTTGAGTTTCTGAGGAATAATAGACACAAGTGTGTGAACAGACATACACATGACCAACGAAGTGATCTTGTATGAGTCCCTTTTTTATTTGGAGGTATAGAACTATGAAAATGTACTGTTCGGGGAGTGTGGGTTTTTTTACCTTTATCAAGCTTTGTATAATCGGGACGCATTATGTTGCTGTGAGCTCCTAAACTATAAAAGTCTTTATAAATCTTGATTTAATGTAAAAATCTCAATTTGACATCTGTTGTCTTCTTGTTAAGGAATTAAATCGAAATGACAGCTTTGAGTAGTTGGATAGAGTTAACAATTTTCTACACTTAGATTTTTGACAGTTCTATGAAAGATGTATCTTTGAAATGTCTATTATTGTGTCTATTATATTATATTTGTAGTTTCTATATCGTGCTCATATGAATTTGTCAAGTGCATTTTTAAAATGTTTCCATTTTAGACTGCGGAAATGTTAAATTTGAAAGTCTAGTTTAAATTCGGCAAACGTCCGCGTCGGGTGACAACATGCAACTTGAATTCGACTCATGACACATGGAATTTATTTTATATTCGCAACGCGCTGCGACGTCGTCTGCACAATTTATTAGGTTTTTGTACTGCAGTATCATCATTGTTTTGTTATTAGTGGAGTGTAAATGGTATCTTTCGGGTTGCAGCATTACACCGATTTTCCCTCGTATTCATTCGCGGATTAAAGCAAAGTAGTTTAGTTTCTCATGGATATCTACTAGTTAAAATTTACCTTCTTGCCAAGGTTCATTTTCGTACGTCTTAGAGGTTTCGTAATAGGCGTATAACCTTTAGCTTTTATATCTTTTTCTAAGCAATTTTGGGGATAGAAGCAGAGTCTGCTTTTAACTTTAACAATCAATTTTGTTTGAGTTTTGTTGTCCTGCGTCCAAGGTCGTCATGAGACAAGTTCTCACGTCGCCTTTGACGACATCTATCGATGATTAAATACTAATAATCGACGGAACCCAATACCCCACCTAATTTAAGTAGCGAATATTAATTTTAAAATGGCCGTCGTCATAAAAATGTGTCATAAACTAAATCATCGGCATTCAGTTTATTTTCGCACACCTGGATCCAGTAATTTATAATTCTTTATGGTTGCCAAATGGTATATATTATTTGAGATAATTAATTACAACACTGATTCTAAGGCTGTCACGCGCATAATAGATATATATCTCCGACTATATATGCGGCTATAAAGTCGTAGATCCAATAAATCATATAGATTTATGTGGTAAGTGTGGCTATACTTTTGTCGGTCAGTGCTTGGACTAATATAGGCTCTGTGGAATAAAGTAGTTCGGGTCATAGACAATGTTTTTTTAAATATAGAACAAGGAGCAAACCGGCATGTGATTCATCGTGACCGTGAATAGTAGACTCTTTGGAAGAGTCAGTAGAACAGTAGATTTTTTTTTGTAAAGGTGTGTAGGGCGAAGCAAGGAATTCCTTGTGATACCGATAAAATCATCTGTCAAGGTTTGGTAATATACTCAATAACATCGTGCGGTTTTGAGTTTCTTATTGCATTGACTTTTGGTATGCCTTATATTTCGAAATTCCTTCCAGTTTATGCGCTTTCGGATTTTAACGCCATAATAAAAGAAAACGTTCGTAACAAAGGACACTGGAAATGGTTTTTTTTTTCTTAAAATGTCTATGGTTTTTACGAGTGGAGTACAAAAATTAAACGTTGTCGTCTAGATATAGCAGAATCCATCTGCCGCGTCCGTTGCGTTGGAGGCGGCCGATATTTATTTAGCCATAATTGCTTGTCGGCGGCTGGCGCCGGCGCCGTGTCGCGCCGGGGGCCGCGGGGGCGCGGTGCGGTTCGGGGCGGGGGGACGCGTCGGCACAGGTACGCGCGCACTGCGTAAGCCCAACTCGATTTTCGTGATCGGTTTTTTTTCTCTTATTATATTGTAGTCCGATCATGTTTTTGGGTTGCTTTGGACAATCCGTGAATGGTTGCATTGTTACCGTCTTTAACAAAAGTTGTATAAAATTTCGGTTGCTTGCTGTATGAATGATAATTCGTTTGTTGCTTGTTACGTTTGCCGTATTACGACAAATCTTTTGATTGTTCGGTTATTCGTATTTGCGTTACGTATCTTGTTAGGTTCATCTTTACATTAAGTGTTTTGATGAAAGCTATATGAAATTCGATTCGATTGTGTTTGTGAGATTTTTGATCACGTGTGCTCTATACATTAATAATACGATTTTGTTCCTTTCACTATTAAAGGTGTTTTGTTTTTTGTATAAGTATGTACGATTTTTTTTTGTTACTCGTTTTTTTCTAACTACGTCGTAGTCGGCAAGCATCCATATTTAGACGTCAATATCAGTACGGCAAATAAGGAACTGATCTTTACCGGTTTTAGCTGGAGCTATTACTATACTATTAACTGATCGAAATTTAAATACTTCTTTTTTTGATCCTGGGGTACAAGTACGAACGCCAAACCGCGGTCTGCAACTAGTCAAGGCACTGTTACTAAACCTTACTGTAATGGAGATTGAGTAAGAGATTGAATTCCTCGGTGTCACCTGCACCCATAACTCGGTTTCAAGCTACCGCCTGTTCGAAGATCTACCGACACTACTGTTTTCATTAAATAGTTTTTTTTTTAATATTAAAAGGGACAAACGAGCAAGCGATTCACCTAAATGACTGCCAATACTCATAAACATCTGTTCCACTATGATGCTCGCAGATATGTTGCCTGCATTTAGAAGAGGCTTGGGCCACAAGGAACTGTCATAAACCTTACGAAACGCAATAACAATACGATCATTTTGCGATCTGTTACACCCCAAATTATCCCAAAGGGCTGACGAGGTACTGCTTCAGCATCCCTAGCCCTAGACGTCAGTCCAGTTTCGATAGATTAAATAGAGATATATACCGATGAGGTGATCGTGGCGTCACACTAAAGGTTACGCCTGAAAATCAGCGTTGCGGTGCTCAGTTGAATGTTGCATACTAGCTGAGGCGTAGTCCTTTTTGGCCAAACGTCCCTATCTCATTACGTATTTTTTTATTTATAAGTGGTTTTAGAATTAGAGTGCGTTTCTTGTTCTGTTTATCTTTTGTTTTTTTTCCAAATAAATTATAAAAAAGAAAATAGATTGACAGAAATTTGAAAATGTTGCACGATGTTTAAATACTTATAAAAGTTTGCTTAAGGCAAGCTGTTGGATTCACTATCACATGCATTATTAGTACAATCTTACCGGTAGTAGGTAGGAAAACTGGAATATTAAACATATCTAACAATATTATTTTTAAAAAATCCACAGTGCGAATGGGCCCTCTCCCCAGTACCAGCACAGCATTCTTTAAAGGAGATTGCCAAAGCAACTCAGAGGCAGTCGTTTGTATAAAAGTTCGCTCGTATTATTTCCCGTTTACTTCGTTCGCGGTAAGTTTTCTACGGAATGTGCAGCTGACAGGTTATCTTGGAAGCCATTAGTGCCATACTATAATAAATATAATTTCCTATCTCCTTTGTCTCTGCGAATGCAATAGATAAAATCGATACCGTGTAATAAAAGCTATATTTAAGTATATAACGACCTATTACTATCTTTTCCTTCATCGGCAATGTGCAGCTGACAGACTATCTTGAAAGCCGTTAGCGCCATATTTTTATAAACATAGACAATATTATTGCTAATAATATCAAAAATAAATAAATAATAAAATAAAATCATTTTATTTCAGGCGAGGACCCATATATAAAAAAATTCATATAAATCATAAAAAGACTACAAAATTAAAATTAATATAAAAATTTAAAATAACAATTATGATTTAAAATTAAAAAATACCTAAATTAAAATGCTTATATTAAGAACAAATAAGAAAAGAAAGAACTTTGTCTAATATAAGACTCTTTCATTTATTAGTAGAAAACTCTGGCTTATTATTTATTAAATAATTTAATATCTACTTAGAACGGAAGGTTATAATAAACTTATTTCATTATTGTAACAAATAATAATTCCTAATTAATATGCTTATCGATAAAAATGTGAAGTGGCGGCAATGCTGTCACGTCTAGTGATGGTGTTGTTGTCGCGTTTCTTTCGGTTTGTGAGACTTCCCGGTATAGTTACTTTGTTTCAGTTCATAGCTTTTTGTAAACTTATCAGTAGCGAAATGGTACTTAGTATTTTTTTCTTCTGTATTTTATAGTTATAATATTGTCTCATTTATAAGCGGAAAAAAGATAAATTATCTTAATAATAACAGGAACAATAAATTATAAAGGACTATAATTATGAAACAGATAGGTCTGTTTTTTAACCGACTTCAAAAAAGGACGAGGTTATCAATTCGACCCGTATGTTTTTTTTTTATGTTTGTTACCGCGGAACTTTCCACTGGGTGCACCGATCTTGATGATTCTTGACTCATTTGATAGCTGGTGCTTCCCGATTGGTCCCATATTAATTTAGTCCAGGTCTGACAAAGGCTTCGATTAGAAAAGATTCTAATTCTTATTCTAGTTTTTTGCTCGTTTCTATTTCCGTGTTAACACTAAGAACGAGCCTTCGTAGACAGTAAACTATCGAGACAGAATGCTCATATTTCAGCTCTAGCTATATGTTCCTTTTCATTATTATTTAGAGCCTATTTTTTTTACCACTGCAGGACAAAGGCCTTCCTTCCCTCTTTCCATAAGGTTCTGTCTGGCTATGCGATGCCAATCTCTATTATAACGATCCAGGTCATTCCTCCATCTGATTCTTGGCTTGCCGCGATGTCGTTACCGAATTGGGGTCCATAAAGTAGAGATTTTGGTCCAAAGATTATCCGACATGCGGCACACATGTCCAGTCCAAACGTACTTAGCTTTTTATGTTTCTTAAGGGAAATGAAAACACACGGTAGCCCAACAAGACACGACGAGAAATAATCGCTTGATTGCGACGGTTCGCCGCTATACGGCACCGCAATAGAGGCGGACAGAACAATTCAGGTCGAACTAGAACCGTGTCTAGAATCTAGATTTCATTGAATCAAACGCCTGCCGCGATAACGTCGGTGGAAAATGTTATAAATGTGCTAATACAGCCCGGTCATTAAATATACAGCCTACATACATAGTGTATTTTTAATTTAAAACTAGTAGACCCAGCAGACGTTGTCTTGCCCGAACTTTTGATTCGTCTGTAACAAGCCAATTAAACATTCTCCTTTGTGTCTTTTTCATAAAACGTGGCACTGGCCGAATGTCTTATGAAATAATAATTTTGCGAGGTACGTCAGTTAACAGGTATAGTACGAACGTCATCTATTTGACGTATTCTGAAGTATCGAAGAGAATTTTATAGTATTTAAAAAATAATCTTTATACTTTTCCTTTCTGTCTTGACTTCTAAACGTTCTCTAAAATAAGAGAAATTAAAATAAATAAACAATCAGAATTTAACAACGACAGATTTATATATAGATTGTTAAATATCTGCAAACAGAGCACAGAGCCTTATTTTGCAACTTTAACTGCTTGGTTTTGTTAACCCTTGATTATGCATAGGTAAACTTAAAATGCGTACAATATGTAGTTTATTATTAATGCATAGAGGGAAAAAGTTGAAGACTGCTAAACAAAACGAATCCATTTTCGATTTAAAATACATATACAAAGTAAAAAAAAAAAAATAAAGTTAAAAGATACTGGAAAAGATTGCTTGAAGGCAGCACATATAAAAAAAACTCGAATATATTGTTTTCACAAAGTGGCCATAGTCTTTTACTTTACATAGTTTTTTATTTTTTATTTATGTTACAAGGGGGCAGACGAGCAGGCAGCAGGCACCGAAGTGCCTACCGGCGCCCATGGACATCTGGACAAATCTGCACTCGCGGTTGATCATCACTCTTCATAATGAACGACCACCAACTTGATTGATAAGCTAGCCCCGTGTCGACATAGTGTTATATACATTTAGACATGGATAAAATAAAAAAGATATTCTTTGTAATATAATTAACGATAAGTGAAAAAAAAAGGTATTGCTGTCTCGATTCGGTGTACTTTTATTAACCAATATTTTACATCTTACATTAAATTAATTTTAGACTACGCTTTCAATTAGAAAATGGTGATTGTTAAGAAAACTCGAGTAAAGACATTTTTTACACACAAATTTAAGTTTTAAATACACGTTAACAGATTTGAAAATGGAAATTTAACATGTGTAACTTTTATAATCAAAATATATAACAAATAATAATCAAAAATTCATATAATTAAAAAGTAATTTAAAATATTTTTATAATGGTCTGATAGTGATTGCGTAGTAAAAGTTCAATAAAATATAAATTCACGCTTATTACATTTCTATCCTATCAAAAGTTTCGTGTCTGGAAATTTAAATAACATAATTGGAAAAGTTGTAAAAATTCGCTGATAAAAGTCATACCTTTGGAATGAGTTCATTAGTTATTTCTAATGTTAATTGAAAACGATAGACGCAGTTATTGAAAATATATTTTATGTTTAATTTTAATTGGGCGCGTCCAATCATTTCACTTTGCTCAGCGCGTTTAAATCATAAAACTTTTGTCAATTTACAAAATTGAAAAATTGTTTTTGATTCATTTTATCATTCGTGTCTGCAATGTTAATTTTAATTAGTTGTCTCAATTAATCATATTATGTTTTTTATGTGTATGTGAGAGCAGATGGATACGTCAAGCTCGTACGTTGTTATTAACCTAAGAGTTATTTATTGTTAAAAAAAGTTATTATGAATTCGTAAAATGTATAAATTGTAGCGAAGTAACTGTCTTCATGTTCTTATCTTCTCTATTTCTGATGAAAAATGCGATGTCACTAACTCTTTTACAATTTTTAGCCACAATATCTCAACGGTGTATAGGTTGGAATTAAAATCGTTACTGATTTGGTTCAGTACCCAATTCTTTTGTGCTATATTCGGACACTTGGTACAAGTTTTACGCTTAGTAGAAGGGAAATGTTAAAATTAGGCATACCTAATTATACTTTATAAATATTACAAGTTGTTTCCCGCAACTGTGTCTGCGTAAAATTAACCTGGCAGGCACGAGCCCTAAGACCTCCTTAATTTAGCTTTACCGGAAAATCCGGCGGATCGGCGGAAGCGGATACCAACTAGTATAATATAAACATATAGATGATGTGTCACCTGTATGACATTTGTAACTCTATGGTATGTATCTACTCATTACTTAAAAGGATTACAATTTGAGCTCAAGCGACGGCGCGACCATCTCTGTAAGTTTTTGCTTAATCTTCAGGCAAGGTGTAGATTCACCCCATGATTGATTATGATGAATAGCCTTTATTGGCTTTTTACTTTGTATCCGTTTTAGTGTAATGATGCTGGTGACGATGCTGTAGTTTTTTCGTATTTAATATAAATAGAGCGTTGAACAGACTCTATCTAGTACGAAAATAATATTACAAATTATTTAAAATATATATATTTATATTTACTTTTTCACTCCCCCTATATCATCCGTGACAATAGGTCTCTAAGATATAAGAGGTCGCGTTTAAACTAAATTATATTATAGAGCAGAAAAAAAGATAAGTTTTTCCTGCAATAGATCACGAAAATGTAACTCAAGAATAGAAAAAAATAATTGAAAGATGCACTTGCGATATGTCATCCGTAATAAAAAAGTTAGTTTTGAAAATCGTGAAACAAAGAACTTTTAATCAGAACATTGAACGTTTTAACATATTTATATATATATATAATATTAATTTGTGTCATTTAAATACACAGCCTTTTTCGAGAAGAATTACACACATTTTATTTTTTACGTTTTAAGGCTCAAAAGTGTCTGAAGACAAATGAAAAATTAATAGTTTATGGTAACAATTTTTTTTTTATTAAATATGAACAAAACCTTACGTATAAGATCAGAATTACTAATAATATTAACTATTTAAAAATCGGTGTTTTAATTTTTTAAACAATGCTGAATCTAAAACTACGTAAAGGCTTAAATGATTGACTTATAAAAGTAAAATAAATCACTGCCATCATAAAAGAACAGGCTGAATCTTTTAATAAATTACTTTCAATGCTACAACAGTCACAGTCGTATTATAATATTTTATCCTACAGAAATATTTTATCACAATAACATATCTTAAGGCATTCAAGGCTCATTGCTGTTGCCTACAATTCGGAGGAAACATTCATTATAAAAAAAATGTCTTTTAGTTAATTTCAAGGTTGGTACACATGAATACACAACCAAGTGTTTCCAGATTACAAAATGCCCTCAGATTTTAGAACTGAAATTCTATAATCTGAGATTACTGGCATAAATTTTAAACTGAATCGACTGTACATGACAAATTATAACACTAAATATTTACATAAAATACATTGCCTAACGACTAACTAAATATAATATACAATTCTGCCTTAAAATTACTGACTCGATTTGTAAAATTTATTAATAAATATATAAAGTATTAAAGCCAAAAATACATAACTTTATACACTTTTGTCATTTTAAGATATTATTATTCCTTCTTAATACTGCGCATGAGGGAATGGTTAACATAAGTATTTCTAATGTGCGAAAATATTTGTCAATTGCAAATTGTCTTTGTAGGAATAACACCCGACTTCCGAAAATAACATTACAGGAACAATAATTTAGTACAGATAAGTTATAAACCATCAGTCAAACGAGATTCAGTTTGGATTTTAATATATTTTCGAAAAAAAAAATAGAACAGTAACCAATCTTAACCTACCGATCGCATAAATTTTTATAACCAATATTATTGTCGTCTTTGTACTCAATAACGTTGCGTAGGCTTTAAAGGACGGCATAAGAACGTTAGTAGTCCTTAGTTGGTTTATTTCAAGGTTCGTCTTTCTTTTTTCTTAATTTTCCTTCCGTGTGTATTGTTTGCGTGACCTTTTCTACTACCTCCGACAGGTCAGCCTCGGGATCCGTGGCTGCGGACAACGCGGCGATGTACGCGCACGCTATTCGTAGTACTGAGAGCTTCGATAGTTTTTGGTTATGACTGTACGAAGGTATAGCTTTTCTCAGTGTGTCGAACGCAGCACTTATCGTATGGACCCTCGTCCTTTCCCGGGCGTTCGCTTCTATCCTCCTCTCTCTAGTCATATTTTTGTAATTTCTCTGCTCCCTAGGTTTGGACTTCTCTGGAAACGGTTCTACGACCCCAGGATGAGGTGGAACTCGTGGGGGTCCAGGCCTCGTCTCTGGTACTGGGGTCCTTCCTAATAAAATAAAATAAAATAAAGTAAAATAAAATAAAATAAAATAAAATAAAATAAAATAAAATAAAATAAAATGCTCAAAGATTTATTACGGTGTTTGTTATGTTAATACGGATACCGCTCGACGAACGCGTTATTCTAAAAGTTTTCTATAAAATTAGATTTATTGTACATATTATAAACGGTAGAAAATTTTGTTATTAAGTAAGCAGTAATCGAGGCACGGAAAACTCTTAAATTTCACCCGTCCCACAATGTTCTCACTAGAATTATTACTGTATTTGTTATGTTATTACGGATACACTTAGATTTATACGTTGTTTCAAATCATTTTTCTAAAATTAGATTACTAATGTTATCATATTTAAGATTCCGTTCCTGTAAAGGTCTGCTAAGACCCTTTTTCTCAGGAACACGTTGAGCTATAAAGTTGAAATAAATTAATACCACATATTGAGATCTGCGGTTCCTTGAAGCTGAAAAATCAACCCTCGAAGTGTACACAATAAAAAAATATTGCCGTTAATGTCACATTTTTCATACTATTAAATTCTATAAGGGAATCAAAACCAATAGGTTACTACCGTTTGACCAAAAATCATGAAACTTGGCAAGAATCTTAAAGTATAAGTATAGGAAAAAATATGAAAACTGTAAATTACATAATAAGTTACATCATAAAAAAGTAGTGACTTTGTTAAATTAAAAGAAATCTTATGAAAAGTATAAGTTGTAAATAACCTGTTTAAATATTACTTGATGGTAAGTATGCAGGATTGGGATGATGAGAAGAACAAAAAACTTGGAAAAGATGGAGAATAATTATATTAAAGAACACATAACAATTTCGAACGAGCGTAAAACCGAAAACTGAATACAATCAAGGAGAAAAAACTAAAGAAAATAAGAACACTAGGAAACCTACCAGTACATCATAGATATTATTAAGAGAGAATTTACATATTTATATAAAATAGTACAGATTGGGAACAGTAAGGAAAATTTACCAAAAGCAGTAAGGCAGTGAATGAGTGGTAGTCGAGGATAGGAAAATGGAGCAGTGATCGTCCAGCAACCAGACGGTTCGACGACATAATGTCTGTGGCGGGTCGAACCTGGTCCAGATTAGCTCAAGGCTGTATGGAGTGGTACCAGCGGGAAGAGGCCTTTGGCCAGCTGATAGAGAGAAAGGGCTGTGGTTGATGATGATGAAGAAAAATTTAGTACATTAGTCTGAATTGCACGTGCTCAGCATTTATTAAGTAAGAATAGAGAAATGAAAAATTTTAATTTTAAGTCAAGTTCTAAGGAAGGTAGCGAGTTATACACCTATATATTCAAGGTGTGCAGTTCACCTATCTCACAATGCTCTCACCAGATTTATTACCATGTTTGTTATGTTAATACGGTTAATGCTCGATGTCCGCGTTGTTTATAGATATATAAATTAGATTCTCATATTAAAAACCTTTTATTTAAATTGAAAATTGTGTTTATGCAGATTATGGCATTATATTTATATGGTTAAATCGTTTTTACGATTAGGAATACGATAGTAAAAGTGGCCCAGAATGAACAAGTATGGCTTAAGGGAGAGGAGACCTATACCCGACAGTGGGTTGTCAACCTATATGTTGACTTCCTAGCGTTATCCCGGTTAAGTACCAGAGTCCGCTTAGAATGCTAAAGATTTGGCTGTGGGGCGATTTAAGATGACCGATTGCCATCTGACGTCATCCTCGGATCCCCCGCGATCTCTACGGCCTTACGATTAATACCACAAAGTGACATTAATCGGGTCCCATTGTTTTACGTGCCCAGATGTCCATGGGCGCCTGTAGGCACTTCGGTGCCTGCTGCCTGCTCGTCTGCGCCCTTGTAACATAAAAAAAAATAAAAAAAAAATATCAAGTTTAGTTTAATTTTTTCCGCAACATTTCCTCAAACATCTCCGTTTCGCAATAGTTCGGACTAAATAAACAGTATTACCTGATTCAAAATAAATAAAACAAGTTGAGAGAAATAAAATTTAATTAATTAGCGATAACATTCAGAATGTTAAATAATTGCTGCCCTTCTATGAAAGCAATTTTCGCAAGTAGCATATTTATAATATTTTAGCTTGAATTACTAGATGTTCTTGTGGAAAGAGTTCTCAGTCCGGAACCTTCCAATTAATATAACTTCTAGTCAGATAAAGAGATTTTCAGACTTTGTAATACTTTTTCAGATTTTATAATTGAATAAAATTACTGGTTACAGAAAGTAATAATAATATTATATAATTTTTTTTCAATTATAAAATCTAACAAAGTCTAAAAAAGTCCGAAGAACTCTTTATCTGACTAGAAGTCAAATTAATTGGGAGATATCAGACTGAGAAATTTTTCCACAACGGTGTTCTTCAAATATCGCACGCTTAGTTTTGACTATGCGAACATTTTATGAACTGACCTAACCCAAAAAAGTTTAAAAATAGCAAAAAAACGTTTAATCATTCACGACTTATTCTGCTTATAATTCGACAAAAACGGCACTATAGTAACAAATTATGGAGTTTAATACTGGTTAAAAAAATTGATTAACAATATTTAAATATTATTTTAATGATATTTCATTATTTGTTTCTTTTTAACCAAAATATTTTTTTTAAAAAAAGACAAAAATAGCTGTATCTCAATATTGGATGGAGATATTGAAATAATTCTCCGATTGGCTGATAGAGCACGTTGAAATGAAGCTGCCTGGATCATTATTACTAAATATATTGGTCAATTTATGACTAAATTTGCGATATGTCTGGCAGATTCTAGAATTCGTGACTGGACAATTGGTTAATTATTACAACCTAATATACTTCCCTTCCTTCGTCTTATAATACTTAGGTGGTAGATGATTGTGGTCTAGGTCACAATCTAATATTACATTACTGGTACTCATCCGCACTCTGGCCTTGCAGGTCGAGGATTTATTGGAGCAAGTCCAAATATAAGATGCCTTATTGACTCTGGCGAAGGTGTACCTGTCAATCATCAGGAGTTGACCACCGCGGGATGAATCGATGAACTCAAACTGCATGCCTGAAATTACGTATAGCTTAAATCAGAGGCTTTCAAACTTATGGCTCATAGACCATTTTCTAAATTTACTTGGTTTTCCTCATAGACGCTGGCCATATTCCCAAAGCTCGACAAAAATGTAAGTTTTGTAGAACTGTAGTCTTCACAGACAAAAATGTACAAACACTGGTGCCGGCATGAGAGTGGATGCCAAAGAAGTAAAGTTAACAAATCAAAAAGTGATTCCACACAACTTTACGTTTTTGACAGCTACTAGCTAGTTAGAAAGCCATGAAATCAATTCTCACTTATTTCATTTAGAAAACCCGTCATTCGGAGTAAAAATTAAAAGAAAAATGGTATCCTCTCTTGTATTGTATTTATTTAACTATTAATGTCACAAAAATTCAAATATACTTTATTTTAGTAATAATAAAAATAAAAAATTCTTAGAGGCATAAACGAAAACTATCCTTAAAAGAACATTAAAATGTAAAAAAATATCAATATAATTGAGCTAAATGTAGTGAATGCTTATGCTTCTTCAAATACTTTATGAACATAGTCATGTACACCGTCTGAACAGTGCTAGTTATTAACAGATGCTTCTAAGCACAAAGGCACCACTAAAAAGATTTACATTGTCAAAAAAGGCTTTACGATTTTTATAATGGTCATATGGCAATGAATTTTTATAAAATTCATGGCAATATGAACATTATATGAGTTTTAGTATACTACTCTGTTGCACGGGATAAACTTGCTTACGTTATAAAGCGCAAGGAAGTAAACAGGAGAGGAAATTCGTGACCTTCCCTCACAATGAGAAGACCACTTCTCGCAGGGAGCGCCCCAGACAAGCTCATCTCCTCATGCTCCCTTTAGTGATAGGAAGTTCCAATGAACTAGACATCCGTTTGACATTTTTTACTTGCATCGATGAGAGTGACCAGCGAGAGGCTGACTTTAGACAAGTGTTGGGTGGTCCATGCCGGATATTAGTCGAGGTTGAAATGCCGTCCTAAAATGAGTATCCCTAAAAAAGACGACGTGTGGTCACAGCAGCGTCTAGAGTAATCATGTATATATGCATGTTCTGTGCTCGCTTCTCTAATCGAGACGCGTGCGGCCGAGTTCCGGTCGGTTAGCGGGTTCGGTGCTCGCCTCGTTTGTGCGAGTCTCACCCAGCTCGCGTGCCATCTCTTCGCCAATCAGCGCTCGAATGGATCACGTCTAATTTGGCGGAAAGTGCGATTTCTCTTTCCGGATACTTATTTTACGAGTATAGTGCATGAGATTTTACTGATGGGATGTTCGGCCACGGAACTTCACCGTTGAAATATTATATGTGATATGCGTAATATTCTCCAAACAGGATTTTATTTAAAGCTTGTATTAGGAATCTCTATGGCGATAGCCCAGCGGTAAACACCGAATATCTATCGAATTGTAACTGGAAGGACTCATAATCAACTCAACGATTTCCACAAACTAACGCCCGATTCTATCACATGCACTTATTACTTTTATTAAATACATAATATAATGAACGGAACCGACCCCTAAACGTTCAAACAGGACCGGAAGTAGGGGAGCGACAAACGGTACAAAACGTGTGGGCGGACGCGGCTGTAGTGTAGTGAAGTTATTGATGATGGACAATAATGCCAGACGAATGTCTGACGTGATCCGAGTACATAATTATATAAATAAATAGAGTATTTTATTAAGAATTACAATAGATAAATTACAGGTGTGCACGGGGCTTGTAACAATTTTTAAAAATAATGATATATCTTGAGATGTATTGGCTAAGTTATCACTAACTAAATTTTAGTTGATACTTCAAACGTTCTTCTATGAATCCTAATTGATAAAAAAATAAAAACACCTTTTGCTTTGTTTTGAAGGAATAATTACGGATTTAACAGATATAATTAATTTTAAAG
This sequence comes from Charaxes varanes, assembly GCA_024363005.1. Lineage (NCBI taxonomy): Eukaryota > Metazoa > Arthropoda > Insecta > Lepidoptera > Nymphalidae > Charaxes > Charaxes varanes. Next base: position 80,301 of record JANCMC010046843.1, on the reverse strand, counting down.
TAAGTATTATCGTTAGTCTTCATAAATTATGTTGCTTAGATTATTGATGTCGCTTCTGGAATCCTTAATGACAAATAAGGATTTTTGTGCTTGAAATTTTGGAGTCAGAACCAGCACTGTTCGTTTGATGCCAAGAAGGGGGAATAACTTAAACGCTAAATTGCACACCACTTTGGTAAACTAGTTTCCATATATCCATGGGAAGTAATCCAAAATACATTTCAGCGCACTTATGGATATCTTTAAGACATTCTAATTCTTCTTCTTCTTCTTTGAATACTTGCCTAGGATATGCTGTGTCGATATCCAACTTTTGGATTTTCATTATTCTTGTATTTCTTAATGTATTTGTAAAGAGATACATAACATAGACCGAAATAATTACTCGCCTTTCGTATATTACACTTGTTTACAAAAAACTTCGGCTGCAGCTAACTCATGTGTCTCCTGGATTGGATAGCTCCCTCTGTCTTTCTCTCTCTCATTCTAAAAAAAAGTGTATAATATTACAAATAACATACAGCAATAATAGGGCAAGTTGTAACATGTTACAAGTTACCCCAGTTTTTACGAAAATTAACCCCAGAGCATAGTTTTTTATTTTTAGTACGTTAACAATTAAATCAATTCAGTAATCTCGAGAGTTGTTACACTACATCATAGATAAATAAATTGTAACACAGATAGAATACAGAAAACTCAAATTAGTCGCTAATAATAGTGTCAAACAAAGGTATATCGCTTGCACATACCCGCTGTCTGCGCCCCCTGGCGGCACACTGACCGCAATATTGTATCGCGGGGCGTTATAACGATTAAATTGAGTCAAAGAAATAAGTATAAAGTTTACAAAATCCTAGTAAACGAGCATTGGTACTACTTACCTCTGTTACAACAAGTACCTCCCACCTTATGACACTAAATTCAAATTTTCGGCCAAAAGGTGAGCATGGCGCAGCAGGTTACAACTGCCGCGCTTATTTAAGAAATATATTTTTTTTATCATTATACAAGATGAGAAATAAACATATGTACTGGTTGAATTATAAGTATGTTATAAAATTTTAATATAGAAGTAATGTATATATCTTCTTCATTTAAGCTCTAGGTTGAAAACATATTATGTTTGTATAAATTTGGGTGGTAATTTGTTAATCCGCCTTGACACGAAAGACACTAAAGCAATTTTAAAAATTAGCTAATGGATGACATGAAAGCTGTTTTGAAAACAAAATTAATCAAAAAAGTTGTTTCAAAGTTCACACAAACAGAGGTGATTGAAAACACGAATGGGGTGATGAATATTTAAGGAGTTCGGCTGCGGCAGGTGTACAGCCTGCACAGAAATAGCACAGCGGCGTACAAAAATAACTGACGGACGTGTCAGTGTTCGTGAAGTATAACTTCATATTGTATTAGTTCACATCTATCTATCTGTATATAATGTATAAAAATCAACCGTTCTTCGTTAGTGGCACTAAAATTCGAACAAGGCCGGGCTGATATAAATTTTGGTTGATTTCTTCCCTCCCCTAATTTTAGTGAAGGTTTTAGGCGTGTTTGCCATAGCACGCTCTAGACTACTTTTTTTAGAAAATTGAATATTTTTCCTAACAAAGAAAATTGTGAAGCAACTGTAGGTACCTGTCTCTTCAAATTTTTCGCGAAAGGTTTAACGCTCTTTCATAATACAATATTTTTATTATGTCAGCCGCTTTTCTCAAAGCAAAATTCCATAAGATATTAACGTATGAAAATAAGAAAAGTACACAATTCTATCTGTTGCAGAATCTGTTTTATTTTTCTGGCGACAAAAACGTCTGTACTAAGTGGTCTATGCTAGAACTGATCACAAGCATTCTGCATTCCAGCCCAGATAGTGCGTTGCTCGGTTTGGGTGCTGAGAGCAGCGGTCACGTAAGGGAGGGTCAAGGACTCAGCACCAGTCAGTGACGGGTCATAAATTACGTCATTCGATTGGTTCCAATCAAGCACGCTCCCCATTAAAAAACGTATCGACGCCGTATTCTGATTTTTATTGATTGCCCCTCGATTTGGAAACGATCCTTTCGATCGGCGGTTGTAAGCCTTCTTTTTTTCAAATTGGACTCCTACACAAATATTATTTTTTTAAGCTCTGGAATAATATTTTAAGATTAAAATAGCATTGATGTTCCTTTTTTAATTTACAATA
>JANCMC010046843.1:14997-78007 GCA_024363005.1 Charaxes varanes | reverse complement strand
AAATATTATTTTTTTAAGCTCTGGAATAATATTTTAAGATTAAAATAGCATTGATGTTCCTTTTTTAATTTACAATACCTAAAACTTCAATATTGTGGATCATCGATTGTGAACTATATTCCGCACTTCGAGCTTATCCTTGATTCTTCGATAATAGTGATACAAATACAACAATTCAAATCAAATCAAACATTTACGCAATCAACAACATAATTACTCGAAAATTGATTTGAATACCTATATAAGTGGCAATGAGTCGTATTGGTATTAGCTTATATATCTATAATAGGAATTCGTGTTATAAACCGCTCGTTTCTGGTTATTATTAAATTAAATATAGAACTGATTGCTTCGTTCGAAAATAACTCGTAGTAAAGGGACGCTATTTGTAGCATTTTAAGTTCTAAACATTGTCACATATATGCAGACATACAAAGTAATTTAATTTAACCGTGAAGTAACGTTTGTTACTATCAATTATATATTTCTCGCTAAACCCTACGTGTAATTGCTTCAACAATAATTAGTAAGTACCATAAATTGTATTGTATCGAGTGATTCGTTAGCAGTCATTAAATTTACGCAAAACCGCGCGTTCAGCACCTGCTTACGTGCAGACTAGAGAACAATTGTTGAAAACAGTTGGTACTCTACAATAACCGCAATTATCGAACGCCTTCAACGTCGAAGGTTAGCATCGACCGTAACACATGGACCGACAGACAGGCTCTACAATAGACATGGCTTCCTCCAAAGTGCTAATTCGAAAAATAAAAGGTAGTACCTAACAGTCAACATAACAATGCTGGTATAAGTTTGTTGAATGATCAAGCTAATATATCAAGTTCGCCATTGCTTAGATATTAGAATATTTGAAGGGAGCGTTAAACCCGATTTACATCTTACTCTATCAAATTATTTTTGGTTTAAATAGACGTAGGTACGTACTTTCGTGGTTCTGTCTGCGTTCACAAAAATTCTAATTCTCGTTCTAGTTGTTTGCTCGTTAATATTTTCGTGTATATCCTAACAACGAGCTTTGTTTTAGACTAAAAGATCAAGAAAGAATGGTCTTGTTCTAGTTCTACCTCTATGTTTGTGTGGTAAAGTCATCTTTAAGATGGTGGGGAGCCTCGCGAATAAAACTGTGTGCTTTGATTTCACTAATCACTTTACCCTTTACTGTGTGCGTGACCTGTATACTACTATCTATAACGGGTACTTCTGTTTTGAAGCGAAACGTACTTTAAGGACAATAGAAAATGAGTGCAGTGCTGTGCTTTGTGACAATGTCGATGTCGATGTCGGGCTATAATTTTCTCACGCTTTTTTTGCAGATTTGGGCAAAGTAATTTAGTTTTTCATGCAAAACGTAGTAATCAGCGAAAGACGATGCGAACGAGCGTCGAAATGACCGCCTAACTTGCAATTAGCGGCCGCGACAAAATGATTACCCCGCCATTTTAAACTAACCCTGCAAGATGCCGCTGCCACGGAAAACTGACCCTAAATTCTCAGGCGGTAAGGGTCGTTGCTCGTCAACAGGGCCACCCCACACGCGGCATGCGTGTGTGTTAATTAAATTTTCTAGTTGCAGTAATTGCAGTGGGACAGACGCGGTCATACACGACATCACAACCAGCTATTTGTTCACTGAAAGCATATATTTGCTGGGGTTCATTACTTAGTTATTACATAACTTTATAGTATATCTAACAGGTAGGGCATATAACTTTATGTTCTGTTATTAAAAATTTCAACGCTAATTAAATTTGTTTATGAAAAAGGCTTGTTAAATTATTAGCTTATAAAATAGACGGTAGGTCGTCGTCTGTGGTGTCGGGGTCTCAGGTACCTTCCGAATTTCAATCCATCCATTTTATCGCTGAGCTATTGAGGTTCTGATAATATACTAGCGGACCCGACAGACGTTGTCCAGTCCGAACATTGGCCTACTTTTCCCATTGATATTGAATATTTAGTATTTATATTATTTACAAAGATATAGCAGCAGCATGTGGAAAATACATTTAAAATCTTAATTAATTATGAATACCGTTCAATTTCCAACGCTATTATAGATACATATAGCATTCAAATACAAAATGGTCTCTAAACAACAGAGAGCAAAATGGACACAAACTATATATCAAAAAATATTGCCATCTATTGATCTATTACCCCACCGCTCTATCCTATGATATTTAAAACGCTCTCCATGCACGTTTCAATTTATTAATCTTACCGCGTAGTTTAATAACTTTCTTATGTTACATGTTACAAAAGGTAAAGATGGTCAAGATTGTGTTAAGACACGCTTATATAGAAGGGTTACATATCTAATATATGATAGAAGTATTTGTAAAATAACTTCAAAAGTTTTCCGACTGCACTCAAAATAATCAAAAATGCTAAAGTGAGCTTTAGCATACCAAATTTCGAGTTTCTACTTCTAATAGTTAGGAAATCTTGGACCACCGTGCAAGTCACTTCAAAGGTCAATGACTCAAAAATGGTACCGTAATAAAAAAGCTGTGTAACAAACCTTGCCTTTATTTTAAAAGAGCTAATCAATGTTAATCCATACGAGGGGGTTAAATAAAAAATAAATTCACCTTCACTTTACATGTATGGGAGCCACCCCACAGCCTAAAATGTAAATTTATTATTATTTTAAGATGCCAAAACATCTATACTCAGTACCTAACTACCATATTTGATGCATTTATATTCATAAAAGTAGAAATTAGGGCGGATATACGGACGGATAAAGAGAAAGTAAAAGGGTTCCTCAATAGATCATGGAACCCTAAGAAGGAATGAAATAAACGTTGACTAACAAATTAAATAGTAATTATGACCTTTTCTCCTATTAAATTCACTTCCATACAATTTGATCTCTAACCTTAAAGTTACTCTAAAATTCTGTACATGATTTTTTGCTTCGCTAATAGTTGACAAAGTAGGTACCATATCAACTGCAGTTTTATTTTTTAGGTAAGGAATGCAAAGCTTTAGGTGACAAACAATACAATTTTGCCAAAATTCTAACCATAATTTAGCATATGCTACATGAGGCTTCTTTCAATACTACATACTTGATTCGCAAACATTATTTCAATACTTTGCACAAATATTGTTTCATTTTCTTATATAACAATTATGTTTTGCTTGTAACTTCGTCTGCGTAAGCTTCTATAGAAATATTCAACCCTAATTTTACCCCCATGGGGATAAAAGTTCCAGAATATATAGTCACCCTTATTATAGTTATTTACCTAGTTTTTAAATGAATAGGAAAACTGCTTCAAAAAGTTACTTACCTTAAGAGAAAATGGGTATTAATAAGACAAAGGTTTCTTGTCCAAATTGTTATTTTATTCGAAATCATCATATTCCTCTAATCAAATAATAAGAATTTAACTCCAGAAACATTTTACATACAGTCCTTACACAAATAGTAAAATAGAAGTAAGTTACACTGTCTACAATACAATTATTTTTAAATACTACAATAATATAGCATGGTTTTTACAGCTTTTAATGCTATGCATATATCTAGAGTTACATTTTTAAAACATTAATGCTAAAATATTAAAATCACACGAAAATATAAAAATCTTTCTCCCTAAATTACAAATTAATTGCCGTCACAATAATGAACAATAAATATAATAACTTACAACAATTTTTACAAGACTAATACAACTAGAGTTAATTAGAATTATAGATTACACAAATAGATTTTTCGCCAGCTTTTAAACAATGTTTAAAAAAAGGAGAGATCAATAGATGCAATTTACAAGTTTAGCGACCCGGTCGCAAATTAATTTAGTTTTTTTTTTGCAGTTAATGATACATAGAGAAATATTTAATTCACACTAGAGAAGACATGTCAAATACTTAAAAAAAACTAAAATCCCTAATAAAGTATATTAAATAAAGATAACACAGCATAAAAATCACTTAACCTACATTCAAATGACCAGCACTGTTAATAAAATCTGGTATGTGGAACCTTTTTCTTAAATCATAAAAGGAACGGAAGCGGAAGGAAATGGAAAATCTAACGGGAACAGGAATAATATTATAGGATAATAGAAACTGTATGTAACCCAACGTTCAGGCATTGCAGTATTTTATATTATTGCGCAATATATATGCAATTGATTTGAACTAATTACAAGGGAAAAAGTACGCCGTAATAACATGGAGCAGTTGAACGTCACCACAAATTGACACGTAAAAATTGTCACCAGTAATAGCCGTCGGAGCAATAAAACGCCATATTGCGCCATAGGGCCCTGGAAAAACTACTAACTACATCGAATTGTATTATCCGGGTCGGGATAGATATTGCAATAACCTTTTCGGATGCTGTTTGGACGAACTTCGTCTGCACGGTGGCCCTATACACTTTTAACCACGCATGTTATGATCTATTAATGGTATGAAAAGGAGTTTTCGTGGTGAACAAAATTTTAAATGATACGCTGTTGTAATTCGTAGTAAAAAATATACATCTATATTGATAAAATAAATAAATAAAACGTCAAGTGTTGTATTAAGTAATAAAAATGGCCAAGACCGTGTCAAGACTCGCCTCCATAGAAGGGTTTGAGTGTGTTCCGAAAGGAGTGTGTTCCGAAGGGAGTGTGTTCCGAAGGGAGTGTGTTCCGAAGGGAGTGTGTTTCGAAGAGAGTGTGTTTCGAAAGGAATGTGTTCCGAAGGGAATCATTTTAGAACTTAGCAGAAACTAATTTTCATAGCCAAAAATAGCAACCTCGATGTTGAAAAGGCAATCGTACAATTTGCTAGAAATTGCCTGCAAACATCTCGGCAAAACCAGTTGCCAATTCCGGTGTTTCGAACCGATACCACTTAGGGACCTCTGACGAGAGGCATTTCACCAACCTGTTGGAGAAGAGGCCGATCTGGAACACGGACTTGGTCTGCGAGCGGCAGGACAAGGCGTTGAACATGTCGAAGAGCACGAAGCACGTGAACGTCATGGTGGTGTCGCGCGGAGTGATCTTGTTGTCCGACATCTGCAACATGTAGCAAATTACACACCGAATTAGGTTTAAGTCTTCTGTAAAGATGTTTGTAAGGAGGGTAAATGAATAAATCATGGTTCCCATAATCTGAACCAACTTAAAAATGTACAAAAAATGGCCTAAAAATTGTGTTTACCAGCTCCGACGCACGACTGGACTTTACTCCCCTTCCTTCTCCCTTCACACCCCTCTCCTTCCATCTCCTCCACATCAATCCCTCTCCTTCCCCATTCATCACTCTCCTTTCCCCTTCGATCCCCCTCCGCCCCTCTCTAGGAATGGGTACCGTAAAGCGTAACAACTGACACATTTGATTTAACTGCCCATATTTTGTCAAACCACGGACTGTATATCATTTTCCTAGTAAACTTCAAAAAAAAGTAAGTCTATATCGGTGTCCGCTTCGGGAGTCAGACAGCTGCTATCATAAGAATAACATAGACTTTCTAACATCTAGAGAAATAATTAAGGTTTTCGCAAAAGAAACCACTAATAGAAGACCAACCTCCCGGTTGAAGACCCAGAGGGTGCCGGCGATGATGATGGCGGCCGACAGCAGCACGGACAGCAGCAGGCCGCGCGAGATGATGCGGCGGGAGGTGTCGCGAGGCCTTCGCCGCAACACCGAGCGATCCACCGGCTCCACGCCCCTAAGCAGCTACTTGATCCAACGGTGAATACAGTTCCCTGTACTAAAGCTCCTGATGCCAAAGTTACGACTGTCCGCTTTATGTCAGTAGGCAGTTCTTTCTTGCGTCGATTGCTAATTGCTGAGGAACTTAGATTCCATATGACAGAACGCTGTTGATGTTTCCCGTAAAAATATGAGTTTTTACAATAGACTAGGATCTCAGTAAGGTGTGTCGTAGTTAGTAATGGAGTTCCTTTCGCAGACATATTATGTCCAAAAATCTAGAAATTCTGAGTACATCTAGATTTTCTAGATACATTTTTACCTAATGTTTGCTTTACTGTAGGGTAGGAAAACGTAGGCCACGTCCGCCAAATGCTTATAAAAATTATGCTTGCTACGTTCAATCTATACACCTATATATATATAGATATATGTGTCTATATAAAGATGTCTATACATATCTATATAGAGATATAGATATATAAATGAAATTAAAGTTTCTGTTTGGAACTTCGAATTATTGTTTTCCTAATTGCATATATACGATACCTACATAAAAATGTAAGGTAAGGTCTATCTGCCTGTCCTTCTGTTTGTTTCGAATAATCTCCGAAACGGCTGAACCAATTTCGACGAAACTTTCACAGGCAATTAGCTGGTGTTGCAAGGAGTAACATAGGCTGCAAAAAAATAATTAGGTTTCTGCACAAAAAATTAAACAAAATCACTGAATTCAGGCGGACGAATTCGCCGTAAAATATTAAAAATTACTATTTCTTAAGTTAGGCTTATGTTTTGGTATACAATATCTAAGCCCTCTTACGCGAACAGTGTCATATTTCTTCGAAAACCTCGGAATATCGATTTAAAGTTTATTCTCATTCATATCTCGGCGAACTATAAACAACACTTAAGCTATATCCATCGTAATCACCGTCTAGACAGACCAAATCTATAGATTTATAACGGTCATTATTCGCACGTATGTTATTTGATACTAGTGTCTTTTGTAATAAATGTTCCGAGGAACACTACTCTCCGATGTTACGTCCGAAGGTGGATGTTTTTGTCGACTATTTTAGACTAGACTCATTTCTACGATAGACAACAACATGACATAAAATTTACACCTGACGCTCTTTTTAAGTACTAATATGGTAAAAAAAATATGAACAAATCGTAAGGAGGCCGTAGTTTAGTCTGTGGTCGGCATTTAAGTCGAGTGCTAGGTTATTTGGGTGATCGGGTTATTCATTAATGCCACTTAGTGATGTGGTCGTTAAATTGTAGGGACTGTCGGGGTTCTGGGGATGACGTCATACGGCTGTCAGTCATTTTAACTTGACCCACAGTCACCTCCTCTGCAATTTAAGCGGTAGATATCACGCTAGGTAGCAGAAGACTCGAATATGTCTTTTCTACTTCTGTACTTTTATCCGTCATTTATATACATTCTAATAATAACGTAACGTAACATTATTTGTAACGGACACGTTGGTGTCTTCTCATAGTGTTATTGATGGGGATTAATAATAGCACCAACTTGCCAAAATTCTTCTCAAAGACTGTATTTACAAAGCATTTTTATTTACACCGGTCAATCAAAACGTCATGGGCAACGTGCCGTCCAACAATTTGGCACAACCCTATCTACTAAATGGTGGCTGACACTGGTACGCACCCTACACTAGTAACATTTGGTGTTTACGTGAGCGAGATAGCACTATCGCCGTCTCTTTCTAACAAGACATGCCTATCTCGGAAATGCCTCATATAAAACAATAATTATTACTATTCAATAAATCAAGTGGCGACATCACAAAAACTATCTTAAGTACTTTTTTTTTTAATATTTTCAATAAAACGTCGACGTTAGGCCATTTCTCGAGTCAGGCTAAATAATAGATTTAATAAAAACTTAACTTATGTATTAAATTTATTACATTGAGGACATGATACAAAGTATATATGTTATGCAGATTTTATTCCGATTTTTTTTTAATAAACGAAAGAAAGGCGTAAAGGTTTTTATTCTACATCTTTAGGTGGCTCCCCATATAAGGAAAGTTGGCTGTAAATATCGCATGGCCCGTCATGTTATTTACGTTTTTTATTACCTTTAGCTAACATAACAATCTCACTTATGCCAGAGACATAGCTTTATTTAAATGATCATGTAGTTTGGCCGGGGACTTTGTATAGCTGCGCAAGGTTTTGTAGTACTTTGTAGTCTTCAAGGACAAAATGTACTAACACTTTGAGCTATGTCTGGCTCCGGCGTTAGAAAACTTGAAGATTCGGCATTTCTTTGAAGTACGACACATTAAGCTGTCTTAAGTTCGAGTTGTTTTACCAACTTTTTATGTGGAACCTTTGTGTAGTTTAAAAAATTAAATATTTACACAATTATGCTTCGGGGACTTCATTAGCTCAGTGCCGCGGGTTGTAGATAAAAACAGTAATCAGCAACTTGGGCGACTTGCCAACTAACCCTATTCCAAACTTGTTGCATCTGCCCGAGAGCGTTAGGACGCATAGTAACTTGTTCGACAAAAAGCCTGATCTGATATTATGTACAAGCAAAAGAAAATGACGCTGTACCAACAAGCGAAATAATGCAATGCCTGCGGTGGTATTGTGTACGATGAAAAGTTGTGGAGCGTTGTGTAGTGGTGCGGAGCATTGCGAAACGGTACAGTGCGTTGCAGAACGGTGCTGAGCGTTGCGAAGCGGTGCGGAACGTTGACAAGCGGTGCGCAGCGGTTTGATGGGTTGGGGAGCGGTACGGTGCGTTGCAGAGCGGTGCCGAGCGTTGCAAAGGGGTGCGGAGTGGTGTAGAGCGGTGTGGAGCGGTGCAGAGCATTGCGGTACGTCTCACGCCAATCAACGGAGCGATGCACAGCACCGCTCCGTTGATGGGTGTAACAACTCATCTTCTAAACGTTGTAAATCCAATAATGTTTATATACTTGAAATAGAGGAGTGACATAACTAAAATCTTAAATATTACTATAGTTGTATTTACACCAACCAGCTAATTGAGGTATTAAGGCTCTAAATTTTCTTGCAAAATGTGCCCGTAGTCGTACGTTTTTAAATTTGGGTTACGGGTCGACCCTAAACACTTATATACGCTTAATATCTCCATACTTGTGGAGTATTTGCATATTGCATGCATGAATTTCCGCAAAATAACTCCAGCCTGAAGCAGCTTTTATATTAAACAGCTTTTCCAAGCTCTAGCTTTTTCATTTCGGAGATAATATCGCTTTAAATTTGCTGTGCCGCTATAAGCGTTTTATTAGTCGTCATGAGCCTCGTTAATAAGATATTTACAATACTTACATCAGCAAAGCTGATGTGGGAATGGGCTGGGTACGTGGCAAGGATGGACCCGCAAAGGTAGGCCAACGTCGTGACAGTATGGGCTCACACCAGTAGCCGCCGACAACCAGGTAGGCCGAGGAAGAGGTGACGAGACGACTTGGACGCCGTTGCGGGAAAGAAGGGCCTTACGGCTAGGAAGATCCGCGGAAGGCCGGAACGCGGGTCCGGATTCCGCCCGCGCGCACCCGCACCCCTAACGCATTATTAAAAATGCCCGTGTCAGGAAGCTCCGCTCTTCCTTATGTATTACAATCATCTCAATTTTGTTTATATAGGCTACTAGCTCTTACCCGTGACTTGGTCCACATAAAATTGTGAGAGCCCTTAGACCTCGTTATTCTGGATCTATCTATAAAGCACCTCCTTAACAAATACATATATACATCCCGTGGTTTTCGAGATTTCGAAATAGGTTTTTTTTTTTTAATTTTTTATATACAGATAATCAAGAGGTATCAATAAGCTCAGTCCTAGCATAGGAATTTAAGTTTAGATGACGGGGAAATAACAATATAGGGTTAATACCCTGATTTTGATTGGCTTTGATACATTTTGTATGTATCTTTATAATCAAAGAACCTTTAACTCACCTAGAAGGTCGACCCAACCGAAGAGTACTTCACGCTTGTATCGCACCATGGGCCAAGAGACGAACTCAGTTTCCAGAGAATTCGTTTGCGAAGGACCTTTATTCGTGCTATAAATAAAAAATATAAACAATGATTTTTTTTTACAAAAAAGCCCTAAATCTTATAATACCAATACCTTCAACACTGTCATAATACAACGGCACAATTAAATACAGATTTAATGAAAATGTGACACAACATCAAAATTTTCGTTTATATAACTGCTTTATCTAAGTTTAATCATATCCAACCCAGGCGCGGATTTGACCTCCATAAAAGGTGATGGGCCCAGATTGCATAGGGCCGATTTTCAGCGAAAAGTGAGTCAGCCTAACAACTTGCTTACGATTGACATAGTGCATTCCTAATTCCTATAATGGATATATAAGACTTATAAAATACTAGTTGTGCTCGCGACTTCATTCTTGTAAAATTAGGTAAAAAACTTAGATTCAATTTTAGCATGATGATATATAGCCTTCCTCGATAAGTGGGCTATCTAACACTGAAAGAATTTTTCAAATCGTACCAGTAGTTCCTGAGATTAGCGCTTTCAAGCAAACGAACAAATTCTTTAGCTTTATAGATTAATATAGATTTGATTTTGATGCATTTTTTATGTATTGTATTGTATATGATATTATCAGGCTTCGATCTCAACAGATTGCGAAAGTGTGACATCACAAGTCTATTAAGTTGGCGGGCCTGTCCATCATGCCAACCACGGTGGATCCGCACCTGGTCTAGACTTATTACTTACTCGATTTCTGTGAGTTTTTCCACTTCGTATACGGTATGAGTACAGCCCAACTCGCAGGAACATTGCGTAACGTCTATAATACTGCTTACATATTTGGCTATACATTCTAGTTCCTTTACCGTGCAATACCTGTAGCCTTCTGCAAAGTTATAAAAATGATTTTTTAATACAGAGACAAACAGGCAGGCGCAACTGCACCACCAGAAGGCTATCAGATGCGATGCCAGTCTTAGAGTATGCTCTTTTCCTGAACGTTTTTAAACAGTATCAGGTTGGAAACATCGGAGCTAGGTAGTATCGGGGCACCACACACATGTTAAGTATTTATATTCCAAGCAAATCGTAATCTTATGGTTATGAACTTGTTGCCGCTTGTGTCGAGTGGAAAAGTTACGCCAAAGCAAGCTAGATGGCGCTGTAGAGGGGCTGAAAATTACCTTACAAATTAACTCACGCTTGCGAAGTTTCTACATAGTATACTATACACGGTGACATTGTCGCGGTTAGGATTAGGTTTCCAGGGTGTTCGGTACATGCAATGTGACTACTAGGTAACTAGCAGATGCGTTGCCGGCCTTTAATAACGAGATGGGGCCACCGACAAGTCTCAAAAACCGTACGAAACACGACAAAAATACCATCACTTGACGTGACAGCATTGCCGCCACTTCACGCTGGTCTTATGTGAAAAAGAGGTATTGGTACCTACCTAGATACGCCAGCCTAATTCGGCTGCAGACCAAAAAGACTGCAAGCGTAGTGCTACCTCTAATTTAGAAAAACATAGAAATCTACAAATGTAGTGGTAAACAATAATTTTAGTTTAAAAAAAAAGTCTTGACCTTTACATGTCATCGCGATTAACAAAGTTCTTATTGACTAAGTGACAAAAGTGCATGGTTCATTATGTAGATACCACAGAGGAAGATTTTCTCTGTTCAACAGACAGAAACGTACTCTGAATTTTATCTTTGAAATGAAATAAATTACTGGTAAATTGATGTGGGTGTGTTTTGAGCGTCGCTTATAACACAAATGTAAGTTCCCCAAAACTCGCGTAAGGAGCTCTCGAAACAAAGCGTTCTGTGGTCAAAGAAACACTCACAATCAAGAGTTCGTACTTTTGCAAAAACCTTTGCCTTTTCCAAAGGGGACTTTTGTTCAATAGGAGCTCTCTTAGCGTTTTTCTTGAAGATGTTTTCATCGTGAAACTTGAGCGGATCATTTGTGATTTTTCGACGCATGAAGTCCTTTATCTGTTAATTCTGTTTAAACTTGCTTGGTTTTGGATCACTCCATAGGGAATTTTTATATGTCAAGGATTCAACTGGATGTCTTGAAAATCCATCCATCTTTCGGCTGAATTACATGGATCGAGTGGCCCGTTAGCTCAGTGGGCAGTGACCCTGCCTTCCGCCTCGTGTGTCATGAGTTCGATTCCCGCCTCGAGTCTGGGTGTATTATCTATATGTATGTATTTACATATTTCTGCAATAAAAAAATATTTGTGTATAACAACCTATAACACAGGCATTAAGTTTTTTACCCTAGAAACAGACGTGCACCGTCATTCATATAATCTTGTATTTATACATTTAGTTATATATTTCCTACCGTTGAGTGATTAACCCTTGCAAGATTCCAAATAGGATTATTTATAACTAAATTGTAATTAAATAAACGTATACAACAGAAAAGTAAATAAAAATTAAGAAAGAAATCACGATTTCCGTATATTTTAATGCCATCAATGCCGTCTCTTATTTACACGCGTTTAATAAATATGTGAATAAAGGGCACGTAGCCCCGGATAATTGCTTTTCCAATGGCATATTCCTGGAAATATTTACCCCAATCAAATCAATCCGATGGATGAAGATTATTAGCATATAAAGAGAATTTCCAAAAGGCTGTCTTGGATGTGATAAAGGGCGCTTAGAGTATACGTTACATACACAAAGCGGGATGAATCTAAGCTAAAATTGAATAGTAAATTTGGATAATTATAATGAGGTTGCAAAATTACTTTAGGAGATTTTGTTGTCTACTTTATAACTTGATAGAAGCAGGCATTGGGAGATTGACTCTACAGAGGATTGTTACTATTATGAACTATTATGAATTTTGACTGACATTTTATTTAATATAGTGTAAGTAACCCTTTTTTTTAATTATGGCTGGCCCGTTGGCGCAGTAGGCAGTGACCCTGCCTTCTGCTCCGGGTGTCGTGGGTTCGATTCCCACCTCGAGTCTGGGTGTATTATCCATATGTATGTAATTATATATTTCTAAAAAAAATATTAGGTTAACTAAAAACAAGTACAAAAATAAATAACACATTTACAACCGTGTCATAAATTCATTACCCAAATATGGCTCCACCTGCCCTGGGTTCATTTTAAATATCTTTGGTACATATTAATGTTGAATGACCCCGTACAAGTTAGTTTGTTAAATTGTTCACGGAGTTTAACGAAGCGATAGGAGTGCGGTCTAATGCTATTTCTCATACAAACACACTCGTATTTACATATCTGCAATATTAGTGTGCATGCAAACAGTATAGTTTGCAGGCCATTAGCCTGCAGACGCCTCTTTGAGCGCCCCTATTAAGTCCTGCCCGCAGGGCTGCCACGTATAAGTTATGCAATAATTCCTTTGAACCTATGAACAACTGAGAACTAGCAAAGGTTATTAATTCTAAAGACATATGTACTTGACTTAACTATACTTATAGTAAAACGTAGACATATGTGTGTATAAATCATATAAATCATATATATACTTATAGTAAAACGTAGACATATGTGTGTATAAAAAATCGTTTTGCATTAGTGTGCGTGTGGTTTTATTTTAACAATTTTATATATGTATAATGCATATTTTATAAAAAAAAGTTAACATTCGCACACCCTTCTCTATATAAACATAATTGTGCCAAATTTTATACCTCTCCTTACTTGCAAAGTTTTGACTTCACGTATTAATATATAGATTCATTAAAAATGCATATTGCATACGTAAAATGTTTATTTTTTATATTGTTTTTACAAAAATATTTCAACTTAAAACCAAGAATAACGTTTCTGACAACACCAACGGTAAACTCGGAGAGAGCGGTAAAAGGAAGAAGGAAATTGGGTATAAAACTGTGCAGTTGAACATGCTGGAATGCCAAGATGGCGTCATTTGCACTCCATAAACGATGCACTCGCTTTTCATGCGAGTTTAATGTTTATGAACGCAATAGTATGCGGACGTAAAGACTGTTTGTGATGGTGAATCGTTCTAGTTTATCTCTAAATTAATTTGGTCTTCTGCCGCGTCATACCGGTCTAGTACCAGGATCTGCTTAAATTGCAAAGGACGTGGTTGTTGGGCGAGTTAAGATGAGCAACTGCCGTCTGACATCATCCCCGGAAACAACACAATCTCAACAAACTTACGACGAATGTGACTCTGCGACGTTAATCGAGAGCCACTGTTTTACGTGCCTTCCGAAACGCGGAGGAGGTTTGATATTTCAAAACCAGTGTACCAATGGTCTGTCCATTTGGATGGAAAACTGTTGTAAAACTAAAATATGGTCTCCACGATACAGGTATAGCTAGTGTAGTGACCGACAGCAAAAAAATTGGTCGGTAATTTTATTGCATCGTTAATAAAGATTTTTTTTTTATTTATTTGTTATCTATCATTCCGCGGTAAGAGCTATAGAATTAAAAATTCATGAAGTAAGTTCAATACACGACCCCCCTAGTCGCTATCGAAATCTCTTAAGACCTTTTAACAACCTTAATTAATACCCTCAATAATCATAACACGATCAAGGGTCAAGCAGTTTAGCAGCCATCATTATGTCATGATTAATCAACCTAGAAAATTGTACATGCAATAAGTTGCTACTGGTACTCTTTCATCATTATTTTCAGCCCTTGAAAACCCACTGCTTGGCATAGGCCTTCCTTTCTTTCTGCCACTCTCCCCTATCCCTTGCCAATCTCATCCAGCCACCTCCACCCCTGTCCTTATTTCTTCGGCCCATTGTTAAGGGACATTCAAGAAGTGCATATTATTTTTTTAAAGGCCGGCAACGCTTTTGCCGCCGTCTGGTAGTGCATAGGGACTCTCTTGGCGACGTCACCAAAATAGAAGCGTAGCCACGTCTGCTACTCACTAGTCCATTTATTATCGCAGATATTCATGGTTATATAGCTGACGACGTCGCCATGGCGTCTCAGTGAGGTAGGACTCAAGAAATCATAAAATTCGTGTGACTTCATTCATGAATGACCTAAGCAATACTTACACTTGACGTCCAACATCAGGGGTTCACTGGCACCATCTCCCAGGCTGTTTCGTGCGATACAAACGTACGCGCCGGCCGCTCGTCGGGAGACTCGTTGTAGCACCAGGCTCTGATTGGCCACCACCACGCCAGGCCCAGGTTTCACTGTTATACCCTATCAAAAACATAACATTATTATTTTTGGCTAATACTCTTTAGGTATGTCTCATATTCCCGTATCCCCTCCTTTTAAGCTTAAATTACAAGCTTGTATCAGAAGCGAGAATACCCCAGCGGCGTCAGGGTTTGAACCGGGTAAATTGCGGATTTCCGCCCGTTCCTTCTACCGTTGAGTTATTTAAGAAAGATTTCTTTTTCGTAATGTAAGATAACTGGGATACCTGGTAAAGGCATTACCAGATTTCTCTACTTTTATTCTTCTTCTTCTTAGTCGATATCTTCACTGATGAAGGTCGTGCCCGTTCTTATAGAGAGATAAGGGAGAGGTAAACCAATTATCTACTCTTATTATGTATGATATGATAACAGGTAAAGTGGACCCTGGTTATATACCGGGACAACGTTAAGAAGAAGAAGAAGACAAAGTAGGATGAAAATTATTCATTTAATCGACATTATCGTCTGTTCCAAAGGTAGACAACTTAATGCCTGTTTTATAGGTAACAGACGCCTGTTATACACATGTTTTTTTGTTGAGTTATATAAATACATACATATAGATAATATAAACAAACTGGAGGCAGGAATAGAACCCTCGACCTCCGGAGCGGAAGGCAGGATCACTGCCCACTGAGCCAGCGGACCATTCCGAAACATATTTTGATTCGATTAGTCATCTTTATTGCGTTAATAATCTTCTTAACGTAATATCACTATTTGAATATTGCGCGCACTTTAAAACGACAAAATATCACAGTTCGTCAATTTGACGACAATATAAATAAAATGAAATTAAAACGGCGAATCCATTATTGATATTTGGGTCGAGCTCGCAATGCAAACTACGAAAAACAAATCGTACCGGGCATCGAAACATTTACGTTTTCATTTCACATTCAAATTAATGCCTTTTATTTTAAAATGTTTCAACGAATAGCATTTTTAGTGTTTTATTGAATTATTAAACAACAAAAAGGTAGATTTTCCATGGAGCTTTAATTTGTTACTTGAATTGATTTAGACTAGGAAGGTTTTAAATTTATGAAGTAACTGGTTCCATTCCTATATCTACTCGCAGCACCTACTTCTAACTTTAACTAATTGGACAGTAAAAGGGTATGATAAAACGTACGTAATGTTTTCCTGGAATTCGTTATCCATAGAAAGAAACAAAGAAAACACATTTATTCTAAACGTGTTACAAACAGTACATACTAACAGAGGTAATCTTATACTAAGAATTATGTTTGTCTGTAACACCATATAGAAAGGGTGTACAGCTCAGCATAATGTCGTGTATCATAACGCTAATAACACACGACGCTTGTGCTCAGTCCGTTCGACGACGCCCACGGTCGAAGACACCGCCTTGTCCTGGCTGCTTCATCTGTCCGCAACAATATCCAATTTTAACAAACAAGGTTTAATACATCTAAGTGGTATATTGCGATTTTGTACTACTTGAACAATGTTTATTTGGAAAAAAAACTTACTGTACATACATTAACTCTTAATAGTAACGCATAATTCCACACGGAAAGTTATCAACCATATTCTGTAACCGGAGCAAACGTAGTAAGCATTATTTATAATGCCTGTTTTAGGAAGCTCCGCTTGTCCATATCGTTAAAAGAAATTTATCCTTAAATTATCAATAATACGTATCTAAAATATAAGTCACTTTAAAAATGCTTGTAAGTTTTTGTGTGTATACATATGTGCGCGTGCGTGTACGTGTGTGTTTGTGTGCGCGCGCGCGCGTGTGTGTGTGTGTGTGTGTAGACACCGAGTTAAGAAGTGTTCTTTAATGTGTTAGTAAAGATACTATTTGATTATCATTTCCAAACAATGGCTTATGGTATTTCTTATTTAAATGGACAATTTAAATTGTCCATAAAAGTATTTGTTGCAAAAAAGTCCATAAAGTAGTCGAAAAAGTTTACACTCATGCTGCTAGTGTTTGTAGCTGTATTGTTGTGCGACATTTTTGGTTTTTTTTTGTCGTATCAAAAAAAAAATTAAGGAACAATATTCAGAAGCAGCGAAGTGAAGTAGAGAGTATAATAACGCGACGCGACTCAACACAACACACAAAACAGCGCTATCTACCGTCTACGGGAAACGTCTTGGTTCGTGGTCGCTTTGTAGCAGGCAAGGTTTATTCAGCCCAAGGCTGTTCAGAGCTGCGCCATTGAAACGGAAGCCCTGAGCTCGTACAGCGCAGTTGAGAAACGAGGTCTATAGAAATTATACATTTATCTATCTTAATCTGAACATTACGTAAATACTTTTCTACTTAACCTAATCTTTGAATATCCGTATATGATTTTTTATTAATGTGTTGGTCTTGCACTGAAGTTTTTTTTTATTAAATAGTTTCGATACACAATTAAACGCTGTAGGGCTTGCTGCAATCGCTTTCCAAAACTTTTTAAGGTTCCGTACCTCTAAAGGACAAAAAAAGAACCCTTATAGGATCTTGAGACTGTCTGGTGGCCTAATCTCGTGATTAAGGGCTAGTAACGCAGCTGCTAGGCTACTGGTGGTGCAGCTGTTCATGGGCGTCGGTAGTAACTTATGTGAACTCCCTGTACGTTTGCCCATGTAACATAAACAAAAAGTTACTTCGTTCTTATCGCGTAGAGTTATAAGTTCAAATGAATACCAAATACTAATATCTAAGAATCTGCGATCCTTTGAAACTGGGAAAAAATCAACCGTCTATGTATAAACAATCAAAAAATGTGGCCATATATATCGTATTTCCCCTACTAGAGTATTTAAAAAGCGAATGAAAACCTATAGGGCACATGATCTCCAAATATGCAATTTGGCTATATGTTGAATTACAAGTATAATAAAAATTGCGAAATAAAAATGCGGTGACTTTGTCAAATTCAAAAAAATCCTATGAAAAGTATAAACCTTAAAATAACCTCGTAAAGTATTACGTGATGGTACGGAACCCGTAGTAAGCGTAGTATGCGAGTCTGATTCGCACTTGCCGGGTTTATTTTTCTTTTTGTCATTAATTATTTATGCAGGTGCATATTGTATACTTCAAAGGTGCTCTAGCACTGGTTTATATTTGATATCCGACCTCCTCCGTGTTTCGGAAGGCATGTAAAACAATGGGACCCGATTAATGTTACTTTGTGATATTAATCGTAAAGTTGTAGAGATCGTGGGGGTTCGGAGGGTGACGTCAGATGGCAGTCGATCATCTTAACTCGCCCCACAGCCAAATTCTCTGCAATCTAAGCGGACCCTGGTATTTAACCGGAATAACGCTAGGAAGTAGATAGATATAACATTACAATATATATTACATTATAGTATGTGCATTCGGGGCCGTACAAGCGCGTTGTATGAGAATATTCCTACAACGCGATTTCCTGGGCTAGGAAGTAGTGGTAGTTGTGTAGAACGGTAGCATTAATATTTCATTTCACTTTCGGTTCCGAACGTAAAAGTATTGAAAATATTCGAGCTGGACCGTTAAGTATTGCTGAACTACCTTTTCTATGACCAGGTAAGACAACTGGATCTGTAACTATGAATAATTGGGATAAATTAAAAGTTTGTAATAAATCCCTCACCCACAACGGTTTAAATTAATGAAATTAAATAAATAAATGTCAAGTATTTTTATAGGTGTAAATTCCACGGATCATGTTATATATTTTTTAAAGTTTATTATATATTAAAAGTGAAAGGTAACCTAATAGGAAATCTCCAAAACCGTGGGACGTACATTGAGGAAATTTGAAAAGGAGGTGGTTTATAGTTGGTAAACATCCGCCAAGTAAGGATTTTTGGACAGGGCCGGATTAGGGAAAATTGCGAGAAAATTGCAATTTAACGCGAACTGAAATGCGAGAAACAGCTAGTAATATTAAAAGAGGTGTAACCTGATTCCAGAGTCAGATTAAGTGTCCGTTGTAATGAACCTTTTATGTTCCCAGTCAACTGACCCAGAGGCGTCTTCGGTGGTGGTAATAGCGTGGCTATAAGAAAAATAACATTTGTCAATATATGTATATGTATATATCTACATTACATACAATTATAGTACGTATAGATGAGAGTGTGCGAATGCTATAAATATGCATTATAAATATATGAGATTTATTAAGTAAAACACACACCAATACCAAACGATTTACACACACATGTATGCATTTTACTATAAGATGGTGGCCAAGCGATGTCATGGCGATCGTACGTATATTTGTTATATATAACATTGTCTTTGAACAAAGAACAAATAGTTTTTAATAAGCATAATATGATACACAAAACTAAAGATTTGAGACGGAATTTCGAACAGTTGGAAATCTAGTTAATATAGTGTTTTCATGCGAAGATATACATAAAGCTAAAAATCAAAATCAATGACGTGCAACTTTACTTCATATTGAGAAACATTAAGATTTGTTTTGCTTTTTAGAAGTTTTTAATCAAATGACGACAATGATGACGTTTGTATATGACACGATACTTATTTCGTTGAAAAATGAACGAATACTAGTAATTATAGTTAAAAGAATCTTAGAAAGTAGTATTTAATGCTTATTTTACATTGTTATTTAATAAAATAAGATGAAACTAATGGATAAAAAGATAATAACGCCTGGATGGTTATCTTAGGTTGAATATATTTCTGTAGGCAAGACATTAGATACAACTAAGGAATTAGGATATAAAGGCAATAAGGCCTAGAATATGCATGTAAAAGCAAGACGTAAGCGAAAAATAGAAGAGAAAATGGGTTTTTTAATATTTACAAAAATCTAAACTAACCTACTGAATAAAAGACCTTGTAAAAGTCTACTTGAATAAAATATCATTTGAATTTGAATACTAAATACTTTTCGTTATTTAAAGTTTCAAATGGAAAGTGTTTCTATTAAAAATAACTTACATGCACAAATCTTCAAAGAGAAAGAGCATATTATCAGAACAATTAAATTATTAACGCAACTAGACATCTTCATGGTAATATAAACTTAAATGCAGCTACAGTCTATTCAGTTAATGTATAAAAAGTATTTCCATCACTAACTATCAAAAAAGCTAATAAAAGTAAAATTGCCGCGTGATCGTGTTTCACGATTTTGCACTATTATAAATTTTATTTTAATGCCACTTATCATAAATTTTGATCGTGAAATGGTATGCATGGAATTAGAGTAAGTATAATTAAGTGTGCTCTATAATAATAATAATATACTTAGTTGATAAGCAAACCTATACAGTCATAAATGTCTTAAATCTTAAAACTAGATAAAACGTTAAAAAGTTTAACACCTAGAGAGAAATAATTAAATGAATAAATAATTTTAACCCTTTTAGGACAAACACAATGATCTACATCTAAACATGAACGCAGCGGTATTTAATACTGTTGCAGGTTGCAGCTATAGTCGTTGCACATATGATTGTAATATCGCAAGAAATTTGTATGATTTCGCCGCTTGCATACGGCGTCGTCTGCTAATAGGTGCTTGCAGTTATGTAAAATGCCGAGGGTAAAACGTATATTGCCGTGACATTGTTATTGAACTCAGTTACGAATAGGTTAGAACAGGACGGGTGATTGCGCAGCGAATTTTATCCTTCAGAGAAACTCCAAGCATAGCACGCTCCAGAGCACACTGAGTGATTTTGAACTGGTGGATCAGCCATATCGTGACTGTCCACGTCTCAGAACCGAAGGTCTTGGCCGGTGGGACGCACTGGTTGAAAACGTTTGTTTTTAAACCTTACGGTAGAGGTAATGAGAATACTTGACGTAGTTTGTTAAAAGCTGCCTGCCCAGCCCAGCTGAATCCACCTCTTAGCCTCCATTTCGAAGTCATTACTGCCCCATTGTAGGGTCTACCTAATATAAATATATTCGGAGATAACTTCGAGCTGGTGGCTATTGACAACGATAAATCTGTGACAGTTTTTTATAAAAAAAATATATAATTGTACGTACGTATTGTAATTAAAATGTATGTACACATTTGGTAGACCGCACAGTGTACATTTTAAATAAAACAAAACTTTATAACGTCCATATATATTTTATACGAATTCAAATGTTAATTGTATCATATTCCATAATATGACTTATCTATTAAATAAACGTATCTGTATACTTTATACATTAATAAATATACATTTCAAATTAATCAACAGTTTTACAAACTCGAGGTATTTTTCGTAAATTCATATATAATATTAAATCTTCAATAGTATTAAATTTAGAAAGACATAAATTAGATCATTTTCTATTGACAGAGTAAAAATCTATGAGGAAATGTCTGGTAGGCCTTATTTTTCAATAGAATCGATTTTTAAACGAAAGAAAAGTATTGGACTCAAGTATACAAAGAACATTACTATCAGCAGGAAGAAGGTGAACGAAGTTTGTAACTGTATCCATCGAGGTTTGCTGAAAATGAATACATTTTAAATTAATAGTTTGCCTTCTAAATTTATAACCAATCTTATATTTAAAGAACACTAAATTAAATCATATTTGATATCCCTACCATCAAATCAAACTTTGTATTATAACATAATTAACTGGAGCAAATGATCTAATTTTCTAACGTTTATATTCTGTCTGTATCAATCCATTTCTGTCCACCTAGGGCGCGCTAGAAATTAAGAGAATGAAATGGAAAAAGATGTATACCTCCTTCAATTTGTCCGGATATCACTGGCAATATAATGTATATATGCTTTCTTTTGGTATATTCTGCTTTAATTTGTTTTGGATTGCATTCTTTATTGCCTGTATCTTTAGGAGAATTTCTATTAATTCTAGAATTAGGAGATTCATCGGATACACTGGATTTAGGAGAAGTACCAGAGCCATTAGGTTCGGGGGAACCACTAGCTTTGCCAGAGTCAGGAGAGCCACTGGACTTAGGACTGACAGATTTTCCAGGTTTATTGGATTTGTCCTCTTCCTCAGCATCGTCAGATTTACCGGTTTCACCTTCTTCGTCGAGTTTACCAGATTCACCTTCTCCGTTGGGTTTACCGGATTTATTAGGCTTTCCGGAATTACCTGGCTTTTTTGAGTCTCCGGACTTTCCCGACTTATTTAAGTCGTCATTTTCATCAGCTTCGTCGGGTCTATTGAATTCGCCTTCTTCTTCAGGTTTGTCAGATTCACCATCTTCGTCAGCTTTACCGGATTCACCATCTTCATCGGGTTTACCGGTTTCACCTTTTTCATCGGATTTACCGGATTTATTAGGCTTTCTGGAATTGCCTGGCTTATTTGAGTCTTCGGACTTTCCTGGTTTAGGCGAGCTACCAGGTTTGCCAGACATAGGTGGGCCACTGGACTTAGGTCTTCTAGATTTTCCAGGTTTATTGTATTTGTCCTCATCCTCAGCTTCGTCAGGTTTATCGGTTTCACCTTCTTCTTCAGGTTCACCGGATTCACGGTCTTCGTCGTCTTTACCGGATTCACCATCTTCATCGGGTTTACCAGTTTCACCTTCTTCATCAGGTTTACCGAATTTATTAGGCTTTCTGGAATTGCCTGGCTTATTTGAGTCTCCGGACTTTCCTGATTTAGGTGAGCTACCAGGTTTGCCATACTTAGGAGAGCCACTGGACTCAGGACCGCCAGATTTTCCAGGTTTCTTAGATTTGTCCCCATCCTTAGCTTTGACAGCTTTATCGGTTTCATCTTCTTCTTCAGGTTCACCGGATTCATCTCCTTCGTCGGGTTCATCAGGGTTTCCGAAATTTCCTGGCTTATTTAAGATTCCGGACTTTCCCAGCTTATTTGAGCCTCCGGACTTTCCTGGTTTAGGTGAACTACCAGGTTTGCCAGATTTAGGAGAGTGACTAGATTTAGGGCTGCGAGATTTTCCAAGTTTATTGGATTTGTCCTCTTCCTCAGCTTCGTCAGGTTTACCGGTTTCACCTTCTTCGTCAGGTTTACCAGATTTACCTTCTTCATCAGGTTTACCGGATTTATTAGGTTTTCCGGAATTGCCTGGCTTATTTGAGTCTCCGGACTTTCCCGGCTTATTCGAGTCTCCAGAATTTCCTGGTTTAGGTGACCTACCAGATTTGCCAGACTTAGGAGAGCCACTGGACTTAGGACCGCCAGACTTTCTAGGTTCATTGGATTCGTCTTCTTTATCAGCATCGTCAGGTTTACCGGATTCTCCTTCTTCGTCGGGTTTACGGAATTTATCAGGCTTTCCCGAATTTTCTGGGTTATTTGGGTCTCCAGACTCACCCTCTGTAATTGAGGTATCTATTGAATATAATTTTTAACACTTAGCTAAACGAAAAGATCCACGTGATGTCGGCGTTAGTACCTACTACTACTAACTATTTTATATTGCTAACTAGCAGACCCGGCAAAGGTTGTCTTCCCGATTTACAGTCAGACGTAAGATCTAGACTAGCGCCATCTGATGAAAGTGATCTGAAGATGCGACCAACTCTACAGTTTTTACTATTTTCGAAATATTTCTTCTTTCTTTTGGTTTTATTTCTCAATGAAATATTACAAATAAATAAGACATCCAGAGTCCAATAGGCAAAGCCGTTTTTGAGTTATAGCTAGAAACATATTTAATTTTGGTTAAATGCCAGCAGCAGCGCCATCTACCGGATCCAATTACTTTACAAATTATCTACGAACTCCTTGGAATATACACATAAAGATTTATCCGGATCGGTCTAGTGGTCTAGTGACGAATGCTTAAACAACCGATTCTTTATATATAAAGATTAACTACTATAGTTAATATTGATGGCTACTATGTAAAGTATCGAAGCCACATTTATGTTATGTTTACTTTTTACGTTTTTTAAATGAACTTGACGAGTTTTATTAATTTCTATCATATCTAATTTCTATCATTCTAAAATATAACTCTCCAAGTTAATTTAGACAACGTTAAAAAAGTTGACATGGCAAAAATGTACCTAAGCCCTCATCGGCACGAGAGTTAAAAAAGCGTTGCGTTAAATCTCGGAGTTGGCGCTTTTTTAACGTGGTCGATACAAAAATATAGCGTATATGTATATATATATAGCGTTTGAAAATAGAACATTGCTCGATAAAAAAGCGATATAATAACCTATATAGCCTTCCTTGATAAATGGACTATCTAACACTGAAGAAGAAATCTAACACGAGCCAATAGCTCCTGAGATTATCGCGTTCAAACAAATAAACAACCTGTACAGCTTTTTAACGTGCTTTCAAAAAGCGTACAAATAGGACGTATTATTCTCAAGCATATGTTCACACGGCAGCGCTTTTATAACGTGACGGTTATTTATCGAACAATGATCTATTTTGAATATATATATATATATATATTATTCTTATATCTTATCGTAACAGTGGCTCAGGACGCGGAACGGTTGAAAATTATTATTCACAAGTCGAAATTGTAAAAGTTATTAAAAAAAATGACCAAATCCAAAAAGTACAATTTGCCATCATTTGCCACTTTATCAAAGAGTTTTTGACGAGAATCCCTGCCCTAATTCGTGTCCAGTAACAAATTACCCTTTTTTTACTAAAAGTAACTTCGAACGAAGTGCCACTGGGAAGATTGATGTACATTAGAAGGTAATTTCCTAAACAATTTCATGGAGCCAGGCAGCTCTCAATCCCTGGAATCAAATTGTTGCAATATTCTACATTTTTTTTATTTATTGCAGGCAGAGCTTGAGGAGTGGAGTGTGAAAAACTGCAGAGTGGCAGGAGGTGGCTCGATGAGACTGGCAAGGGGTAGGTGAGAGTGGCAGAAGGAAAGGGAGAGCTATGTCCAGCAGTGGGCTATCAAGGATTGAAAATGTTGATGTTGATTTTAATTGCATTATCATTTTAGCTTCAAAGATTCAAATTTCTAATATTAGATAGTGAATCCTTTCTAATATTATAAATTTAAAGTACGAGCCTTAGCCCTGAACAAATTTTGATGAATCTTGGATCAGAGGTAGATTGGACCTTGAAGAAGGACATAAAGTTATTGTGGTGACTATGTAATTTGAAAGGAGTGCAATAAGAGTTGAATGATTATACGAAAATCTAAGAAAACAACGCGGTAAAAGTCGCAGATTAAAACTGGTATATATATTTAAGAAAACCTATTTCCTATGGTTAACCATAACTTGAGAATAGCTGTAGTTTTGAATTTTAAACAATAAACGTTATCTCTACTTTATTATGAGTATTAAAGAAATGTTGATTAACTGGTAGAGCCAGTATAATCATTGAATCTAGCTCAGGTAGTGTTCGGTAAGCGTCCAGTTAGACGACTCAGATATCGCTGAGCGGATGAAGTCACAAAAGATCTCCAGGCTCTCAACAAGACTGACTGACGTGAAACAGCGCAAAACAGAACCGAGTGGCGACTTTTAGTGTTGCAGACCAAGATCCTCTTCGGGTCACTGCGCCAGAGTAAGTAAAGTATGTAGGTAGTGTTAGTTAGTAATGATAATTTAAAATTATACAAGTTACTGTATTGTTCTATTTCAGTGAATTACTCATTGTAATCTGTGTTCGATGTCTATCAGTATTGCCAACATGACAAACATGACGTAAGACGAATGTTATTGGTCGGTCGTAATGGCGGCATTAGTGACATATCGTGCTTACAGTGCTGCCAACATTGATAACAGTACGATGAATTTCTATTCGTGGTTGTTATGGCGCCAATAATAATGAAATAGTGTGTGCCTAAAAGAGCAGTGTATTTTGTGTATCTGTGATTATTCACTTAGGGGGTGTCGCGCGGGGCGGCAACGTCGCGCAGCTCTACGCAGCGTTGCTGCGCCGCGTTGCCGCTCTTATGTTGTGGTATTATCTTCGGTAATAGGCTCTTTGTAATCTGTGTTTATCAGTATTGCTATCATGACAATCATGAATTAAGACGTATGATATGTAGCACTTACATAGTAATAAGCATCATCCGTGCGTTTATTATAACAATGTCATGGCAGCGAACGTAAATATCTTCATTGAGTTCCGTTTCGTTTATTACTAGCTAACTATAACTTTGTTAACGCAATATACTATCATTTCTTCATAGATTAACTTCTAAATCGATTATTTAATTACGTCATGACATCTGTACGTTACGATAATCTACCTATATACATTCGGAAATCTATTTTGTGTAATATAATGAAAATATATACAGCTACTTAAATATAGAACAAATTTATATACATATAGTCAGGATAAATTGTTAGGTAAGGGAACGGGAACGGAAACGGAAAGGGGAAAAGAGGAACGGGAGCTGGGATAATATTATACGGTAATCTTCTTTTTCCTAGCGTTATCCCGGTTAAGTACCAGGGTCCGCTTAAGTAATAATGGATGTGGCTGTGAGTCGATTTAAGATGACCGAATGATGAGTGAAGATAGGGTAATGTAATGTATTAATAGTGAGTAACCCAACGTTCGGGCAGGACAACGTCTGCCGGGGCCGCTAGTTTATTATATTTGTAAGTTAGTATGGATACTAGAGGATATAGTTAATTAGTATGACTTGTTGTGGACCCCGAAAGGGTTTGCTTATGCACAACCCGATTTTTTTTAAAGAATATTAGGAATACTTTTTGGGTATGTTTAATATTCCCTTTTCCCCTCCTACTAAGCTTAAATTGCAAGCTTGTATTAGGAGTGGGTGCGACACTACCCTACGGTGGTGGGGTTTAAACCGGGTACCTTGATTTCAGTTCATACCTTATACCGTTGAGCTATTGATGCTCTATTATATTTGTAGTTTTTATATCATCCAACACAGATGTATTCCGAGTCAACTGTCATGAAAGCCAACCATTACGACGATTACGAATAATTAATAAGGCTTGTTTTAATACAGTTTCATCAATAACTATTAATGTTAACTATTTTTTTTTTAATTTTCCATTTTTTTTAGGCAACGGTCCGAGCGGTATGGTCACATCGTACATGCTGGCAGGCAATATTCCCTACCTTAAACAAATTCCGGACGACCTACCCATAGACGAAATGCTCAAGGCCAGGTAAATATTATTTTTTGTATATATATATTTTTTTGAATCTAGAAACTTCAATTTTGGTATCTAAGTAGCCTCGATACGGAAAAAATGTCGTCTAAATCTGCATCTATACTTCTAAACTAATGTATTAGAGTTTATTTGTTTGTTTAGTTGAACGCGCTAATCTCAGAAACTATTGGTCCGAAAAATTCTTTCAATTTTAGAAAGCCCACTTATCGAGGAAAGCTGTAGGCGTAAGTGTAACGTGTAAGTGACTACTTAGATGAACCGTCTGCTCATTTGCCCCGTGTATTATAAAAAAAGAGATATATTTTGAAATCAATTGTAGATAATTTAATTTAGGTTTATCTTCTTTTTAGCGTCACCCGGTTAAGTATCAGGGTCCGCTTAGATTGCAGAGGGTGTGGCTGTGGGGCGAATTAAGGACCGATTGCCATCTGACGTCATCCTCGGGACCCCCACGATCGCTACAACCTCACGACTAATATCGCAAAGCGACATTAATCGGGTCCCACTGTTTTACGTGCCTTCCGAAACACGGAGGAGGTCGGATATCAAAAAATATATAGGACTATATGACACACGGACGTCTGTTCCTAAGGTAGACAACGTAATGCCTGTGTTATAGGTAACAGCGCCTGTTATACATAAATACATTTTTTTTAGAAATATATAATTACTTACATATGGATAATAAACCCAGAGTCGAGGTGGGAATTGAACCCACGACCCCCGGAGCAGAAGGCAGGGTCATTGCCCACTGCGACAACGGGCCAGCCGAATAAGAACAATGTATACAGAAACATACTTTTGTCAATAAAGTTTTAGGGTAATTACAAAGATATATTTCTATTCAAAAGCTTTATTAAAGGGTCCGCCACGGTTTCGCACTGATTACGTAAAGTAATGAGAGGTGGCGGTATGCTTGCAGTCTTTTTGGTCTGGAGCTGAATTTAGCCGGCGTGTCCGGGTACCAGTACTTACCTCTCTCTTACATAAGATCGGCGTGAAGTGGTGGCAATGCTGACACGTCATGTGTTGGTACTGCTGTCGCGTTTCGTTCGGTTTATGAGGGCTCCCGGTGGCTTAAACCCCTCTTTAAAGGCTGGCAACGCACCTGCGAGCCTTCTGACGATGAAGATGTCCATGGGAGTTGTTGGTCACTTAGGAGATGAACCGCCTGCTCGTTTTGATTGTAGTAATATTTAAAAAAAAACGCAATTATCGTATTTTCTGACGAATCCTTAACTTTTTTGAAAATAGTCTTTCGCTTATATTCATAAGGGATAATATAGGATTCTAATGGTGAAGTAAGTATTCAAATTGGTTTAATGGTTTCAGAGCGTATTTAATTCAAACAAAAAATCAAATTTTTCCTCTTTAAAATATTAGTACAGATAAAGTCTTACAAGCTCGTTTTAATCGGATATTATCAAATATATTACTGACTAGCTGTGCCTACGAATTAATCTGTGTAAAATTAGGTAATAAAAAATTAGAGACAATTTTAGCGTGATAATATATAGCCTATAGTCTTCCTAGATAATTGAGCTATCTAACACTGAAAGAATTTTTCAAATCGGACCAGTAGGACCTGACTTTGGTTCAGCTTTTTAACGCACGTTAAAAAAGCTCTCGTGCGGAGGGCTCCGTTTTGTAAGCTACATACTCGTATAAACATAATGGCACAATTCTAGTTGTGAAACTTTATCGCTTATTAAAATTTTGGGTTATACGAGACCTTTGCTCCAGTCGAGATAAGCTTTAGTACTGCAAAGATAGTTTCTAGAACTATCTTAAATGGGAATTTTATTCCCTCTTTTTATGACGGATACGATTCTACGACCATTACTGAGGACGCTAGCTGAAATTGTTATTATGTTACGTGAGTTTCTTATATATCTTTGTTGCCCCAATAACTTTACTGGAGTAATCTACATCGTAAATATAAAATTCTCGTGTCGCAGTGTTAGTTAACATACTACTCCGGAACGCCTTGACCTATTTTTATGAAATTTTAAACGAAGAATAGGTCGAGAAATAGGAAATCGGCTACTATCTATTTTTCATACTCCTAAGTGATAAAGGTGGTCCACGCCGACGAAGTCGAGGGGTACAACTAGTAATATATGTATATAAAAACGTATGCTTCACGTTCGAAATCTCGAAAGACGCGGGATGTACAATGATAAAATTTGGCATGGCGGTTTATATTTCGAACCGTTTGAAGTTGACGAGTCGACTGTATTTAGGATGAAAATGTTCGTGTTATGCCCATAGGGGGCAAGTCTTTATCGTGACCCGCAGGCGCACATTCTATACCATTTCAAAGGATTGATACACCGTACGAAGTTGCGGGGTACAGCTAGTTACTAATATGTCTTTCAACATCGTACTTGTAGTGAGCTTCTAAGTGATGTCTGAATTGATGCGTATAAATCGCTCTATAATTTCAAGTGGTTACGTATCGAGCGATGACAGTAACGGATAACTCTTAAATACTTTGAGATGTTCTTAATAAGCTCATCAATATTATGGGATGAGCTTTAATATATGAGGAATAGTAATTAATCAGTTATATTAAGTACCAGATGGAATAAAGGGGGCGTGGTGCATGTATGTGGTAGTTCCAAGATGGCTCGTATTGTTGATATTATTTTTGTTCCCTTATTGCTGAGGTTTGCTGAAAAGTTTTTAGAATCTAAGATATTATATACCTATTATGTGAAAGCAGAACGAATATCCAGTGAAAATATACCTTTCCTTGGGTACATAAAAGAGGGGACGAGGAAGACTAAACAATACGAGGTTTATATTTTCGGTATTAGATGACGATACCTACGCACCTGCAGAAAAAATGGCGCTTTCAGGATGAGAGAAGCCGTGTAAGTGTAACGGGAAAAAGCGATGGCAATAAAGAAAAGGACGGAATAAAGGGAGCATAATGTGGTTTATAATCATATATTTGGTTCATATGACAACTCTAGCTAATGTTCACAGCTATACCAACTAGCTGATTTGCACAGTGCATATGATGAAGATGTCTAAACATTTTCACCTTTCTGTTAAAGTCGTATTCAAATTGATTCAATTTATTAGCTTTGGCACAATCCTCGCGCGCTGCCCAACCCTCCTTAAAGAGCCACGGATCACAGTCCCAGATCGGCTACAGCTAAGCCAGATCTATTTTTGTTGAAGTAATCGATTTATTATTCAATTGTGCTCAGCTGTTCGAAAAGCTAGCAAATAATTCATCTTAAGCCACGGTCTTCACGGGGAAGCTATATTTGGAGACAGACAATTATTCATCCCTAAATCTCAAAAGCGCGCGGGGAAATTGCTTGTTTTCAATACGCTTTGAAATACTTCATTCTGCTCTTTTGGTGCATAAAAAGTAACGGCTAGATTTGTACGCTAAATATAGGTTAATCGCTCTAGTTTATTTTTGGTATTTAAGCTGGTCGAAATAAAAAAGTTTGTGGGTGGATCAAACAATTTTAATTGCCCCCTGTTCCTCAAAGTAACACGCGAGCTCATTTTTAGCACTTTTTTATTTCTTTAGAAGCCAGTGTACCCTCTAACCCGTGCGCGTATTTTGCGTTCTGCACATGAAAATTTTTTTGCGTGCACATATTTTTTTAATACGCAAACTCTAATATATGTATGGCAACGAGATTAAGAAAGAGAGATGCTTTATTAAGAAAGCAAATGGTTGTGTACAATTATGTAATGCGTCTGAGGTTCTTGATCTAGCTTAAACTGTGTTACAGGAGCCAGTGCCCTCTTTAAAACAACTTACCATTATATTAAAAGTTGATATACGTCAATTTAAATAGAAAAAATAAAAGATTGATCCAGAGTAGAGTAGCATCCACTGATACTAGGTAAATATTATTAAATTTTTACTGTAATTATAACTCACCAAATTGGTGTATGCACGCGTCGTACTCACACTGATCACAATGTACTTAGACAGTTGTTACCCAGTCAACGGTCGCAACACAACTGCCTCGCATAACCGATTGTCTCTGTATTTATACTCTTATGAACACCAACGAGTTATCTCGCAGCCGTTCTCGTCCCACCCGCTCAGCTGGATGTAGATATGACTGGAGTAGCTCCAGAACCACTCCGTTGTTGTTGGAGATATTGGAACTAGAATATTAGGGAAGATAAGAATCCATTTAAATAATAATGAATGGTGAATTACCTTAATATAACTGCTTCTGTTAAAACTCCCATATTAGTTCCTTATAAATTTAACTTAGTTGTAAAGCCCCATTAAGTCAATTATTTTCAGGTGCTCAGTTCCATTTACCATCAAGTACGCTACGCTTGTTTTCTACCTAACTTACACAAGTTAAATAATTATATAGAAAATATTAAGTAATCTTACTTCCGCCCAAAGTGGTGGCATCGACGTACGCGGGTTGCGATGAGCCCACACTGTTGGCGGCTGCCATCCTCAGGGAGTATTTGGTGCCACACTTCAGCCCTTCCAGGGTGTACTCCTGAACCCCTGTATGGTCGTTCCCTTGTCAGACCACGTGTCTTGCCACATACCGTTCGCCTCTTTCCAAGTTAATTCGTAGCCTAGCGTAACATTAATATAACAATTGTCAGTGTAAATAAAGTAAAAAGTTTAGGATAGTAGCACTATTTGTGAAGTGCTGTGTCTATCAAAGATACTGTACTTACTAATTTTTTGGTTCTTGCCACTGACTTTCCTTGGCTGATCCCATTGCAAATGTAAAGCGTTCTTATGAGACGTCACTCTTAATATTGGCGGCTCGGGCGTTGGCAGCACCGATACTTCGTACGATACTGAATCTGAGCCGTACAAGTTCTTGGCCAGGCAGGTGTAGTTGCCGCTTAATGATTGATCTATGTCTGAAAGAAAATGGTCAGAATGTTTACAAAATATGCACAATTCTAGCTTAAGTGCCTTAAAAAAATAACAGCATTTATATAATCATATTGAATAAAAAAGGAAAAGAATAAAAGAGCTCCTACTGTTGATCAGCAGGCTGTCGTCATGGTTTCTCGTGAATCTTGGATGATGCGTGATGATGTTGTGCTTGTGGCCTTTATTTTATAAAAAAATATTTTTGGTTCACTTCAATGAACGTAATGTAATCGCGTAGACACAGGCCGGTGGGAAATGTCTAGATTTAGCTGGATTGTGCTTTTAGCTAATGAAATTCTTTTTATAACTTTTCGTGCCCCAAATCATCACTACAACAAAGTTTATATTTTCTTTATTTTGAAACTCAATCTCTTATAAAAAATTTCATAAACAAATCGTTAACTGGAGCTATATAATATTTTTGGATAGCTCAGCAGGACGTCAGGTACCCGGTTCGATTCACAGTTCTGTTCTGCTATTCACACATGTGTTATTTAATTAGAAAAAAAGGCTATATTAGGCATACGAGAATGAGGACAGCAATAAACAATTATTATTATTTATAAATTCTGCTATCACGCCCGGATGCGTAATAAATTTAAACAAATAAAAATATAAAAGCCTGTTTTACAATGCAAATACTAACATTAACATCAATGACAAACCGCATTAGTTTTTTAAATGTTCAATTATAAAAAGAACTTTGTAATTTCTCATAAATCGAAAAATGAAAAAACAAAAACAAATTGCATCGATTTTTAATTTTTACCTGATGTATGGTTCATCAAGTAAAAATTAAAATTGAAGTCCCAATCTTATCTAGCAATAAAAAAGAAGGTGATTCGTTAGCTTGCTGTTTCTGTACCAAAAAAAAAAACCATTCATTTTGGTTATTATCCGTATGTATGTATTTATATATTTCCAAAAAAAATATTTGTGTATGACAGGCGGCTGTTACCTATAACACAGGCATTACGTTGTCTACCTTAGGAGCAGACGTCCGTGTGTCATATAGTCATGTATATTTATTTACTTAAGAATGTTTTTATTCTTTTTTTTTTATATTTTCTAGCTTGTGAATAGTGCTAAGGCTTTAATATCTTATTCGACTTTCTATATAAATAAATTATGCCGTGATTAGCAGAAAACGGTTATTTAGTATAATTCTGATATTTAACGACGTGCTTTTTAGTTTTCTTACTATACAAAATAAACTAATTTATACATAATTTATTTAAATGCAAACATGAGTACAGGGTTTTTACAAAAAAAAAAAGAAAATGTCCTTTACGTTCCGCTAAAAAGCATGCAATAATTCATTATACAAAATTAAAATAAAATTCTCAAATATCATGGAAAATAAACACACGGAAAAACAATTAAAGAATTAATTATTAATTAATTTATTATAAAATAAATTTCACCTAAAATGTCTCGTTCTTTTAAATATTCTTCATGTCAAGGGTTATTAAAGGAAACAAGAAAAGAAGAAATTTGTGATTAGTTTTAGTTGTTTTGTGTATTGACAGGCCCGTTGGCGCAGTGGGCAGTGATCCTGCCTTCTGTTCCGGGGTCGTGGGTTCGATTCCCTTCTCGAGTCTGCTTGTATAATCCATATGTACGTATTTATATATTTACAAAAAATATATTTGCGTATAACAGGCGGTTGTTACCTATAACACAGGCATGAAGTTGTCTACATAAGGAACAGCACCGTGTGTCAGATAGTCTTATATATTTATTTATAACGGCCTAAAATGATGACAATGACTTAATGAAGATAAAAAGAATATGATATTTTACAATAGGTCATATTTGTTACCTGCTTTGCAGCGAGACGAGCTTTTACAACGAGAGGTCATGTAAATTACTTTTTTATGTGAAAGGTGATGTGTATATGAAAATACTGCAGCCCACTGCAGGAAAATTGTTGGTAGTTTACTTTCAACGCAATCAAAGCAATATACCCACATATTTTACCGAACAATGGAAATAATCGATACGGTATTTTTCAATCAGTTCTGTATTGGTTTTTAGATTCGACGCAAGTGAAATTACAACAGGCCGTTTATTCATTTTAGATTCGTTTGAAAATTGACGCGCTAGTTTACATTTAATGAAAGTATACGGGTCTGACGTTGAAGCCCCTATAGGTCAACGGTAGAAGGTTGGACTGGAACCCTTGAGGTGCTCGGTTCGAACTCAGCTTGTTGAGCTTTTCCAACAAGTACAAGCAACTGCAGTAGAGCTTTTAAAAAAGCTGAAGTGTTAACAATCAGGAGGTGATTGTAGCTTAATTAGTGGCCGGAATTTGAGTTGATCGCTAGTTTAAGCAGTTCTTATGGAGGCCGGGTGATAGATGGGTGACCCATTCTGACATTGGTTTGTAAATATCCAACCTTCTCCATGTTTCGGAAGGCAAGTAAAACGGTGAGCCACGTTTAATGTAACTTAGTGAGTGAGTATTACTGTAAAGATTATGGGGGTTCAGGGGATGACGTCAGATGGCGGTCGGTCATCTTTCTCACCCCACAGCCACTTCCTCTACAATTTAAGCGGCCTTTATTTGAATGATGATTTCAATGATCACGTAGTGTGGCCGGGAACTTTGTGTAACTGTACAAAGTTTTATAGTACCCTGATTCTATCAATTATATAAACATAGCTTTTTAAGTCTAGTCTCCCAAATATTATTGCAGAATATATTATGTAATAACTATAATTATTTGTCTTACGATCAACCTTCATTATGGACATATTATACAATTATATTGGCAACGTGCGAATGAAACAGTAAGCGTATTAATATTCGTTTTCGCCTTAAGTTTATCATTTTTGTAAGCTCGGCCGCGCTGTATGATCATGCTTAGGAATTCACTTCCGGGTAGGTCGGAAAGTGAAATGGTCTCGTCTGTGATGTAATCGGAATTCGGATGTGTCCGGAGTCGGCGTCGCTCCGTTCACTTATAATATTTTCTATACAAAATCGTTGTTATAATTGTTCCGTTACATGGCAAATTTGCGAAACGATCTCGCGCCCGATGACCATCTCCGCCAATCTATATTTATGTCGAAATAAAATTATTTTACTAAGTGCATAATTTAAATGTAGATACGACACCTACAAGAAGAAAACAAATAAAACATTTTGTCCGAAACAAACCACCAATCATAAGTGTAATGAAATCATAAATGCAATAATCACTTGTAAGTGATGATAACAATCTGGAAATAGTTTCCGCATTCCTTAGATAGATAAAACAAATAAAATACACCCATTTTGGGTGCGATAAAAAATGCGTATATTAATAATAAAGATTTATGTCTTTATAGAGTGGTGGTAGGAAAGATTGAGGGGGGAAAACACCAAGAGGACGCGCTCCTACTCGCTGGTCTGACCTAATGAGATATTTATAAGGACTCGTCATTCCTACAGCCATGAGCCAGGCCTAGGACAGAGTAGCTTGGAAGCGGCTGGTACAGGTGACCATTGGGACGTATAAGGACGGTCACAACCATCAGTAATTGAAGAAAACTAAGAAGATGTGCAAAGGGGGAAAACGAGCGAAATATAAATGATCACCGACGCTTAATGACCCGGACTAACTCGTAATGGTTCTCACTAACTACCGTCATCATTGGCCCTTACATCTTTTACAGACGATTGTTTATGTACTCATACCTACACATACTGTATATCTCCGTTGATGGCTGTGGCAACGAATCCTATATGGGCAGGATCAACCACAACCTGAGCATCTTCGCAGAAGAAATCAATCGAGGGTTGCCGTTGTCGTGCGTTAGTCCTAACCGCAAGTCTATCGAACCATACTTTGTCATGGTGCAAGACACGATGAGAAATGTTGTGCTTCCACTGATATCTGTAACCTGCGAGCTTCTCCCATCTACCATGCTCCGTTAACCAACGTAGTCCACCATAAATAGACACAACAATACAGGACTATTTCCTTACTGGAAACCAAATTAAGAACCTCTCTGCACACTTATAGGCGAAGGTTTGCACCATGTCACGGATATTGTCAGTATGCCGATGCTTAGTGGGATGCCAGGAAACACTTACTCCGGCGTTTAAATAGGAGTAAACACTTTTCTCACAGGCCGGTAACGAATCGGCGCCCTTTCTGATGGTGCCTACAATTGTCCATGATAGTCACTCAGGTGAACTGCTAGTGTCTTTGAAAGATATGTTGGTCTTTTTTGAAGGTACCTAAGTGGTCAGCCATAAATTACGTCGGATGAATTTTACGATTTTTATCCTTCCCCGCCCTTGTCAAAGTTTGTCACATGCCTCGTTATCAGACATAAGTTGATTGTGACTATCAGTGGTCGTAAATTTCTGTTGAGAAGAAAATGAAAGATCTCTTCGCTCCTAGTGAGTACACGGGAGCGCGCAGACTGGACATGCTTTATTCGTATAATAAATCCTTGAGCGTGGTTTTATGGAGTGCGTGATGGTTTTGGTGACGTTGTCTTAAGAAAATCGCCAGATTATAAATAAATATAAATATATACAGGACTATATGACACACGGAGGTCTGTTCCTAAGCTAGACAACTTAATACCTGTGTTATAGGTAACGGACGCCTGTTATACACAAATATTTTTATATATAGATAATACACCCAGACTCGAGGTAGAAATCGAACCCACGACCCCCGGAGCGGATGGCAGGGTCAGGTATATTTATACATAAAAAAATTTCAAATACATAAATTAATTCACAACTTATATATGTCGCCGTATCTGTTAACGATTAAAAAGCTGATGATTTATTTGTTAATATTTTCTTAAAGTGTCTAAAAAAGCGTTATCGCTAAATGTATAGCGCCAGTAGAAGGTAAGGTATTCCTAAAAAGTTGCTAATATTTCAGTACTTAACCCTGCTAATATGAAAATCGGTTAGAAATAAATAATTAATCAATAAACGTGCCGCTCAGAAGCTATAGTCATTGTATCTATTTAAATTAATGTGGCCGTTGACCCTATCAAAAAGGCCCAGTGGCTTTTTGTAGTGATCAGGAACAAAAGTTAATTATGCGGCCGCAAAAAATGTCGACGCTAAACTTGTAATTAAGTTGTACACGAGCTGTGTCACTTAAGAATTTATAAATAACAGACAACTAATGCGAGTGACTTTTTCCGTCTGGCACAATGAAGTTCTATTTTGATCAGTCTGAAAGTTTATCCAAACTGTCTATTTTTTAATTAATTTCCAACAGAAATACTAACTGTTACAACAGTAAAAGTATCCAAAAGTCCCGTTATTGTACAAATGGTTGATGTTCGAACGGAACCTTTCTTCTGACCGTAAACCGCTCAAGAAAACGTTTACCGGTTCCGCTAGTTCTATATAAAAATCGTTAAAGTTACGAAACAATGTGGTAGTCCGGTAAATACTTTAAGGTCTCTGTCGGAAGGCGACCTATTGAACTACGAGGGAAAGTAAATAATATTATAATAACAACCTTCAAAGCCACATGGAAGTGCGTAGTACCATAGTAATTCTATTGGAGGTCTACTTCAACATTTAAACGTCGAAGTTTTTTACCGTCAAATCGGACACCATTTTTCCAAGTTTTTTTACGTCCATTCGGCACTCATGTCTTCCTGAAATAGATCTAGATTCCTTAGGAAAATGCTATGTATATATATATTTGGCCGGCCCCTATTTCGCCCGCCTGAATTTAATTTTGAGGGTTTTAATTTTTAATTATCCGGAACCCTAATTATTTAACTAAATTCAAAGTAGCCGTTATTTAAGTAAAATTTGCAATAGTCCCGTTCAAATAGGATCGATTTCTGTTTCGGAGGTTACCCGGTACAAACAGACAGACAGAAAAAATATGTTTTATATTGCGTTTTTGCTTCACTAACGCTTAATACAAGTAAACCTCTTCTGGGTACAGCGCCTCGGCTTTTGCCAAATAGGCCAAGGATTTGAATTTCGTCAAACCTTTAGTTCATCTGGGCCTCTATTGCTACTCGAGATAGCCGATCTATGGTCGAAGTTGTTATGTTAAAAATTGTATATTTTTTTGTCGCGTAATAAATGTATCAAAACGAAACTTTCACCAATGAAAGTGTTGTGTATAATTAATTTGGCCTGTGGAATTGTAAAGCATTGAAAACGAGTAGGTCAAGGAGTCACATCAGAATTTACTAAGAATTCTATTTCCCCTAGTTGCTATTTAAAACTCCTACTCGTATATATTTCTGAGTTCTGAGAATTGTTTATGACGCCCGTTGGAATCACAGATACAACTCTATTTATGATTTTAACAAAAAAGTACAGATTCTACTTCCTTTATCATTCTCTACATAAAAATAGAGTATATGTCTATGATTTACGATTTTTAAATAAGTTTTTTTCTCTCTATTATTTCCTTTTTTTTAGTTACGTTCTAAAAATTCTTTTTATTTTTCATTTTTGTCTGTTTACGTTAATCCGAGTATGAGCCGTACAATACACAGATTTCCGCCTTTATTTATTTTCCTTTTATTACCGTTAAATCTCTTTCGATTTCATTTTCGCTGTTACCTCTTTGTTAGTCTATGGAACCGAGATAAATAATTTAAATACCAGTTTCTTGCTCACTGCAGGGCAAAGGGCCTCCCTACCCTCTTTCCAACAATTCTCTTATCATCGAAAAATTAATAAATGTAGCGGACGCGGAAAAAATATCATCAAAATGGTTCAAAACTCTTTCCCGTCAACGGAAAAGCTTTACAAGTAATACAATTTCTTTAGAGAAAAACATTAAGATTTGTGTTAAAGAATTGAAAGTAGTGCGTTAAAGTCGCAGTTGTCTACGTTTTTCTACGCCAAGAGATGCAATGCGAGTATATTGGAAAATTCTTTACTAGACACGTCGCTCAAAGCAAGCAACTTATGCAATAACTCGAAACTAAAGACCATTTTATGAGCAAACTGCGTCTGCTATCGGATTTGCTAGTGTGAAAAAAGCGATCAAAGAAATATCTTATTACTCCATATACATAGGAGAGATCGAGAAATGTCGTAACTTGTAAAACTTCTTGTTAATAGTAAATGATAGTAGTTACTATTAGTTAGTTCTAGAAATGGTCCTAAGAGTCATAAGATAGAGGCAAACTTATAAAAAATCTAGCTGACCCGAGGGATTTAGCAATTAAACAATTTAAAAGACAAAATTTTAAAAATGCCATTAATCAAAATGAAAAGTTGGACCAAATTACACATAAATACCAACTTTCAAGAATAACGGTTGACTTAGTAAGGAGTTCACTGGAAACATACATACGTAGTGAAACGGGATTTTTTATGTTAAGACTAGCGGACACGGCAAATGTTGTTCTGGCCGAATGTTGAGTTACTTACTATTTACTACTTTCTATTATCATATAACATTATGCCCTGTTCCCGTTCCTGTTCCGTTTCCGTTCCATTTACTTTTTGTTTTCGCTTTGCCATTCCTTTTTTTAAATTCGAATCTTCTCCTAACAATTACGAACACAATAAAAATTATCCAATTTGGTGATTTCATTCGGAAGTTATGCACGTGCATTTCAGCGACCCATTTTTATTTGTGACAATAAATTGAGATGTAAGCTATTCTATCTTTCAAGTTGGATCAAATTGCATATGGTCTGAAAATTTGATTATAATCGGTTAAGTAGTTTAGGAGTCCATCGCGGACAAGCAACGCAACGCGTAATTTATAAATATATAAAGAAGATAATATAAGATTCGACCTATAAAATTAAAGGGGTATGGTAACTTCCACAACTAAAATATATCTTTAAGTTCAGTTGCAAGCGAAATAAGAATAGTAGGCTATAATATTCCTTCCTCCTTAAGGTTGGTATTCTTTCAATACACGCAGGACATGACGTGAGGTGAGAAATTTTCTGGACTTCACCGCATAGCCATTGCAGATTGGTACCATTCGTAAATCCCCATCTAAACATGTTTTCTTTACTTCGGCCAACTTGGGTCCGAAGTCTATTCAAAGACTTCCAGACTTGCCAAGGT
The DNA here is from genome assembly GCA_024363005.1 of Charaxes varanes. Lineage (NCBI taxonomy): Eukaryota > Metazoa > Arthropoda > Insecta > Lepidoptera > Nymphalidae > Charaxes > Charaxes varanes. Next base: position 38,098 of record JANCMC010046843.1, on the reverse strand, counting down.
AGTTCATGTCCTGGCCCATATAGTCGCAACACTGGCCCATCTTTGCGGATTCATTCGTGCCACATGCCCAGCCCATTCCCTCTCAAGCTTTGCCGAGTTTTCCCACATACATTACTTCAGTGATGGAACGCAGGATAAAAAAAGATAAATCAATATGTAATATAAATAAAACGAGGCGATGTACCATCATGGTCTCATACAGTGCTGCAATACAAGGATGTCGCAGCTTGGCCATCACTCTGGGCTCTCGGTGCAGATTACGCCGAGCATATTCTTCTTTGATACATGTTAGGTCAATAATTTTGATTGCCACCTATGAAATAATATGACCTTAAAATATTAGAAAATAAGGGCGTCGTAACATTAAAAAGAAGTAATCTACATAGCTGACGCAAAATTCGCCACCACACGTGTCAGGCAGACAATGACAAAAAGCCTGAGCCAATTTCCAAGAGAATGGAGATTTAATTCCTAAGGAGTTTTGTAACTTAAAACTTTTACATTCGTCGAACTGATTATATATCTCTCACTTCTATTTCTCTATAAAAATAATTGTTTATAGGTATACCTAAAAACACGGATCCTTTTACAATTCTAAAATGAAGAAAGATGGGTGATTTATATAGAGAAACCAAGTGAGACAGAATACCAACCGAAAACCACAAATTGGGCCACACACACCATACCATAAAATTGTATACAGCACTATGTAAGCGGTACGGACTCTATTCTAACCAACCTAGGCTTTTGTCGAAGTTCTATACATAAGTCGATTTTGAAAATCAGAATAACGTGTACCAGGTAACGATTAAACTTTGTTGCGTGAGCATATCGCGCGAGGCAATAATTTATATATTATCAGATTTAAAAAAAAAAACATATCAAACCTTTTTGCCAATAATTCTATGTGTAGCTTCTTCCACCCTCGCGAAATGCCCCTTTCCAAGAACCTTTCCGGTCATAAGGTAGTTACCAACGCTGTAAACTTGCCCCTTACTGCGGTTTATGCTAGCCATTTTCAAACTTCTAATTTCGAAGCATGTTGCACTTAAAAATCACTTGGCGCGTAGGTATTTAATACACAATAAATACCAAATTGATGTATTACGAACGTCACGAAAACTGTCGATTGTTTAGTGTTCGAACTTGGAAGGGTACTGATGTATGACATTTAGTGCTACTATTTTTAACAAGTGATAATACAATCAATCGCCAGCACGTTTAGAATGTATTGGCGCCATGAAGAATGCATTTTCAGAAACCTTAAATTCATTAAAATTCATCAAATGTATCCAAATTGCAGGCTGCCTTAAACTTAAACTGCCTTTATAGATGACAATGGAATAACCTCCACCCTACAAAAACTACAACGGAACTATACTGTTTACGTAATGTATTGCTAATGATGATTAGGGATCTTTTAGAAGACAAACTCGGGATAAACTACCAACAAGTGAGTAAATATCGCTAGTGTTTGCTACGGTGACTGTTTATATTCAGGCAGGTTGCTTACTTTTTTTGATCAGTCGTCGGTGAGTGAGACTCATTACACAGCGTAAAATGAAGTCGCTTTCCAGCTTTGTACGCGTAGATCTTTTAAACTACGCAACGACTTTTAATTTGGTTTTGATCAATAGAAAGACTAATTCAAGAAGGCCGTTAATTTCAAAGATTTGTAACTTATTTTGCGATCAAAATAATATAAACTCCCGGACACATCTATCGGCTCACTACATATACATATCTATCTCCTAAGTATAACCCACAGTAACCATTTTTATCTTTCACATATTACAAAAAAATATTTATGAAACGACTTTAAAGAATGCTATATTAATCCTTACGAAATTAAGTACGCTAGATACTTTATCGCATTAAAATTGCCCTTTACAGCATATCATTATAATGAATAGCTTAGAAAAAATGAGAGATTTAAAATGCTTCAGCAGATCGGCCGGCGGTCAGTGAGGTAAGCGACCAATAGATGGCGCCATGTTTTGATATCGTCAATTATCGGAAAGAACAACGTCTGCCGGGTCTGCTAAATAAATTGGATTTCAGCTCTTCGATATGTCAACGCCTTTATGTCGACACCTATAACTATAGACATATATTCCTACATAGTAAGAAGCGGTTCTCTACTCCCATTGACGCCATCAAGTCATGTTTCACAAAATATATCGCACATAAAATACATATATAAAAGTATCGTAGTACCCATTCCCAATGTCTCTTATTTTTTATGCTGTATCTCACTTTTGCTGTTGTTAAAGGAGTCTACACATGAGCATCTAATGGATACTCTTCCTTTTTTTAAATTTATTTTTGATAACCCTTGTCATATCTATCCTGTCTTGTTTTTTCATTTTATTCTACTTATAAATTAATCCAAAGTTTTATTTATTAAATTACGGCTTCAACGGCTATAAAGTATTAATGCCAAAGTAGCTACCGTTCTTTCGGTGAGGTCATTTGGGTCTCTTGTATTTTTCTCTTTCGGTGTCGCTCTGGAGCATTAAAATCTTAAAACGTCTCGCGAAAATTTAAGGAGGGTGGGTCAGCGTAACCCTCATTCCATTTTCCTCCGTTGGAGACGCAAATTTTTGCATTATTGATTTAATTATTTCAATAGATTTTCTACCATCAACCATTAATTAGTTGTTTTTATTAGAGTAGGGTCAGTAAACTTAGAAATTCGAAAAATTTAATTGCGTCTTCGTCGGGGAGAAGTGGTGCGGGGGACCTACTAAGTACTAACCCCAATTTTCAATGTCAATTCAAATTATCAAAACAAAACTCAAAGCTAAATGTCATTGCCGATAAACTTATTGGTTTAATTTTACCCGCTTTAATTATACATTGATAAGCTATCATGCTTCATGACCAACCTGTTGGCTTCAACTGAGTTTAGGTTGTCTATTATCTAATTTTTTACGCGAAATCATGACATTTTTGAATCAGCCAAAATCGTGAACGACGTGATAGAACATAACAAGCAAGGTTGTAGTGTAGTGTTTTCAAATTTATACAAAGATTGTTTATTTAGGTAATATAAGGTATTTAAAAGTTTATAAAATTTTGTTACCTTTTCAGATAAGATTGTATATCATTATATTTTTAACAGTAACGTAGTTTTTTTTATATTTCTTTTCTGACTTGGAGTTTTCTCTTTATGTTGAATAAGTAAGAAATAATACATACAGTATATGAGCTGAAATTATTAAATACAATCAGTTTTTTATTCTTGAATACATTAATAAAATATGTGATACACGCCAATATTACTTATTAATTCAAATGTAACACTGAACTTGATATGCAAATGAGTAGTTGTGTGAATGATAGACAAAAAGAACAAATAACTTTATTAAATTCATATCACTGATTGTTTTCATATCAATTATCTCCTCTTTTTAAGGATCATGACTGCAGCTGAGTTAAAATTTGATAAAATGACTTATTCTACTTTATTAGCTAAAGTAAGTATAAATTTTTGTTGCTAAAGTTAAAATAGAAAATATTAATAACAGTCCAATGGGATAGTACAATGTGTAAAGTTTTACTTTGGTTTCATTTACTGAAATTGCCATTTTAAAGCATATCAAATTAAAACTCTGATTAAGCAATGAATTATGAATTTTAAAAAATAATTAAGTACTTACTGTTTTAATTCTTTGCTTTGGTAATTATGCCATAAGATACTAGCATCTGTCTGATACCTATCTTTAGTTAATCTTTCAATGGCTGTCCCTGATCATAAATACATATATTCATATAAATCTATATACGTTTCAGAAATATTTACAAAATAAAGGAGAATTTCATTCTATAGGATTTGACGATGGTAAACTATATGAATGCAATCAATTTAAAAATAAAATATATTATTGCCAAGAAGAAAATCCACAAAAAAATATTGTAGAAAAAATAGATTCACAAAATTGTTTCTTGGCTTTAGTTGAAAAGATTCAAGACAATAAAAATCTGTTCTGTGAGCTTGAATATTTATTGAGAGACATTCCAATGGTTGAAACGGAAAATATTGACTTAAAGTTGATAACACAAAAGCTTCTTTTTGAGGACACTTTTCCGAACAGAGAACAAATACATAGTTATTATAACGGTAAGCTAACCATAATTGGATTTAACGTTTACTTATTATTATTTTGTGATGACTGCATCAATTTTTCTAATAATTCTATTTTTAAATTGATTTATTAAAAAAAAAATGAGTTACCAGAATAATTGCTTATTAGTATACTTTTTATGTTCTATTTAAATTAGGTTTAGGATCTCTTTTGGCATTTATAAATAAAACCTCAAGACCACTACTTCCTTGTAAACATGTGTAGACAAATTTCAGCTGACTACTTATTAATAAAAATTATTTCCAATTAGAATAGGTTAATAAATAGATGTTTAATTTACTAGCTATATATATATTTTGTTATAGAGCAAATGCAAACTTATCTCAATTATTATTTACCAATCAGTGGTAAAAATATGCAATTATTATACATCATATAAATTATATAGCTTGAGCTAAGCGTGCTACTCATTTAGGAACTGTATTATAAGGACAATTTATAATTTCCATTTTCAGATATGTGTATATTTATGGCTGAAAAAACACCATTGTGGATTCTTGGAAGTATTGCCCAAAGTTCTGGCTTTACTGTATACTGCACATTATCTACTGTTGCTGTCTGTACTCTATTCGTTGAACTCTGTCGTGATGTTGGGTAAAGAATTTCCTAATAACTTAGATAATCTCAATAGTATGGTGGAAAATTGTAGAAGTAAGGTTCTAAAATATTCACATAAAGGAACTGAAAAGAAAATCTTTTTTACAAACATTTTTATTTACGCCCTTGAGCTTTTTTTTATAAAAAAAAAGGACAATCGGGCAGATAGTGCTTCTGATTGTAAGTGTTTACTATTGCCAATGGACATCTACAGTATAAGAGATGCGTGTTGCCTGCCCCGAAGAAACCTGTACACACAAGTTTTAAAAGCAGTAAATTATTTTATTTCTAACTAGACGTATCTTGCGACTTCGTCCGCGTGGACCATTTTTATCACTTAGGGGTTTAAAAAATTGGTTTTGGATAAAGATGAATATCATGATTATAAAAACACCTCTACAAATAATGCATTATTTTAGAACAAATTTGGTTAGCATAAAAAAAAGTTATAGGGAGCCAACCTTAAAACATATACATATGTTGTCGCGGACTTTTCAAGGGGAACAATTCTGTCATACATGATTTTTGCGAAAGTGTAACCGTTTACGCAGCGCACGCAGCGGAAGCTCTCAAAAGGAGGAGAAAAAGCGCCGATTCTGAAACATTCTTCATTGGTGCTCCGCTCCTATTAGTCTTAGCGTGATGGTATATAGCCTATAGCCTTTCTCGATAAATGGGCTATCTAATGTTGAAAGAATTTTTCAAATCGGACCAGTAGTTCCGGAGATTAGCATGTTCAAACAAACTATTCAGCTTTATATATTAGTATAGATTTCACTTTATATTAGACTCAAGTGAATAACAATATAATTTGAACATTGAATTGTTCTTTTAAATTTCAGCTTTGGAAACAATGCAAGATTGGCAATACTACCACCCAATAATGTGCCCAAAAACTATGACAACTCCTTTTTCTCTGATGATCTTCCAGGTATTAAAAAATTATATTGACGAAGACAACATGCTTACATGTTTCTTCATTCAAATTTTATTAGAACAAGTTTTTTTATATATGTTACAAATGGCAAACGAGCAGGCAGCTAGTGCCTGCTGACGCCCATGGACATCTGCACGACCAGAAGGCCAGCAGATGCGCTGCCGGCCCTTAATGACGAGTTTAGGCCACCGGGTATTATGAACTGTATTTGGTATATGAATATACAAGGAGCCCTTATAGTTTTGCTCTGACTGTCCTTTCTTCCGTCCGCAAGGTGGTGCCTTAGGATTTTGAAATTATTAAATGTAAAGACTTCAAAATTTCTTGTTTTGGAGAAGTTTGGCAGCAGACACTGCGACACTAGAGTTTTATATATTACTAGCTGTAACCGGCGAGTTCATTAGCGTGTGACATCCTTATTACTTAGGGCCTTAAAAAATACTTTACGACTAATTCTCAGACCTACCAAATATGCACAAAAATTTTCATAAGGAGGGGTCAAGCCGTTTCGGAGGAGTTTGGCAACAAACACCGTGACACGAGAATTTTATATACTGTATATATTTGGCAGAAGCAATGGGAGGCCTATGCCCAGCAGTGGGTTATCAAGGGCTGAAAATGATAGTGATATATATCACCTACGTAGGTACCCTAAACAACAGTTCGCGGTGAGCACAAAACTATCAAACTTAGCCGACGACTGCCTGAACTCCCATCCATAATCATGCTGATAAGAGCGTGTGCTGTTATCACGGTGCTGTCTCACGGTACCGGCTGTAATTACTAGCCTGGCCAATCACACAACTATACCAAACTAAACATTATTACACACGTACGTATATTACATAAATCAGAATTTTGAGCGGGTTGACAACAGCTGGTTTAAAAATATAGATAGGGAAACAAATTTTTAATATGATTGAGCACAAAAATAATTATTAAATTTAGCAAACAGATAAAAATACTATCCTAGTTCACAACATAGATAGCAACAAAGGCCACCGCGTCAACTGATAAGGTAATCTATACTCCTAGAGCAATCAACACTGGCAGTGAACGTGAAGGCTTAGAAAAACTGTTATTTGCTTAGCAAGTTTGCGATTACAGTGACATATTTATTCAACATTACCAAGATGACAATCTGTATCTAATAGCTAAGAAATAAACCTAGAGTTAACAGTCGACATATGCATAATGCAATAGTTTATCATATTGCACATTCCCGCTCTCGTATCGTCTATATCTTCGTCATGTGGTCGTCTTTTAGAGATGTCTTTCAGCAATAGGATATTCTTTCCACTATAATTGTCTACGAACATCAGTTGTATTTCGTTGTTATAACTCCTGTTGTTTTATGTGTGCAATAAAATATTATTAATTTGTTCAATACGCACACAAATAATTTTTAAATAGGACGAAGAATTATTCAATTAACGTAAATAATTATTTATATAGTCGACTCGTCCACTTACTTCGGTTCGAAAAGTTCGTGCTAGGCCCACAGAGTTCAAATTTGGAGATTTTTTAAATATATATATATTAGATTTTTTTGTTTACCCATTTTTTTGTCACACTTATCTATTTATGGGAAAATAGTTCCTATGTTTTCATATCATATCATAAACTACAATTTTAATATGAAAGTGTAAAGCTCACAACTTCGTTCGCTTGGTGCAATGTACTTCTTATCTAGTTATTGTATACGGATACACCTAAATAGTGTGTGCATTTTAATTTTTACAGCGTCTGTCAGGTCCGTTAGTTTATAGATACTAGTATCAACAATAATAAAGAAACAAGCGCTCTGAAGCTTATCTTCAAGGAAGAAAATTTCGAGAATGAAGGCAGGTCTAAAGCCGGCAGAGTTTATTTATAGCGTGATAACATTCTATGGCAAATTGTGCCGCTTCTCATGTGGAGATAAGTGGCGAGGCGGGGACACCCAGACTCGAGATGGGAATCGAACCCACGACCCCCGGAGCAGAAGGCAGGGTCACTGCCCACTGCGCCAACGGGTCAGCCAAAATATTATTCTACTTGAGAAAATACACTTAGAGCGTACTAGATTAGACTGTACAACAGCACATTAAAATAATAAGATTTAAATTATCAAACGAACGGTCACACTATTAAAAATTCTTCTACTTCAAGTACCATCTCCTAGGACGTTGGCAACCATCATGGCTAGCTGCACTTTGTTGACAGCTGCTTTAAACAGTGATATCGAACTCAAATGGCTCACTGGCGCAGATTTTTAAGCCAGGAGATCCGTCGGCGGCCAGGTCTTCGGTGGCCTTTTATTTTTCCTAGCATTATGAGTTAGAGTTGGAGTATTTGGTAAGTTGGAGAAGTTGGAGTTAGAGTTGGAGAATTTGGTGAGTTGGAGAAGTTGGAGTTAGAGTTTTGAAATATATATATTATTTTTATTTTAGTAAAGTCGCAGCGTATATTTTCCACTGTTACATAGGGCTCAAGTTTCGGCTTTATCCTGGATTCCCGGCTCGATCCTTAATGGCCGTATGGTTTTTTTATGTTAATGTGTTGAATAAAAGTTTAAGCGATAAAGTATTATACTTCAAACTAACTAGAACTGTTGTTAATGCTGTTTACTATTCGTCTTTAGGTTAAAGTATTTAATTTGCCAGAAATTTGTAATATTCGAAGGCACAACGATGGGCTAAACATTTTATTAAAAAAATCAAACCAAGAAGAAGCTTAGCAGCTCTTTCAGCCAACTTCTGGCTTCATCGAATCAGTTACATAGTTGTACTGATTGTTTCTTAATACTGGAGCCAGATATGTCTGGCTCCAGTATAGCTCCTAGTGGGCTATCTAACTCTGAAAGAATTTTTAAATCGGATCTTTTTCTGTGTTTCTGAGAGTAGCGCGTCCAAGCAAACAAACAAATTCTTCAGCTTTTTATACTAATATGGATAACACTGTTTAGATAATTCTAAATAAATGTTAAGAAAAAATGTCACAAAGAAACGATGAAAGTCGGTTATTTTTTTTAATAATTGTGGTATACAATACCAAAGGATTCGAAGTCTAGCATCGATTTTCAATTAAACGCTATAATATGACCGACCGAATGAATGGTTTTTCTGTTGTTGTTTATGTTTTGCAATTTCGTTGAAGAAGAAATTGTATCCAATTTTCCTTATCTACATTAAGTATATTGGATACGCTTTCGCCTTTATTACCATTGTGTTTAAGACAAAGATTTTATTATACAAGGAATCGAAGTAAAATAGAGCTTGGCATATAAATGGCGAACAACTTCATTCCCCCAGAAAAGCTTGACAAGGCTAGATTTAGAAGTGAAGTTAGGAAAAAATCTATACTTCTATAGTAATATATATAGCAGAAGATTTTGTCAGATTGCTTGGACGCTCTAATCTCAAGTACTTTTGGTCCGATTTGTAAAAAGAGGATACCTGAACAGAGCACACAATTCTCAAAGGAAATAATAATAAATAAATATATACAAGACTATATGACACTCGGACGTCTGTTCCTAAGGTAGACAACTTAATGCCTGTGTTATAAGTAACAGCCGCCTATTATACACAATTGTTTTTTTTACAAATATATAAATACATACATAGGGATAATACACCCAGACTCGAGGTGGGAATCGAACCCACGACCCCCGGAGCAGAAGGCAGGGTCACTGCCCACTGCGATTAATGATCGCTTTTATATATACTTGATGTTTGTATGATAACAAAGTTTTTAAGATATCACACACTGAGCGCTATTAAAACACGCGCATTTTACTTGATTTGTTTTTTTTGTCTGTATTTGTTTTTTTCTTTTCCCCAATCCACTTCCCATTCTGTTTATACAGGGTGGCTAGTGAGACACTTAGAATAATTAAGGAGAGTACTTAGTACTCGATTCTCGTTATAATTATGTAATAAAAGTAGGTATTTAATTTTTGCCCAAATTCCTTAAGATCAAACGAAATGCCTTGCATCATGTGGGTAATTTGCTGTTCGAAATAACTAGTCCGTAAATGCATTTTCCATCGTAAAAAAACTGGTCAGTTATAAAAAAGATTTAATGGCGGCTGTCATTTGAAATTAAACGCGATATTAATAATAAATACAATTATAATTCAGTTCAATTTCATTTATGTTTAGCTATACTTATTAAAAAAATTAGTGTTTGGAATGAGTGAAATAGGTGTTTTGGTATTTTTGCCTGTTTAAGACAAACCGGGACTTAAGTCTGAAGGATTGTGCGTCACGCTAGTATGTCCATGCTTTTCGTACATAATCAGACAACTATCTCTTAATCTCACGTAGTGGTTAATTGATATTTACATTTAATGTTAGCTTTTTTGTATATGATCATTAATTATCAGGTCCTCGAGTATCGTAAGTGTCTCAGCAGTCACACAGCATTGACTGACTGAGAAGAGTTTAATGACGTGACAACATTAATTTATTTCCAAAATCATTTTTAGCAACCATTTTCGCCATTTTCCAAAAAAGTGTATAGTGTGCGATGGCTCTTAAGCAAGATTCTTATCAAATCAATTATCGCCATTAAATATAATTAACTAATCAGTAATTACTTTGACGCATATTACAAAGTAATACAAAGATGATGCCGATAACTAAATGAAAGATATATTAGTTCTAGTTGGATTAAACTTTAGACATAATTGATTTTTCTAATTGGTATGTATGACAGTCAATTAACGCCCTGCTTGCGAAACTAGAATAATAACATCGCTATATTCATATAGTAATACGTGACGCGAAAACTTTCGGCACCGTTATACGAAAATTGCGCGGACAGAGGAGCATGAAATTTGGAAAAATTATGATTTATACAGAGGAGGATGTGCGTATTCAAATATATTGTTAGATTTTATGCAATAATCACATGTTTTTATTATTATTTGCAAGATTAACGTATTAAATGTTTAAAGAAAAACACACGCACACCGATGAAAAACGATTTACGTAATTTATTCACACATCTATACCTATTACAATAACATTGTGTCAAAGCCTAGACATGACAAATATAGCAATCTCGTTGTACAAAGAATTACAAATTTGTATATAGCATACATAAGCATAGATATCTTATGTTTACTTGTGTATAAGCATTCTTATACGAATGCTAACTCTCCAGGCCACAACCAATAGGAGTCACGACGATACCAAATGGGGCACTGAGTAATTCAATAATAACTTGACCCTTGCAAACGTTTGATGCAAATAACTGATAGAATCAGGCGTTACTTTGCGAAAGTCCATGACATGCATGAAAAACTAAACTACTTTGCTTAAATCCGCGTATGAATACGAAGGAAAATCGGTGTAATGCTGCAACCGGAAAGCTACACCACCGGATCCGCCACCAAAGCACAGCACTACACTGACTTTCCGATGTGCCTCAACGCACGTTTCGCAATGATATTTTATTCAAGTAGACTTTTACAAGTTCTTTTGAATCGTCAAATATTTTAAAAGCTACCACTGATTCGGAGGAGTTGAGCCACGAGAAGAATCAGCAAGAAACTCGTTAGCCACTCTTTTAAAAATAGTTCTTACAAAGCTGAGTTTAAATTACATTTTTCCATGTTAACTATAAAGTACAAAACTGGAGCGCATCAAATGCAAAAAGTTTTATCTTTAGTATAGTTTTCGACTGTATAATACGACTTACAAATAAAAGTGTGAGTATTTTTAACATGCTTTTTAAATTTAACTATAGATAGATTTAATATAGTATCTGAAATTTTGTTAAAGAAGCATATACACGCGCCCACAAACGATTTCTGTACCTTACCGAGGCGCAGGAACAGAGTCACAAGTTTATTCCTGCTTCTAGTTTGCCTGTCATGCATATGACTTTGTTTTATACAGGTGAATATTTTTCCTAACAAACATAATATTAGCAAATATAGACTGAAGCAACTGTAAGTATACCTATCTATTTAAATTTTATCCTCAACTGTTTATTTATTTCTGAGAAGAATGGGCTGGACTTTATAAGTTTTAAAAATAATAATAGACAATATACCTTAAGGTTATATCCCTTCGTTAAGTGACAATATGAAGTAAGAGGGGGGGGAAGGATTCTTTTTTTGCAAAAAATTAAATTGAATGCAACGCGGGAGAAATCGCGGATTGTAGTTGTATTAAATAAATGCATTTTGATTTCAGATAATTGGAGCAGTGAACTGGATCGTTGGTGTCCGTCTTTACGAGTGAGCAAGTATTACGGAAACCCAGAAGAGCGACGACAACTCCGCATAGAATATTCCAAAGGTCTTGATAAGATCGATATTGTTCTTACAACGTGAGTTTTGTACCATCTTCACTTTCAAATGAAACAAAAAATATATTTGTGTAAACAATGACACTCACTATATACAGATAGAATAATGCTGGAGCCAGACATAGCTTCATTTCAATGATCATGTAGTGTGGCCGGGGACTTAATGTAGTTATGCAAAGTTTGGTAGTTCTTTGTAGTCTTCAAGGACAAAAATGTACAAACACTTTGAGCTCTGTCTGGCTCCAGCATAATAGAAATATATGTGATTTCAATTCTATGTATGACATAAAAAAAACGACGAACTGTCTGATTTGCTCGGAATTTCTTGATGATGTTTACACCCTTGTCGTTCCCGTGTTTTCAAAAAGAATGACTTGGGGACCCTTAAGAAAGTGGGCAGAATTCGTACAGTAGTTAGCATACTATTTGAACAAAAACTACTAACATACTATTTTAATTTGAAGAATGTAATAATTTTCAACTAAATCTGGTTTTCAATTTTACATCAGATTTTTTGTGTAACGTTTAATTTTTTTTTATTTTAGGTATGCAATGGTCAGCAGTTGCCCAGAGGAGCGCAAAATGTTCCGCATTACTCCCATGCACTATGTGATATACGACGAAGCTCACATGTTGAAAAATATGTCCACCCAACGATACGACAACCTCCTTAAGATTAAGGTTACATATATATATACAAAATATTTTTTAGAAGGAAAACTGTTTATCTTAAAATATATGACTTCATAATGCGATATTTATATAAAACAGGCGTCGATAGACACTCAAGTAAACCGGCTGTCCGTTGGAATCTTATTATGTATAAGAAAATGTATATATATTATAATTTTTATTAATGAACTAGCTGTAACCCCGAAAACCAGCGTTGGAAGTTGGAATTATTCCACTTCCAACATATAAGCTGAGAGGTGTCGAACCGTTTTGGGGCATGTCTTACTGTAGGCAATTTTATAGTTTATAAGGTCTACTATTTGTAATTGTATATGTCTGCAGTGCTATGAATGCCTCAAATAAAAGTTTCTTTCTTTCATTCTTTCTATTTATTCGACCGATTCGATCGTATAACCATTTCGCAAACGTACTTCTACTTTGGCTTGGTTTAAGTACGTTCAATTAGTTCGACTAAGTAAACTTCATTTTAATGTGTATTTTTTTAATCAGAGATTATAGAGAGTAACTCGACGAAGAAGGGAGAAATTAAAAGAGGAAGTTGCTATTATATAGATTTTCCCCGCGACTTTGGCTGCGTTTAGAACTCCTAAATCTGGTTCTATCAAAGAATCCGATCTTAGCGGATATCTTCTTACAGTGATCTACCTCCTTGCCGAATTTCATCTTTGTACGTCGCGCGGTATTCGAAATGTTGTGACGCATTTTTATATAATTACTACAGTACCATACCATACCATGTCATTACCAGTACCATACCATGTACCACGCAACATGTTCGGCATGGGCCACACTTAATACTTAGGGGTATAAAAAATAGCTTACCAGCGATTCTCAGACCTTTATGCACAGAATTTTTCGTAAGAATCGGTTAATTCGTTGCGGAGGAGTTTGGAAACAAACATTGTGACACGAGAATTTAATATATATTTGTTTATTATCCATGTAATCAAGTAAATATATTTTGTTTATTCGTTTGATAGAGATAATGAGATAGAGAGAGATAGATAGAGATTTTTAAGACTCGACTAAAAAAGTATTTTTTGTGTGTATATATGTGTGTGTGTGTGTGTGTGTAACACTTACACTTACTTCTTGCATCATCAGGAGATAGACTCTACATATATACTCATGCAAATAGATCAATATAAAAAATCACTCAAAAACTTACTGCTTCTAGCAAAACTAAATTTATTCATTTTCACATTCCGAATAGAGAAATGTTTACAAATCATAGGGACAGATTTGTTTTGGTCTCCTATGAACAGGAGAGTTAAATTGCGGGCGTCCCTCGGGTGATCAAATATTCACTAGTAACGAAGTTCTACCTTTCTACCCTTTTGGTTCGGTTACCGTATCACAATACCCTACAGCTAGTTTCGCTATTTTAATATTCTACTTCGGAATTTCATATAAGTCCCCTGCCCGAACACGAAACATTTTTTAATCTTGTGACGTTGCGGGTCAATAACCTTAATTACGTTATTTCTGTAAATGATTTTTTATTGTATTGACTTATTTTTAAATTAAAAAACTCAGTTACGTAACATATATGCCTGAAAATGGCTGCACCGATATAAAGTCTATTTGCATGGTCTCATTCCCCTTATTCGAGCGAAGGTTTGAAGGTAAGGAAAGAAAGTAAAAGCCGAAAGATTGTTTAAAAATACTCACATATACTCAAACTTTTTCGATACTTCAGTATACTTCAAATCGATGACGTTCGTACTAGTACTTTTGACTGACTTGCCTCTAAAACTATATATATACATACACAACTATATATATATATACATATATATATATATATTTTTTTTTATGTAACAAGGGGCAAACGAGCAGGCGGTACTCTCAAGTGACTACCGACGCCCATAGACAACTGCAACACCAGGGGGATCGCAGATGCGTTGCCGGCCTTTGAGAAATGAGTTGCGCGTGAAATCGTTCAGGTTACCTCCAGACATCCTTTACAAAGTCAGTTGCTAAAGGAATCAAAATTAAAGCTGCATACTAAAATATCATGTCAGAGTTAAATAACTTTTTACCTTTCCTTTTAACAATAAACCACGTAATATACAAGCTAAATTACGATTCAAAACTATGTATACATCATGTCGAGTGGGAGGTATTGTTGTATACTCACTGGCTGGTCGGTTACAAATCTTTAAATTTGCGTAACATATAAAATGTTAAAATTTTATTTATAAGTTTAATATTTAAATATTAAATTTGACAATTAACATAATATACAGTTTTCACGATTGTGTTTTAACATCATCCAGTAATAAAATGCAACCAAGTGTGTGTAAATCGTTTGGTATTGGTGTGCGTGAGGTTTTATTTTAAGTAATATATTGATAATGCGTAATTTACACAAATATTTAACATTTGCACATGATCGTCCATATAAACTTGTATTGTGCCAAAAGTCATACTCCTACGTCCGCACAATTTTCATACCAAGTACCAAAAGTTTTTGCTGCACGTATATACAGTTAATATATAGTTGATACTGCATGTCAATTTCACATACTTTTTCTAATGATTTAACTCAGTTATCTCCAGTTTAGCATCGCATATAGAACGCTATTGCATTCTAATATAAAAGAATCCATGGCTTTATATGTTAACGA
Organism: Charaxes varanes; assembly: GCA_024363005.1. Classification (NCBI taxonomy): domain Eukaryota; kingdom Metazoa; phylum Arthropoda; class Insecta; order Lepidoptera; family Nymphalidae; genus Charaxes; species Charaxes varanes. The sequence continues at coordinate 22,790 of JANCMC010046843.1, read as the reverse complement.
TAGTATAAAATTAAATATATTAAATAAATATAAATTGATACTTAGCGAAACAGGTAAAGGGAGGGTTATAAATTTAAATTGTACCCGTCACAGCGGATTCACAATTGTCAGTCGTCAGTTTCTCCGGATGTTCCGCGCATCAAGATGAAATGTTACATTTGCTGCTCTAATAATAACCCAACGGGGACAATATTTGCGCGGACTTAAATCTCATTAAAGGCAGCATAAGAGAGATTGATTGCTCTTTTTAATGTTATCAAATGTTCACTTGCTTCACAATTGCCAGTCGCCAGATTCTTCGGATGTTCCACGCATCAGGATAATAAATCAGATTTGCAGCTCTAATAAGAATCCTACGGGGACAATATTTTTGCGGGCTTAGATCTAATTAGGGGCAGCACATAAGAGACGGCTTCTCGTTTAAAGTTATCAGATCTTCGCTTGCTTCACAACTGTCAGTCCTTCGCTTATCCGGATGTTCCGCGCATTGGGATAATAAATCAAATTTGCTGTTCTAATAATAAAGCGAAGGGGGACAAGATTTGCACCTCTTTGTCTTTTTTTATTTTACAACGAGCAAACGAGCAGGCAGTAAGTGACTATCGACACCTGCACCACCAAAAGTCTCGCAGATGCGTTGCTGGCCTTTAAATAGGGGTTTAGGCCACCGGGAACTCTCACAAACTGAACGAAACGCGACAACATTACAGCCGCTTCACGCCGATCTTATGTGAGGAAGACGTAGTGATACAGGGACGCGCCGGCCTAATTCGGCTGCAAACCACAAGGAATGCAAGCTTGGCGCTACCCCTAATTAGATAAATAGATAACACTAAAAGAGCAAGAGATGAGTAAAAGGATATGGGATGGAAAGATAAAGGGATGCCGATACTATTTTCACGGGCGATATATGAGGAGTGACAATAGAAGCTAGGGCATCTAGGATCCGGTTCGTGTACCCATAGCCATATCTTCAAGTATTTCCGCGAACATTGTCCGCAGAAACTCGTGATACTGTGACCCGTTTACTCGCTCTGAGAGAATGAGTAATGCGATGCGGAAATGATATTTTTTTTTCGGGCTCTGATGCGGTACGGAACAGGTATAGTTTTGAGTGAACAATACTTTTGATACAATCAGGCATTACTTTGCGGAAATCCATGACATGCATACTAAACTACTTTGCTTAAATCCGCGAATGAATATGAAGGAAAATCGTTGCATTAGTTAAAATTCGGTGGTGTAGCTTTCGGGTTGCAGCATTGCACAGATTTTCCCTCATATTCATTCGCGGATTTAAGCAAAGTAGTTTAGTATTTCATGCAAACAATACTTTTAACGACAGGGAGAAGGTTCTAGTTTAATCAGTGGCCGGCATTTGAATCAATAGCTCGGTTAAGTAACTCTTACCATGACCCATCCTTACACTGGTTTATAAATATCCGCCCTCCTCTGTCTTCTAGAAGGGACATGAAACGATTGACCCCGATGAATGTTTTTTTTTTAATATATAACAAGGGGCAAACGAGCAGCCGGCACTCACCTGAGTGATTACCGACGCCCATGGATAACTACAACACCGGGGGGCTCGCAGATGCGTTGCTGGCCTTTGAGAAATGAGTATGCTCTTTTCTTGTAGGTTCCTAAGTCGTATCCGTTCGTAAATACTGAAGCTGGCAACTGATTTCACGGGGGAATTGTGCGAGGTAAGAAGTTTTAGAGACTTGCACTGTTTTAGACTTTAGGACATCGAGGTGATGAGGGTGGAATTTCAAATTTTGACGAGTACTGTTATTGTTACTGAGTAACAGAAGTACTACTTAGTCATGAGATTGTGGAGGTTCCGGAGATGACGTCAGACGGCAGTCGGTATCTTAACTCAACCTACAGCCACCTCCTCTGCAATTTAAAGGGACCCTGGTACTGCACCAGAACAACGCTAGGTAGCAGAAATATGTCAAATGTCTACTGTAACCATTACTGCCAAAAACATTATTAATGTCAAATCTTTATTAACATCAAATCCCAGACAGTTTTGTTTACACCAAAATAACATTAAAATACACTTGGATTCCGCTTACAAAACTGAGAAGGCATTAAATTTATCTCTTATTAGCCTCCCGCAGAGCACTTTGAATAATGAGTCCGCTCTTGCAAAAGACAATTAATATTTGTAGAAGACTTGTGGCTTGCTTAACTTACCTTGGAAAAGATCTAAATGACAGTGACAACTCAAAAAATGTAGAAATTTATATATTCTAGACACCACTAACAACTCGAAATTCGCACACAAATCCCTATATCGCACGCTTAGCCATAAACTGACCGATTAATTATAGGTGTAAAGTGACTTAATAATTGTTTGTTTATTGTTTTGTATTAATGATACAGGCAGCTTCGTTTCAACGCCCTCTATCGGCCAATTATAGAATTATTTCAATATCTCCATCCAATACTACGATACAGCTATTTTTGTTCTTTCAACAAAAAAATTTTTTGGCTAAAAAGACGAACAAATAATAAAATATCGTTAAAATAAAATTTCTTTACAATTAGTCACTTCATTAAATATTATTAGGCTACATAATTTGTTACTATATTGTCGTTATTATCCAATTATAAGCGAAATAAGTCGTAAATGACACGTTTTTTGCAATTTCCCAAAAATTAACTAAGAAGAGTGTGCCCATTTGAAGCTATATATGAAATTTTCATTCTTTTTACATCGAAATTATTATATTTGTCAATTATTATACATACAGTCGTCATGGCTACGCTTGTAGTAAAATATTAATGTTAACATTACAATAAGATAATGAACCGTGCTCGTGTTTAAAAAAAATTTTAAGAAAAGAGTATTGAGAGAGCACCCGGAAAACTTTTCACGTAACCGCTTTATTTCGAACCAAATGACTGGACTAAATGTCGGTTTAACGTGAATATATTATGTGTATTGCTCACCAGCCAGGCCGTAGGTCGGGCACGCTAGGAGCGACTCTGCGCCGCGCGTTCACGGGCCAGCCGCCGCGCGCGCGCTGCTCGCTGACCAGCCAACGAGCAGCCGCGTAGAAGTGCGCCATGTGTTCGCTGGACGACACGCGCACCGTACCCACAGCTCCTGACCCGCTTAGGATTATACTCAGTATCTATTAAAAACAACGAGAGAAGCTGTTATTTTTTTTTTATTTTTTTTATATTTAGGCATACAAGACAAAATTATTATTTAATTACACATTACATTCATTTTATTAAAACTATTAAATTATATAATTAAAACAATTTCCTTTCATATACATCATTATTATAGCAGTGTATCATGTTAGTAGTCATATTTTGAACGGCTCGGCCTAACAGGGCAAAGCCTCTTTCGGAAATAGACTATTGACTCCGGTTAAACTCGCCCAAATATGGAAAGAGATTTTAAAGTTCGCAATAGGTCAATTTTTAAGTGAAAGGCAACAACAGTCCTATGACCCTACAGATAAAGTTGCGCCAATAATATGCCAAACGATTCGACCTGCATTATAAAAATCAAAGCAAAAAGTACCTTGAATTTATTCCTAGGGGACTTCCGTTTAGGTCTATCCAAGAGTGCCCAGCCTTTTTGCATGTCGATGATGAGGTCGCGTGTGAGCCGACGCCATTTTGGATTTACTCCTATACCGTAATATATGTGGTCCTCCTGAAAGTACCAATAAGTTCAATGTACATCTAAATTTAAGAAGACTACAGAGACTACTAAAAATATAAAAATACAACTCTGAACATGTTAAACCAAGCATATTGGGTAGTAAGCGTGAATAAAGAATAATTTTTAACACGAAAACAAACTTAGTCGATTTGCTGCCGATAAGGTCAGATATGATAACCTTATTACGAATATTTAACACGAAAAAATATAAATGTGTCAAGATTGAACGGGAATTTGAAGTATCATCTAAAATATCTAAATAATATTTAAGCACCTGCGCGTATATTAACTTCGTATTGGTCACATAATGTAGATAATAAGTCTCCTTTTTATCTTTATTTTGCAAAACCACAGTCATCGAAGAATTGGGCTTCAAAGACAGGTCCACGCTCAAAACAAAGTCCTGACTCACGTTCACTTTCAACCAGACTTGGCTGGTTATTCGATCGGTCGTTGAGAAGCGTAAAGCGTTTGCTTTGAGCTCAGCATCGAACTCCCTGGTCATGGATGCGTCGTTGCTTACTATCCAGTTTTCAAGAACTTTTTCCCCATCATCGATTATCTTGACTCTCGGCTCGGGTTCCGTTAAGTTCTTGCTGTAGTGGGCCAAGCCGAATTGGGCTATTTGCGTTGGATAGAAGAAACCCCTCGGTTCCCATTGCGTTGAAACTGGCACGCCTTCGACACCGCTGATGCATTTCACCCGGTCTCGGACTTCGACGTTGTAATTCTCGAAAGTAGTGAAGGTGCCGCGCGGGTCATATTTCTTTTTCGGATGGTACACCTTACTGTAGCTGTGCGACCATTCGAACTTTTCGACGCCATCAATCAGAGTTACTTTGCCTTTCGCGTTTATAATATTAGTAGAAAGTAGGATTTAGGATTATTCTATATGGTCCCTAGGAAGTATCAGTTTAGGAATACCATACCTAGATCATTAAATACAACATTGTTTTATCCTTATAGCAATATAACTGGCAACTTTCGCTGCACGTCGTGCCGCCTTTAACATATTGACGTTTAAATTTACGGGGCTGAGTTATTGCGTATAAGGAACTATATTAAAATAATACATCACTAGAAACCTAGAGCCTTGAAGCGCTATTTCTCGCAAGGGAAATGGACAGCTTGTCCTTCTCAGCTGTATTGGGTAGATCTAACATAGTCCCTTAGAGAGATTATGTTAGCCATATATATGTGAAATGTTCAGTTTCGAAACGGCTAGTGTTGATTTGGGATTTCGTGCTTAAACGAAAAATCTCGATCACAAAATGATATATGTAACTTACAAGATAGAATGTGTCCAATATTATTGTATAAGTAAAATACCCAGCTAACCATACTTTCAGGCGCGGATCTACCGTGCCACGCACAATGGGCATGCCAACCACCCTATTAGACTTGTGACGTCACACTCACAGTCTATTGATATCGAAAGCCTGATAATATTATAGCCAATACCTTACAAAAAACAATGTATTAAAGTATTACATCATATTTTATACACATGTCTTTTGCACTATATAGATCATAGGCAAGTTCAAACGTCAACTCGCATTTGGCCAAAAAGTTGAGTGGTTGTGCGCATCACCCTTTTTGAAGGCTAGATCCGCACCTGCATACTTTAGCTGTTATGCCGGAGCCAGACATAGCTCAAAATGTTTGTTCATTTTTTTTCCTTGAAGACAACAAAGTACTACAAAAGTTTGCGCAGCTACACAAAGTCCCCGGTCACACTACACGATCATTGAAATGATCATTCAAATGAAGCTATATCCAGACATAGCTCTGGTATTAGAAACATAATAAACCGGTCAAATGCGAGCCAGACTCGCGCACTAAGGTTTCCTTACCATCACGTAATATTTTACCAGGTTATTTTAAGTTTTATACTGTTATTAAGATATCTCATAATTAATTAAAGTCTCCGCAATTTTTTGCGATGTTTCTACAAATCTACTGCTTTCGGAATTTTACCTATATTTGTACTTTAAAATTAAGCTTTTTGCCAAGTTTCAAATAATCATTCAAATGAGGCTGTCTGTCTGGCTCCGGCATTACAGAACTTTATTAATTCATCGGCCATTGGTTCGACATTTGGGCCCTGATCTATAGGGGTATTTAAAAATATGTCGATCGTCTCGATCTTCGATCGTCTCAAATATCAATGTTCTTTAGATCCATGATCCAAATTGTGACCTATTAGTCACAATTTGTTTTCAATTCTAACCGAGATAATTCAAACCGATACTAATTTGATATTTCCTCATAATAGGAACGAATTCGGCCGCAAGTATGAGGTGACAGCTATTGGCAAACATATTTCACAATGGAAATGGATTAGGGCGTGGCACCTTTTTTGTTGGAAATATGATGGATGATGTGAAAATGTCCGCAGATGGATAGCCGAAAATATATTTGTTAAATGGGCGTCCGTCGTACTATTTTTTTCGTTTCACTACTGTAAACATACAGCTTATGGCTGGTATAGACGTTCCGGTGTACCGGACGGCTTTATGTGCAGGTTGTCTGCGCAGTCCGGTGACGCGCCGTAACGTCTATGTGTACGTTCCGGTGTACCGTTAAAATTTTATTGAAAAATATTACTCGATTTTAGGCCGGTCGTCCGCCCGGTTCAAATGATTGTCCCACACACGCTCCGGTCCACCTGAACAGGTTCGCCTTTCCGGTAACCGTAACATAAATACTAGGCAATATATCGCCCCATAAGAATGTAGTTAAATTAAAAATTATGTAAAATAAACTTTTATAAATTTTCTAAACAATCTACAACCTTTGGGTTTGTGGATTTCTAATAGAAAGAAAGGATTTTTTTTATGTTACAAGGGACAAACGTGAGTAAGTGACTACCGACATCCATGGACACCTGCACCACCACAAGACTAGCAGATGCGTTGGCGGCCTTTAATGACGAAATTAGGCTACCGGGAAGTCTCACAAACCGAATGAACCGCGACAACAACACCATCACTTGAGATGACAGCATTACCGCCACTTCACGCCGATACGTGCAATTTCTGATTTCATTCGTACTAGCAATATTTAGCAACTGAGTTGTGTAAAACGATAGCATTAATGTTTCATTTGACGTTCGCTTTCGAGTGTGAAAGTAAGTAAATCTATCGAGAATGTTCGTGCTAGGCCCTCAGATTAAGTCACGATGTCCTCATCTCATTACGCATTTCTAGTCTTTTTTTACACTAGACACTCGACTTTTCTCTGAATTGAAATAGGGCATAGCCGGCGAAATGCAGCTTGAATACCGTTGAGGCGTATAAAAATGCAGCGATGACTTTATTAAAAATACACTCACATTTCATTTTAAATGCATTGAAGTCGTCTGAAAGAATGTGAATTTTTTGATAGCTAGGAATAATATTTATGGGAAAAGGAATTATAATCTTTTTTTTTTTTGAGATAGGCATGTCCTTGACCGCAGTCAAATCTTATTATCTTAACAATACCATCACTTGACGTGACAGCATTACTGCTACTTCACGCCGGTCTTATGCGAAAAAGAGGTACTGGTACCAGGTTGCGCGGGCCCGATTCGACAGCAACACCAAAAGAACTGGCGTGGTGTTACCTCATTTCGAAATCATTCAAAAGCATAAGAATGTTCTTCGGAGTTCTAAGAATATTTTTAAACATGGTTAATGTTTAAAAATATTCTTATTATATTAAATTATTATATACATAAATAATAAATAAAATAAAAAACTTTTAATGTAATAACTGATATAAAGCTTTGAATTATAACTCAAAGCTCTCGTTTTCCATGCACGTCATACACTAGAAATTGCGGAACGCCAACTTACATCGAGCGTGAAATTGATGCCATTATGTAAAATTCTCACGACTATGTTCGCAAAAAACAAATAGGTTCCAAGTTTCAATGTCAAGTAATTTTAATGTTATTACAGATAAGACGATAACCAAGTATTTCCAGTCTTGGTGCTAACTAAACTGTGGTTCTCTGTGAAATATGTGCATTGAGAGGGCTGACGTGGGGCTAATGCAAAAATAAAATAATCTTTGCAAATCCACTCCTAATTTCTAATGAATTTTCTTTTCGCTAATT
>JANCMC010046843.1:0-14897 GCA_024363005.1 Charaxes varanes | reverse complement strand
AGTTATTGAAATAAATAACAATTCTCAAGTTTATTTTTCTTTTTAAATTCCTTGTTTCAAACACCAAGTCTGTGACTTAATCACACAGATTAAAAAATTTATACGTCTGCGCTGCGTCATGCCTGATTTGTTGGAGCATGGTTGAATTATCGATGAAAGGTACATGGCTTGCCGGTTATTTATATTTACACAAATGCTATTCTCATAACAATAACCGTGTAAAATGTATTGACTTTTTTTATGTGGCTAATTTAACTGTTAAGTTGTGACTGTATGAAACTTAAATTATTAGGAGAAAACATGTCCTGGTTACTAGCAGTTTCTGTAATATTATGCCTATGTTTAATAGAAAATACTACAGGCTTAGGAGAAATTATTTACGCGATAAACGCGGGCGGACCGGCACACACTGACATATACGGGATACAGTATGAGAAAGATCCGCTACAAGGGAGAATCGGCACGGCTTCGGACTACGGAAAACAACTGGTTATGATAGGAAGAGTCAATTCTAAAGATGAAATATTGTACCAGACTGAGAGATACCACCACAGCACCTTCGGCTATGATATTCCAGCTAACAAGGATGGTGACTATGTATTAGTGCTTAAGTTTAGTGAAGTGTACTTCAATGCACCTAATATGAAAGTGTTCGACGTCGTACTAAATGGTGACCATACCATCGTAGCAGATTTAGATATTTTCGATAAGGTAGGGCGTGGAGTAGCGCACGACGAGTATGTACCATATTCAATTAAAAATGGTAAACTGTATTATAATGACGAAGAATCGGATATAAGAGGTGGCAAAATAAAGGTCGAGTTCATAAAGGGTTATAGAGATAATCCGAAAATTAATGCATTGTACGTCATGAGAGGAACCATTGATGAAATACCAAAGCTACCACCTATAGTGTGGCCTGAAGCTGACGTAGAAGAGCCTAGAGAGGAAGTCGAAGAGAAGACTGCCAAATCTCGCAGAGCAAGCGGGCCTAAACAACCAGATCCTTACTCTATGGACGATAGCTCTGTGCTAATACCAGTGTTTATAACAATTGGTGCTTTCATTCCTCTATTGTTTTGCCTCTGTAAACTTTAAATATGTTGTTGTTGTTTGATTGCAAACTATTTGAAATATGCTGTTACAGTTTTTTTGTATATCATTGCTTTGTTTTTTAATTTATACATAATTTTATTGAATATATTAAAGATTTCCTAATGTGTCTATGCTCAAGCCAAATATAGTACAAATCGTGGAAATTACTAGTGCCCGTCCCACATAGTGTAACTATACTTCTATCAGACATACACTTTATAAGCACAATTCATTGCAGATGCACCTATGTAAATAAACATATTTAAAAAAAATTGGTTTGCTTTGATTCCAAGTAACTTTCATTTACAAATTTTTTAATTGTAATCAGATTAGCACAATACTACCTTATCAAATGATAAGTTATTTTGTGATATTAACATACTAATTAATAGTTACTCTAGGCACACACATTTATTTCGCATACCTTTTTTCTGTATTTATATATATGGTATGGTATAAACTAAAAGCACTACTGACTAATATGAGAGCTTAACACTAGGAATCCAGACCAGCAAAAATACAATGTACAATTTTAAAAAAAATGAACTGAGCTCTCTTATTCATATGCTTGACTTTTACACCACCACAACATACATGAAACAGCCAACAATGCATCTGCAAGCCTAGTATAGATGTTTCAGTCTAAAAATGCATGCCCGTTCACTAATTAATTGCAATGCTTGCTTGTTGTGTGCAGCGTTTATATTGTAAAGTCAACCATACACTAAGCCAACGATAGTGCCGAGCTTGCGTATTTGCGTCTACACGCTGTGCTCCTCTTGCATGTAGAGGTGAATCCTTTTAGGGGCGTGCATTTTTAGACTACGCGCACTCTAGAACATATGTCTATGGGCAATATATAGAGAGGTAAAGCTGTAGGTATTTCTATTAAATATAAAAAAGATGTTTGTCTCCTACGTAATATCAATACCAATTTAATTCAAATCCATCGCCACTTTTTTAATTAAAGAACTTGAAGCTTCTGTCGACACTATCAGTTTTTTTTTTTTAATTTTCACACCACAGGCTTAAGGTCAATTGTTAGTGATATTTCATTAATTTTCTTTCTTTTCATTATTTACGTTTTTATATTCTCTTAATGCCGGCGCCAGATATAGTGTCATTTGAATGATCATTTCAATGATCATGTAGTGTGAACTGGGACTTTGCGTAGCTGCGCAAAGTTTTGTAGAACTTTGTGACTACAAAATGTGAAGACTTTCTAGGACAAAAATGTACAAACACCGGTCGCCAGCATTGTTTCAATAGTTTTATACATTATCAAATATCTATAGTGTAAATAGATATTTCGTTAGGTATGGAAAATGACTAGACATAGACCTTTTTTGAGTCTGTTAATAAGAACTTCCGTCGGTAGAGACGTAAATGCATCATAGATTGTTGTGAATTTTTTTATCAGTTTGTTTTGTAAAGGCCCGGGAGAAAGGTTATATAAAAATCACGTTATAATACATTTAGTTTATTAAACAGTCTTATATTTTTACAATCGAAGTCATGTTGTGTTAACTTAAAATATGAATACAAGTTAAGCAAAATACTTTTAACTAGGAGTTGTCGTTTTTTTGGAGTTAAAAAAAAGCTGCACAATTTCTGTCAAATTAGTTTCTTTTTTTATAAATTTTGTAGTAAATATATATGATTATTGTTGTAAAAAAGATTTTAAGTAAAAGCTTCGCGCTATTAAAAATGCTAGTAATATAATATATATATACAGTATTATATGACACACGGACGTCTGTAGCTATGGTAGACAACTTAATGCTTGTTTTATAGGTAACAGACGCCTGTTATACACAACTTTTTTTTGTAGAAATATAAAAATACATGCATATAGATATAGCACCCAGACTTAATGCGGGAATCGAACCCACGGACCCCAGAACGGAAGGCAGGGTCACTGCCCACTGCTTCAACGAGACAGCCAAGATGTTATAAGAAAACAAACAAAAAAGTTTGTGTGTCAACTTCGATGGACATTACTCCTTACATAAAGCATAACAATTGATTTTAATCCCCATAAATTTTTACACCCCAGGCCTAAATATGAATATTGGTTCTTAAGATCTTCGATAAGCCAATACACCTATTACAGCCACTATACTCATAAAAGTATGTATTTCAACAAATTACGTTAATTTTTATCAAGCGCCTTCACGCGTTGAAATCTTTCGTATCGCATCTCCGACTACGTTAACAAAATTCGTTACTCAAATTAAATCAAAACACAGCCTATTCATCTTCCGACCACCAACGCAGTACAAGACCCGCTCGATTAAGCTCCGAGACAGTTCCAAAATTTATAGACCCCATACATTGTTTCAATTAGAAATATCGAATTAAAAGCATAGAGTAGAGACGCCCAAATTGCTATATCTAAGTTGTTTAGGATAAGTTTTCACTGTCGATACTTTATTATAGCAACATCAATACCAAACTCCCTAAAGCGAAACCGTTAAACACGCCTCTACTGTGTTCCGGTGAGCGTTATTTTTGTTTTAGATCTCGGCGGAGAGATATAAAATTCAATTGGACTGTTTTCTAATATTAAAAGTAAATTATTCCAAAGTTACACACGAGGTTTTACGCAACTGTAACCAGTCGGGACTCGGTTTTAAAGTGATAACTACTTTAAATGGAATCCGACGCGCGGTAAAAAGTAGACTGCCTTCTGGTTTATTAGACGAAATCGCTACAAATGTATGCCCGCTTATATAAAATAGGAAATAAGCCGAATCCGTGCGTTTGCTTATGCAATCTACCTGCATATAAGACAAACGTACATTTCTGTAGTATTGGATATAAAATAATATATTTATATACACCAGTTTCGCGTAAGAGGAAAGAACTTTTCTTTAATGGGCAGAAAGTAACCCGGTGATAGCAAGAACTCTACCTTACCCTCTCTACCGTTGTAGGCTCTTGTCAGTGCAGGGCGCGAGGAATCCTCATAAACTCAATTGTTAAATCGAATGTTCTAGAAACTTTCTTCGCACAATTCTCTGTGGAATCAGTTACGAGCTGCGGTGTTTCCAAAGCGGTACGACTTAGGGAACCTCAAGAATAGAACACACTCATTTTTCAAAGGCGAGCAACGCATGAGCGTTCCTCTGCTATTGCAGCTGTCCATAAACGTAGGCAATCACTGTCACTTAGGTCAACCGTCTGCCTGTTTACATTTTCGTTTCTACTTGTTATATATAAAAAAATGTTATTATTGTTTAATTGCTATTTTTTTTCTTGTTAATCAATTTCACCACAGGCTCCGTGCCATTTTTAGGGTTCCGTAGTACTACAAGGCACCCTTAATAGCGAGACTTTCATTGTATGTACATATATCTGCGGTGCAAACACACCGGTTGCGATCTCCCGCTTATGGTCTTTGCCTAAAATGTTATAATAAATAATGAACATGTAAGATACACCTATAGTGCGTACAGTCTAAAAATGCATGCCCCTCCACTAAAATCCATTATTTTAAAACGTGAAAGTAAATATTAATTGTAACGGTTGATTGTGTGTGTGCAGCGATTTTATTGTAAACTGCAAGTCAACCACGCAATGCAAATTCAACTAATCACGCAATCGGCTTACTGGAGTTTTAGCACTCTACATGGATACTTAAATAGAATAACCAATTTACGCTCACACGGACACGCATAGATAATATACAGATTGAGAAATTATATATACAGATTGAAAGATTTTTAAACTAATCAAGATAATTGTAATTATGATAATTAGAATTATCTTGATTAGTTTGGTTAAATTAATTAGTCTTTTAATTGGTATGTAAAGTATTTGCAGACCTTGGCATATTCTTTTTTCTATAAAATTCTCCCGAGGCGTTTACGGCCGAGCTATATGGTAAGTGGCGAATGATCTTCGTGTGCTGCTGTCATCGCATCAAAGCCTGGTGGTTTCCAGAACGAGGCCGTTACGCCTCTTGTCGCCTCGTTAACAAAATTTTGGATAGAATGGTTCCTGACCTACAAACCAGAACTGTTTCATCACTGGAGCACAGGTTCCTAAGTGACTTTTTAGATAAACGAAACAACAACAGACTCGTTGTAGGAAAACACTCGGCAAATATTTTTTACAAGAACCGCTAAGCAAAATTATAAAATTTTCATGAAAGCTTTATAGAAATCGATTTTGATGTCGCCTATTGCGTATTATAAATAAAACTGTGGTTTTTCTATAAACTGAAATCTATTTACTAGTTTGGAGTGTTTTAAATCTGAAATAAGTAATATTGGCCTTTGAAAAACTATCAAGAATTTTGGGGTTTAGTAAAGCACATTTAAATCTCAAATTACATACATAAAGTCGCGGAAATCAGTCGTGTGGTACAATCATAAACTTTTATTAGAAATATTTTTAAAGTGGAACTATTATGTTAGCATTGTATGCGTTGTTGAAATCTAACAATGACTTATGTCTTTATTGTTTATTCTAAATACCCAAGCGAATATCGTGCGTGACTGAACTGAACTTGTGCTGTAACCCCCGAGCAACATAATTCTTATAATAATCATTATCATACACCCATTTGTATGAGATATTGCTATAATTAATTAATTTAATGACATACTAGAGGACCCGGCAGACGGTTCCTGTCCGAACATTGGCTTACTCTTGCTAATGAGTTCCAAAACATAGCCACACCACTTCAACATGTCTTCAGGTATGAAGGAGACGGCGGGTATGAGGCATGCGAAATCACTCATAGAAGCGTACTCGTCAAAATTCACTACTCGTCTCCTGAATCTAAGCAGAAAGCAGAAAAGAGTAGTTACTAGTGATTAGATCCTTAACGGGTCACTGCAGACTGAACATCTACTATACCATCCAACTATGTCAATTTAAACCTCTTTGAAACACTCTTTTTATTGGTGACTGTATTAAAATCCGTTCCGCAGTTTAAAAAAACTACGCGTACAAGGGCGGGAAGTGACTTCATTTTACATTATGTAATGAAATAATTGATAGAATCAGGCGTTACTTTGCGGAAATCCATGACATGCATGAGAAGCTAAACTACTTTGCTTTAACGGCAATGAAACTAATATTTAAAAATAGCAAACGAAAACGCAATGCACAGGCAATAAACACACCAAAAGTTATTATAGAAAAGAAATATTATATAAAAAAAAGTTATTGCCTGTCTAAAAGTTACTATTGTGGTTCCTACGGCGATGAAACTAATGTTTAAAAATAGCAAACGAAAACGTAATGCACAGGCAATAAACACACCAAAAGTTATTATACAAAATAAATATTATATAAAAAAAAGTTATTGCCTGTCTAAAATTTACTATCGTGGTTCCTACGGCAATGAAACTAATATTTAAAAATAGCAAACGAAAACGCAATGCACAGGCAATAAACACACCAAAAGTTATTATACAAACTAATTATAAATTCATTCTGGATTACATTATAACTAAAACGTGGGTCATATTTGCATCGCGCGGAACTTTTAAATTTTGTTGCCAAACTCAAATGAGTTGGGAATTATGAAACGGTGGAAAACATTCACACGAGGATTTTAAATGCAGTAATTTTTTTTTTACGGTTTGTAACGGAAATTATTTTGGCTTTTAAAATCTGAATAGTACTTGATGATCAACTGTTGTGAAAAGCAGAGTTCCTTAAACATTCCTATTTCAAACGATAACAGTAAATGCATTGATAATATTGAAAAACAGAAAATTTTGAAAAAATCCGTACTGAGACCAAAAATAGAATATTATAATGCACTAGCTGTGTTCCCGAATTCGTTCGCGTAAAATTAGGCAAAAACATTTAGCGTAATGATATATACTCGATAAATGGGCTATCGAACACTGAAAGATTTTCTCAAATGAAACCAGTAGTTCCTGAGATAAGCGCCTTCAAGTAAACAAACAAACTCTTTCATATATTCATATATTAGTATACATATAGATATAATTTATTTCTATTCTCAGTATGGTTTAGAATAGACATGAATATATGGCTTTTAAAAACTTAATGATTTTATGACGTTACTTACTCTTTTTAAACAGACGAGTAGCCCTTTGCCGTACTATTGTAAAATGGGTGCTGCCTCAATTAAAAACTAGTTCAAGCACAGAATATTGAAATAAAAGTATGAGATCGAAGACACAATAAAGTCTGGTATATTTTAGAGTACGACACGACGACGAAACAAACGAATATGTCTTCGACGATTTCAGATCGCTTATTATACCCCCAAGATTGATATCTGACCTAATTGCAATGTCAAGGGGGTGTGCTTAATTACGCCTCTCCCCTGACCGCCTCTTGACCCGGCGCAGTCGGACACAGGCAGCTCGAAGATAAATACAAACTCGACTGCAATGTTTGTCAATACAACGAGCTGGGGCAGATATTTCATGTTATTTATGCAGTAAAAACGTTCAAGCTCTGTGTTCTTACTACGTTACACCATTATTAAAGCTGGGCGAAGAATAAACATACACATGTATGTTCCAGTTATCATGTAATATTTAGAGAAGGTCAAATAAACAAATAATAAAGCTTAATTAGTGGCCGGCAATTGAATAGATCACTAGGATAAGCTATAGATGTGTGACGATTTTAACACTGGCGTTTTAGAAAACGAACCTCGTCCATGTTTCGGAGAGCGTCTGGTCCCGATTAATGTCACTGAGTGATATTAGTCGTGAGATTGTAGAGATTGTGGGGGTGTCGGGCCTTTCAATCTAAAGCGTTCGTAATTAACAACAAATAACTTACTTAAACAGTATACTTTCTATACGTATATATATATATAATGCAATTTATCCCCCACCATGTGGAGACACGAACAGATACCACGAGTTAAACACGTGCATATTTGTGAATTTAAACAAAATATCTTGTAGTTTTTAAGAAGCGCAGAGTACCTGGCACTTGGTTGCACAAATAAGTCTGGGAATTCTGTCCTTCGTTTTGGAATCTCGTACGTTTCTTGAGAATCGCGTGTCTTGAAACAATGAGCTATTTTTTATTATTATTATTTTAAATTTCACGACCATTTTTATATTATAATTTATTGTAAAATTTAATTAAATATTTTTTATTGTATTAAAAATTGTCATTTTTGTATAATTTAATTTTGAGAAATAAAAGGCTTTTATTATTTATTTTTTTTATTTTTGTTCACTGTCACTGCTCCTTAGTCTTGATAGCAAAAAGTCATGGCAAAATTAAGGATTCTCGAAAATTAAGATTTTCAGTTGTACACCTCTACTTTATATCAAAGAAAATTATCATATTTTTGTAAAAAATGCTTTTCTGCCTCAGGCTAGTGACCGATCCGATACGGAAAGCCATTTATCCCTATTATAGAGCGCATATTACTAGCCTGGTTTATCAGCCATTTTATCTAGATTTAGGTTCCAAAGTTATCTAGAGCTTTCAAACCTGAACGCAATTACGGACGGGCTAGATTCAATAATTTTGTTAAATTTCGAGAATTTTCGTTGTTTTATGTTATCCTACGTTTGTTACACCTAACAACATATTTCATCTGCCAGTGAAAATCTCATCAAAATAGGTTTCAGTCCTTTCAGAGATTACTAATTAAGTTAGGTTAGCACACTTGGAGTATGTTACATGATATCTTCGCTTTATTGAATTGAAAATTCGAAAACAAATTATTCCTTCGTGTGAACACTTTTGGAATGTTTTTATTAAGTTTTATTATTTATTAAGTTACTGAACATGGCAGGAAACGAAACGAAATCGCGGAAACGAGGAATAAAATGGTAATAAATGTCTATAAAATTTCTCATTTCCTTTTAATATACGATGACGGAAGAATGGAGAAATCCAATAATGACCAGTGTAGCCGTTATCGGTTAACACTCGACTGAGTGTGAATCGTGAATATTGGCCGGTACTTTGCGGTAATGAGAGTGGACGAAGCCCTCGCTTCGGCACGACGCCACCAATATTTTAAAGTTTCATTGCGCCATCGCTGAGCCATTTCCTACAATGACACTATATAAAACCATCAATGAATGCAGAATATGTTGAAATATTATTACAGCTGAGCCATGGTAATCCGACTAACATTTTACATGGCAGTGTAGAGCTAATTGTCAAATTATAGAGTAGATTGCCTAAGACCGCCTATAGTCCGTTTTTTTTATGTTACAAGGGGCACCCGGTTAGGTCCCCACAAGTTGCAAACTAAAAGAACTACAAGCGTGGCGCAACCTCTAATTACAGATTTTTTTACAAAAGAGTACATTGTACCCGGCAAATTACACTACATACCTTTCGACGGGGTGAACCGATTTTGATGATTCTTTTTTATTTGAAAGCTGTTGCTCCTCGTATGTCGCCATTTTAATTTGGTCCAATTCTGAATATTTGTCGGGGTTTTTTTTTAAAGAAAAAAATTACTACGTCTTCAGCTTTTGCCCCATCAAATAACATCTACTCTAGACGCTAACCCTTTTAATTTTTTTTATTACTGCAATTATTCACATTCAAATTATCACACAAAAGTTATTACATTGAATTAACTAAAGTAGCGATTTCTTCCAGGCAACCGAAAGTATAGAAGGTATAGAATTCTATTACAAAATTGATTAGGTGGTGCTTTAACAAGGAAAACAAAAACAAGATTAAATATAACAACGTCTATACAAACACAGCAGGAAAATATACATCATATAATGATCCTCCTGATCTGGATAGTAAATAAATTTTAAAGCTTTTGTATCATTTAAATTGAGTAATGACGTTAAAAGTTGATAGTAAAAGTTTTAATGGAAAAGTTTTTATTTAATAATTTAAGTACTTTTAAATAAAAGCTTTTTTTAAAAAAATGTTTTTTACTTAAAATTTATTTTCGACTTTTCATTATCCCTGAACAGGTTACTCAGCCAGTTTCTCACTTTTTGATGTTCCATGGCAACCTACCAGATTCATCACTAAAACATGGTTGGCGTTTAAGACTAGAAAAATCGTCTAGACAAATAAAGGCTAGCTTCATCATTAGGCCCTGAATATCATCGAAACACGAAGTACTCGATAAAACGAATCAATCGAGCCAAAACTCGATGGAAATGTATCCTTTTTTATGAGATCCTATGGTTATCATACGGTTACTGCATCAGACCCAGGTTACCATTAAGGGCCAAAATAATATCAAGACGAATGAATAGAGCTCGAACTCGATGAGAATGTACCGTTTTATTATGAGATGCTATGGCCACCAACCAGCTCCATCATCAGACCCTGGATACCACTAGAAACAAAGTACTCGTAAAGACAATTTGAACGGTTATATCATTGTATAACGGAGTTTCTACGCCCACCTTCCGGCTCCATCATCAGGCCAGCTCCACGTTGTCATAATAATGCATTGTAATCCGATATACACATGTGTGCAAAATTTTGGCTCATACGGTTCAAAATATCTGCTCCAAACGTTAGTTGTAAGATTCTACCCGAACAAACATACGCTGCAAGAGAGTAAAGCATACGTGGCAAAAAGCCTTTTGAGCAGAAGTAGGCGACGTAATGAGGAAAGGCTTTCCCCTTTATTTCCTTCGACGTAATGAGGGGATGCCCGTTTGCCCCTTGTTAATTAAAAAGCAGCCAACCACGCGAACGCCTGACAGACACTGCGACAGCCGCACGATTTGTAATCATGCGGTTTTCACATCGCGAAATCGTGTCTGTTCAGACGGCGACGATTATTAAGCGGTCCGTATAAATAAGGACCGCGCGGTTACCCCGCAACTTTGAAACCGCGCGGTTTCCGCCTTGTCTGAACAAACCCATATACTCGTCGCGCCGCGGTCGCATTGTAATACATACGAAATCAGAAGAACTAGTCGACGCAGTCAAGGTTATGTAACAGTTTTGCTCACATCTGACAACAGTTTTCGTTCTTTCATAGAGGAACTCTAAATCACTGATGATAATATCCGCGATATAATTATCTCAATATTAACCTTCGCGCTGAGGTCAAGTCATTATTTGATTAGGCACGTTCACGAGTTGTATTTTAACACGAATTATGCAATGATGAATTACATTTTACCGACACTTGATTGATATATTACTTTGCAAATATAAAACATCCTCTTTTTAATTCTGGACAACTAATACCGTCGTGATTATATCGTGTGATAGGCTTGTTACGGGTTTTTGAGATTCCGTTTTCCGTTTCAAATTCGACCAGTCTCCCCTTGTAGCAATGAGAGTACCTATTTCTTCATGATCAACCTATTGTTTGCCACTACTAGGCAAAGGTCTCCCCCGGCCTAAACTCGTCATTAAGGGCCGGCAGCGCATCTGCTGGCCTTCTGGTCGTGCGGATGTCCATGGGCGCCGGTAGACACTTCAGTGCCTGCCGCCAGCTCGTCTGCCCCCTTTAACATAAAAAAAGTGACAAAAGATTGTTTTTAAAAATCATTTTTCTTTCATATAAATAATTTTAGTTTATCTTTACTTCGGCTCATATAATTTATCGTTGTCTTGACTGGGGACTAAAGAGGGCCTCGCGAACCTAATTTCGCCGACGTCCAAGTGGTCTAGCGCCGCCACTGATTATATAGACTGGATATGTAAGCATGAACCTTCTCTACCTCTACCTCTATTCTATATGTATATAGAGGTTTCAAGCGTTGCATTGTCAGTATTCGCATAATTTCTAGTTTGCGGCGTGCCTTTGTTGGGTGGACAATAGCATCTGACCCAGCTGTCCCCATGACTGATAGCACCCACGCCCTCAAATAGAATCTCTACTGATAAATCGTCGTTTAAATTTGATATAAAAGATAAAAATTTCAATATTTTCATTAAAATTTCTTTGTGAAAATTGAAAATTGAATTTTTGACTACAATACGTATTCTAAGTCTGCTTTAATTTTTTAAACGATTATATAAACTTCCGTGTCTTAGTGTCTGTCCTTAGGGTTCCGTACCTCCAAAGGAAAAAAGAACCCTTATAGGACCACTTTGTTTTCCGTCTGTCTATCAAGACCCTTTCTCTCAGAAACGCGTATAGCTACAAAGTTGAAATTCATTCAAAACATTGAAGTTTATAATCTTTTGAAGCTGTGAAAAAACAAATTCTCTAAGTATACGCAATCAAAAGATATCACCATTTATATCACATTTCCCATACTAGTACAACCGAAAAGGGAATCCTTATAGGGTATTTCCCGCTAACCTATAATCGTGAAATTTGGCAAGTAGACTTTGTCCAATTAAAAAAAATCCTATGAATATTGTCAAACTTAAGTAATACCTGGTACAACGGAACCCTCAGTGTGCATGTTTGACTCGCACTTTCCCAGTTTATGTTTCATTTGGATGGATTTATTGGTACCTAATTAAATACTTAATTTAAATTATTAATACTTAAGACAAAGGATAAGTTTTGTTTCAATTTATTTAAAAAAATCTGAAATATCTGCGTACTGCACAATGTAAGTTATAGAACACAGGCATTAAGTTTTCTTCCTAAGAGCAGACGCCTATGTGTTTAACTGTCCTGTACAGAAATAATTCAAAACAAAGCGAAAAGATGCTAAAGAACAAAAACAAGTGAAAAACAACATCGGTAATATTTCGCTCGAGTTTTAAAGTTGGTTAAAAATACGCTTGATGTCTTTAATAATCTAAGAAAACTTTACTAAGAAAAGTCCATTAAAACTAAACTGAGAGAGCTCGACTGCACATCTTCAGCGAAGGCCACTTTCAGCGACTTCTTGTTTGAAATGTGTTTTTAAGAAATATTAAATGCATTTTCTTCCTTGTGTTAGATCATCTATTGTTTTTCGAAAGTAGTAAAAAATAAATTATATTAAAAATTACTTTAAAAGAAGTCAAAAGAAAAAAATTAAGAAATTTTTACCTTTGAATTTGATCAATTTACAATTGACATTAAGATTGAAGCTGGGAGAATCGTCTACAATTTTTTTTTTAAACATCAATTTGCACCACAGGCTAATGCCCGTGCCATTTCATAGTCCTATGTTCTAATTAATTGAGATTTTGCTATAATGCATGTTAAGTTAGCCTATAAGTGGGGTATACGATGGTGACTTTAATTATTAAGAAATGTAAAATATCTTAAGTAAGTTTACATTGTATATCGTGTTGGCTTCCTATATAAATAAATAAATAAGTTTAATGAATTTATAGTGCCATTTTTGTGGCCCTAACTTGTAATGTCTAATGTTAAAATTAGAAAAGTAAATTAAAAACCGTCTTTAGTTTAAATTATTTATTAGAGACGAAGAATGACGTAATTTTTTTTAATCTTTTCTCTTAAAAATTTTGTGCGCCTGCTGCTTATTCAAATGAAGGATATAGATTTTAACAGTATTTCAGCAAAGAACACGAACAAAATACAAACAAAACAAAAGCGAAGTCGGGATATACATATTATGTAGGTTATGATAATTTTGTGGATGTTTAAAATGCAACGAAAATGAGCATACGCATACATCATGTAACTTATCAACCCACAATACCTTACGCGGAATTCCATTTATCATAATCAATGTTTCGGTACTAACGACCCTTACATTCGTGTATCGACCGAATGACCCAAAAACCTTCGGCCGCATTCAATTTAGAATGCATGAAGCGCTTTTATGAAACGCTTCATTTAAAAACTAATTAAAAATGATTGAGATTCGGAATCCAGGAAATTATTCTTATTATTAACTACGTACTGGAAGTAAAAGTTTAACAGCTTCATAAACACTTGAAATTTTAATGGCTTCTTTCACCATCTATACTAATATTGTCTGTCGATGAGGGGGGATCGAGAAAATGAATAAAACACAGTCTTAACCGTTGTGAATAATTCCTTTTATTTTACATTATTATAATTGTTAGAAAGCATTTGCTTTCTATGAGTCACATTAAAGCGATCGAGCTAAATTTCCGTTTATATCTTAAATTTCCTTAGACCCTTTGTGCGTGGTTCGTGTCTTTGTGCGTAATGGTACGTGCTTTTAAGTAACGGCAGTTATGAGACATGTAATATATATGTAATACTATAAAAATAAATAGCTACTCGCCTAGGGAACCCTAAAAAAGAGACACAGTTTGAAGAGGGAAAGACACCGTTTGTTTATCAAATTAAACTCAGGTTGTTTGCATATAAATAGATCGTAACGTCGCTAGCACGGTCTTAGGCAATATAAATATTATCATAACATGTTTGAAATATCCTAAGAATGTTCATAAGTTTCTGTTGAGTGGCGCCAGATAAATTACGAGAAAAGGAAGTGCATTTGGCGTAAATTAATGGATCATTTCGTAGCTATTTGCACAAATTATAGCATCGAACGCGAATCAACTTGAAACTCGAGTCAATATGCACTGTCGGCTGATCGTCGGAGATCTGGTCTTAGAGCGATCATAATATTAGTTATTATTTTTTGGTCGGTGATCAAAATGAGCGACTAGATTTACGAGTAAGCCATATTCCTTGTATATTTGCGTAGAGAAAATTGCCGTAATCCGTTGCGACTTTTAACCGAAAGTTAAACAAAGAATTCAGTACGCATTTGATGTTTCCACAATAGAAAATATGATTCTAATTAGCGAATTCCTTTAATAACTGATAGAAGCAGGCGTTACTTTGCGGAAATCCATGACATGCATGAAAAAACTAAACTACTTTGCTTTAATATTTACTTTGCGTAAAGTTGTCTTTACGAATAACCTTTGTAGAGTCTATCTCCCGATGATGCTTCAGTGTCGAAGCGAAACGTGCGTTGAGGCACATC